>BRZM01000254.1:43338-119641 GCA_033238685.1 Lates japonicus | reverse complement strand
CACACAGACACAGATGGCCTCCAGAGGAGCTAGTCATTAAATGAGTGTAGGGTCACAGGGTGTAGGTGCACAATAGAGAAATTATGTGTTTGGACATTTTGAATAGCTAGTCATTGAGATGTTTCCACAGTTGAATGGGATAATACTACATGCCACAACATCGCAGTGGCTTACTGAACCTGATCCTCCTGTAGACACTGGGAATGTAGCTGATATTATCTCTGTTTACATTTTAGTGATGGAAAATGATGATAGAGCAAAGAAAAGGTAGCGGCAGCCTTTAGGCGGGCTCATGAAGAGATGCAGAGTTGACAAAGGGGGAATTTTCAGAGGTAGAGAAGGAGAGAGTTGACAGTGTGAGAGAAGGAGGGGAAACCGTGCACACATTAGCAGACTCTACAAGCTCTGTACAAGACAGTAGGAGAGGGAAAAGAGAGAAACTGTAGCAGAGAGTTAGGGAGGAAATGGTAAATGATGGGGGGAAAAAGGGATGATAGAGTGCAAGAGTGATGGATGGAGGGGGTGATGGATGGAGGAAGGGAGGAGGAGAATGATGGAGGGAGTGGTGGAAGAAAGAACGGGGAGAAGATGGAGTGGAGCTGTGAGGGGTGGGAGGGAGCAGAGTCTGAGTAGCAGAAAAGGGCCAGAGAGAGGGAGACGAATGGGTCAGAGTGGAATAACCAAACACAACACACCATGTTTCAACAAACACCTGCACCACATCAGACAATACAGAGCGTCCTCATACACCTGTTTATGTTTAGATTTTCACACAAGGAAGCTTACATGGAAGTGCAAGAACTTAAAAATAAAAATGTAGTTAGAGCAAAAAAGGTTTTCATGCATTTCAGGCTGATGTACTGATAAAAGAGAAGATTTGCATATTCACATGCAATTGTTGCAGCATTTTATTTTCTGTAGATCCCAGGAAGAGTAGCATTATTGTACTCGTAAAAGCTAATGGAGATTCATATACATAAATAAAGGTATTAACAGGCAATAGAAATAGATGTTTATCACGATGTAACTGCAGGCGCTTGCTTTTGCTTCATCAACATATTGGACAAAAATACCTTAAGAAAACTAATTCAGCTCTGTCAGTTACACACTCTTACTATAGCCTTCCATGCCCTTGCCTTGAATGCCCATCAGTAATTCATATAAAAATACTTCCTGCCACTCTACAAAAGCAAAATTAAGCAAAGTATCAACTATATTTAACGCTCACTCCTTATTATCATGCCATTTACTCAAAAGCCTCTCGCAAAGACAAATGACTGATTCTACATGATGAAAATGTATCAAGTCCTAGAACCTGTAACTCCCGAAATTCACTGATGTCTATGAAGTGCGTTCGTGTATCCATTTGTTGGCTACTTACAGTAACCCATGGCATAATGAAGCTTAGAGTAGTAGCGACGTTATGACTTTCAAATCCCCATCGTAGACATCCTGTCTGCACAGCGCCATCGCCATGGTTACGCTGACTAAACACAGAGAGACCAGCTGTACTGGCAAGGTCATGTCCCTGCTACGCTGATCTCTCCGAGGGGCCTGGACACACACACACACACACACACACACCCCTCACAAGTTCACACACGGATATACACGCACACTCACACGCACTTACTGAAACACATTGGCACTTTAGAAGTCTATTTGCACATTCATATATTTAACCAAACAGCATTGTGTTCACTTGTATTGTTTTGAAATTAAAATTCACATATACTGGCAAAAGCTCATGTATAGCTACAAGCACACAGACGCATGCAAGGGCTCACTATAGCAGATGCACACATGTATCCACATTCACACAGCCACATGCTCACAGGTATGGTGTTACAGTGCCATTGTTGTGATAGGTAATGATGAGACATGGAAGGTCGGCACAGCATGTGAATGGGATTCTCTGTATTGCAGTGATGAGGCGGGGCTGACCACACATCACCTTCCTCTCCCCTCCGAGCAAGTTTGTATGTGTGTCGCCTCGTGGGAACTTCAGGCCATTCATCATGTCTGTCTGTGCTCCCGTGCCCTCTGACACGCGTGTTTACCTTCGACATGTGTGTCGGCTGTCGGGCCCGTAGGTGTGTTATTATGTCAGGGCCTAGGCATGCTCCACCCTACTCCTCCTCCTCCTTTGAGGTTTTGTCAATGGAGGGCTTCATCACATGGAAATCCCTGCTTCTAAATCCTTGTTCAGTACAGTACGGTAATGATAGACTTCTACCTGGGTCCCATACAGTAAGCTTTGAGGGTGGAGAGAACAGTCCAAAGATACAAGTGTGAAGTTTGCCTAGCCCAGTCAGTTTCTGAATTGGACGTTGCACTGTTAAGCTAATGCAACTGGAAGTTAAGTGCCTTAAATTTAAATTCCATTTGTCCCAGAACATGTTATTCTCTTGGACTGCACTCTGCAACCGTCATGTCTTGAACTCACTTCTCTCAGGGTTTGGCTGTTCTAGCATCAATTATGGTTATTTTTTTATCACTACTTATTAATATTTTATTGGCACTTATATCCACATAGTATTTTTGGCAAGCAATGGCCCACCCAGTAAATATGAATTGGAAGCTTTGTGTCCTATATAGTATGTAAACCCTGATGTTTTGTAAAACTGGCACACGAACGTATACGCGCTCTGTTTGGGTTGCTGACACAGCGGAGAGCATATGTGAGCCATGGAGTGGCTGGGGTGAAGTGACATTGTCTCCTAAAGTTAGCATATGAGTGACTGCTAGGCTTGAGCTGTCATGTGAAGTTGATGTTGGACTGAAAGATATGTCGACGCTCAGAAGACATCGGGAGGATCGTGCAAATCTGTGTGTGTTTAGTTAAACTGATAGACAGAGATGGAAGAGTCTTTCCAGAGACAGAAAGAACTTCTTGTCCTAATCTGAGGACTGACATTGTTCAGATGGGGCAAATGGGACACACAAAAACAAGAAGAATGCAGTGATTGACAACCGGAGGGGAAGACAGGGAGGCCACGACAAGGAGGCAACGGGAAGATGTTGCATGTGGAAACTGCTCTCAGCTTTGTAGTGAGTCACAGTTTGCCTCACCAGAGTAAAATCAGTCTTTCATTGTCTCCTCTTACTTTTACTCCATCACTCTTTTAACACTGACCTCCTTAACTTCCTCCGAGTATTAAGTGGTCTACCTCCCTCTCTTTTTTGTCTGTTTTTCTCCTTTTGTCTTGTTCTATCTCTGGACGGGTGGAAGAAGGCCTGGAATTTATCACACATACCTAATAATTACTATCACAGGAAATGGTCCTTAGGAAGTAGGTGCACTAGCCCTGCTAATTAGTGTCAGTCGCAAACACACTTGAACGCGCACACACACAGAGCTAATTAGAGTCATTTGGCTGGTGTAGAAATCTTGGGAAAGCCTGATCTGATTGGCCTTGGGGAGACTAACACCCCCGAGTTTACCCGCTTGTATAAATCTCAAGACTAATTGATTGGAAGTCCTGTGTGTGCATGTCTGTGTGTGTTTGTGCTTGGGAGCATTTAAGTGGGTGCGTGAGTGGGCAATTGATTAGGTGGGCCCTGCAGCCATAAAGAGACACAGCACCCAGAGGTGACCGGTGACGGCCTCCTTAACAGCAGTCCTGCCCTCAGGGTCACCAAAGGAATGAGGGGAAGGAGGGGGTCAAGTGAGGAGGTGCTGTCAGTGTAGGTAGATGTAGCCATGCCACTAAAGCAAATCCGTATGTTTGAATTTAGATATATATATATATATATATATATATATGTATATATATATACAGATAGACACACAGATAGATAGATGTGTGCACAGATAGATAGCAGCAGAGTTGGAGATGGAGGAAGGGGTTAATTGACAAGTGTGCAGTAGTGAGAGATCGCAGAATGAAGCAGGGATGGGTTATTTTAAATGCAGCTGCATGTAATATGTTGTTGGATGTGCTGTGTTGTAAAACAGCCATTAAAACAGTGGCTTAGTGAAATGCCCACATGGTTTACCATTATGGGCACATGAAATGCTAGTGTACCCACACAAGTGAGTCAGTGGGACTTACTGGCATATATTCACACACTGTAAACACCTCCAAGCCTCTGTGGTTGGCACACACACCTGAGCCCTGACTCCTGTTTTTCCTCCTCTGAGGCTTCTCCGGCTACATCTGTCTGTCTTTATCTGGGTGTAAGCGCAGTACTTCTCTGGCCTTGTCTGTCGGCGTCTTTCTCTCCCTTCGTTTCACGAATTGTACACATCAAATTACAGATTCTTTAATGGCAGAATGTTGAGAACTTTCCCTGAAGTTTTACTTCTACACATTTTCGCCTAGTTTTCATCAATCACAGTAACATATTGTTACATAAAGACTTCAGCGAATCCTTAGTCCCTCTGACTCTTTGTTGGTTTGACTGGGGTTTTATTGGCCCCGCACATCTCTCAGTCTTGCTGAGATGGTTCCCAGGAGGTTTTAATAGAGAACAATAGTAGAACGGACCGCTTCCCAGCACTGCGCTGCTCCAACGCTGCACACCAGTCAGCATACACCACAGCAGCCCTTGGCACTTCTGGATTGTGTGTGTGTGTCTGATCTGGTTAATTCAGGGATGTAGACCCAAACTGTAATTATCATTATGTACTTCTCGGCAGTGGCAGGAAACAGCCCAAGCAAGTTTGGATGAGCGTGTGTATCCTCACTGATGTGCACTGAATGTGTTTGTGTGCGAAGAACAACATGTGCATACATGAATTTGTGTATGTGTGTGTGTGTGTGTGTGTGTGTGTGTGTGTGCGTGCATGCATGTGTACACGTTGGAGCAATGATGTGAGGAGCATGACAGCTATTAGCAGTGAAAGATAAGCAGATTGTGCCAGTGGCTATGTGATGATTTTTCCTGCTCTTGTTTTGGCCCTGCTCTTGTTCATTTGGTCTCTGCTAAATGGAGACATATTGGAAACATGACTGTTCTCTCGGGGGCCGGTGGGTATCCAGAGTTTAGGACTGGAAAGGAGAGGAGAGGAGAAGAAATGAGAGGAAAGTGGAAGAAGAGGAAATGAAAGGAGAAGGGTGGAAAGAGAATAAGAAGAAAATAAAAACAAAATCAGGAGAAAACGAAGGGGTCACGGGAGTTAAGCTCGCCACTAGTATTTCAAATCTCATAAAAACGAAAACTACATTTGCCTTATTTGTTTGCGGACAGAAATTACCATTCACAAGCATCACAGACATTGTTAACTTTCACAACTCAGCAATAAAGGTTTTGTCTCATTTTTACGATATCAGAGTTGAGTTGTCTAAGAAAAAGCCAAATAAAAGCCACTGAAAAGAGACGGAAAGAGAAAAAAAAACACACACTCACAAAACTAAAACCCAAAGTTTATTTGGAGCAAGCGTCACATCTATTCAAAATGGCAACCGCAGTTTAATCTGTGTAGTCCTTCATCTTTAAAGCTAGCATCAATGAGACAGAGGAGGCCTTCATGTGGGCGGACAGACTGCGTAGAGACAGGACTGGTCACCACTAAACAAACAAAACAGGAATCCTGCAGAGACAAGAATGGCCAGAGGGAGAGTGAGCAAAGACAATGGCATGATTTTCAGGCCGTAGATTAAACACAGAATATAGACAGCGTGTGTATGCATGATTGAAAATGTGGGCATTGATGAACATCTTGACATGAAAGATATGCATGTTTACATCTGGAGCAATTTACTGTAAGTCAGGATCGGAGAACTGTGGAATATGTTGTTGTGTCATTTTGCCGTGTCATGTCAACATGCAATATTCAAAGCCTGGACAAGACAGTATGTGTGTACCCTGACATTACTGCAACTGTTTTTAAATGTGTATACATCGTAAAGTGTTAAGCGTTTGGAGAGGGCAAGAGTTTGACGTTACTTTCACAGAGGTTGAGGTGTGTTTCCACTGATGCATTTTGGATTTTAAAAATCCAAATCTTCTCATGACTTGGTTAAACTGGAATGCACAAACGTCATTCATACAGTGCAGGAATCACCAGAACTTACATGGCAAACTGTGTAAAAAATCGCTCCATGTAACTGTGACAGATCTTTCCCCATTAGTACACATCATCTAATTTTTTTTCTTCAGTGTTAAACATAATGAAGTTGATGTTGATGTCTTACAATGCAAACAGGGACTGTTAGTAGTTGAAACAGCATGACTTTTCAAGAAGCATTCAAAAAATGGAGCTGAGATGTAGGATATCTAATTGACTGGCTAAATAGCAACATTTTACTTGCTGTACAAATATTACAAAGTACTTGCACAACAGGAAGTCTTATAAACTGATGCACTGTATTGAAAAATAGTGATAAGCAGTGGACCTTATCTTACTTGAAATACAAATGGAAATAAAGAATGAATAAGTAAAAAAACGAGACAAGATCCAAAACCTTTTTTTGTTTGGCACATGCATGGAAGAAAGAAAATTACGTAAAATTTAAACTTACTGTAAACTGTAATTCTACTGAGATTGTGATTTCAGAGCAGCCTAATTTATCTGGCAAATAACATGCCTGGTTAAGACATGAACTGACTTTGCCATGAGCCTGTAAATAAATAAGGTGAAAAAAGTGTTGAAGGATTTAATTCTGACTAACACAGAGTAAACAGGTGCACTTAAACACGTGTGTCTTAAATATACAGGCGTTGCGCAAGATATCATTTCAATGTGAAATCAAAAAACGAAGTAAAATCCCTGTTCTTTTATTTTCTTGTGTGTCTTGCTCTCCCTCTTCCTCTGTCACACGCAAACACATACACACTCACAGTAACATGCACTGACATATCTGACATGTCTCTGGTCCGCTCTAGCCACAGGTCTCCGGGTTCAGCATTTACTGAAATCAAATGTGTGTGTTTGGCCTTGGGTTACACACTCGATTGAATTAGAGAAATGGTGTGCATGTGCACACGCACTTACTTACACACACACACACACACACAGACATGGCCTCACTGGGACACAGATCTCTATTAAGTTAAAAAAGAGAGTTGAGTGTCTTCTTCCATTGCAAGGGCTTTTATGTGATAAGATCAGCTCGGGGTGCTCTCCTATACAGGATTCCTGAGCACATCAAACAACAGTAAACCACATCACAGAGGCAGGAAGAGCTCAGCTCCATTAGCCAGCCACAAAGAACATGTGTATGTGTATGTAACAGGAGCTACTTCATACTACAAAGTTTACACATAGGACAAACACAGTGAGGTATACGGTCCCTGACGCCTCTCAGAATTGATGAGCATTTTGGTGCAGTGCACATTCGTGTGCTTTCGCTCACAAAAGCGTCGCTGTGTGTTGTGGTGCAAGGGAGGCAACAGGACAAATCACTGATCAGGTTATTTATCGTATGCATATACACAAATCCATGAAATACACACACGCAGCGCATGTAGCCATCATTGTGGCTTTATTAATAACATCAGAGCACATTCTGCATTTCCTCCATTCATTCTGGCCGGGTCTGCTTAAAATGTTGTGGTCTGGTTCTAAAGTGGCACACAGGCTGCTGGGAGGCTGCGGTATTAATACTAATAATAATGTGTGTGTGTATGTGTATATGTAAGTGTGTGTGTGTGTGTGTGTGTAACAATGTGTGTGTGTGCGTGTGGTATGTGTGTGTGTGTGTGTCAGTGTTGCCAGGTTGAAGGATCTGTTAGCTTGGCGGATGGCGGATCAAACTGTTGTGTGTGTGGTACACAACAGACGGAAGCGGCCACACACACACACACACACACACACACACCACACACACACACTCCTCTCTCTAAGGCAAGAACAACCACAATTATGTTTCTATTTCGCTGTTGCTTGTCTCCAGAGTGAAAGACAGGGTTATTTGTCTCTGGTAACAGCATGCCATGGTGCTAATAAAACAAGATCTTCAACTTTGAACAGAGGCAGAACGCACATATATATATATATATATATATATATATATATATATATATACATATATATACACAGTGTTGGAGGAAGGATCTCTACTGAGGATTGGCAGAAGCAGAATGGAAGGTAGAGGAATGGTAAGAAAATGCAGCATCTTCACCTCTCATTTGTATTGAACAGTTATATCTGGAATTTTATAAGCACCACCTGACTGACGGAGTCTTGGTATTGTTCTTTGCATGCAGGTAAGTCAAGACAAAAATCAAGACTTATTCAGACTGTAACTCTAGGTTTTGGCCATGCAGAAACCAATGAAGAATCTAACTGAAGAGGATCTGAGCAGCAATCACACCAATGCAAATCAGTACAAAAGGACTTGAAAACAAATTCACTGACACAAAACAGACTCCACAGGGTCACCAGAATAGGTGTGATGTAGATGTAATAATTTCAAAGTATTCATAATACAGTTAAATTCAAAACATTACCAAGGAAGTCCACCTCCGTTGTTAAATTTCACCTTAAGCATCTATTTTTTACACAACAGTCTTTTCGTTAATTCATCTCAGCAGTGAGACAACTTATCGTGCCGGATATTGAGAACAGTCTATAATCATGTTTCAGTGACATTACCACCTGGCGCCAACACCCACCCGTCAGTGGTTTATCAGGATATTGGATGTTCAAGGAAACAGTGGACGTTTAAGAGGGATGGATGATGGCAGGGTTGGCTTTGTAAGAGATAGAAGGGCAGAGGTTGTAGAAGCGAAAAGTAAAAAAGATGTGTGAGCACAAGAGACGTGGTTTGGGTGGAAAGACACAGGTGGGTTGGGACAAGAATGTTTTCACTTTCGTTTGTTTATTCTAAATATTTTTCAGTACATACCATTTTTAGCTCCTTGCATATTAGGAACGCGCTTGTGTTGTATGCGATGAGCTTATGAACAAGAAAATGGGCTCTAAGAAAGGGGCTGGTATGTGGGAGGGCGAAAGCCTGTCAAACAAAACAACACTCATCTTCCACCCCCAACCTGCAGCGGCCAATCAGGTTTTTGTATCACAAACTCAATTTCTTGCCTCTTTGCTCGTCTTTCTCCTGAGAGATTGTTCGAACAAGGTGTTTGATTATTGTGATAAAGGGAAGAGATATCACAGTAATACCCACCATGCACATCATTGACGGCAGTAAAGATGTTAAGTGGAGAGAAGTATAGGAAAGCGCAACAATGCTCAATTATTCTACAAGTTTCTGCTACAGTTTATAATATGATATTGTCTCAGATAGCTCCAGTTCTAATTCATATTTAGCTGCAGCCTAAACAAAAACAGTGGAGAAAATAGAAATCTCTTTACTCCAGTGAAACTAAAACATTTCCTGTAAGAAAATCAGGCTCTCAGTCAAGTACTTGTTATATCAACATGTGTAGCTGAACATGGTATCATACATGATTTTTCTTTTCTTGTTTAATGTTTCCAAAAGAACACAAGTCCTGACAACAATGTTATTGTAATATAGTATGGATTTATAGTAGCCTCACATCATCAAATTCTCATACAAAACATTTCGGAGGAATTTAAGACACCACAACAAGGGGCTATCAGCTCACTAATGACATCCTACCTCTTCGCTTTTCGCCATTGAACAGCTTTCCAGGCACAGTCTTAAGTTCCCCCACTGTGTTTCATCTCACTTCACGTCCCAGGATTCCAGCATGTTTTTAAAGATGAGATAATATTCTCATATATGGTAATCACGTGGAAATTCTATTAGAGTCCAAAAATCTTATCCTTTAATCCTCCTCACCGGACAGCAGGATATGCTGTTTTAAGAGCAAGACGTGATATTGGTCCATTTAAGGGGATGGATTATTTAGGTTTGTTGCCAGGGCTGAGGAAAAACTGAAACCATCACAAATAGGAAGACTGGGAAATTGACGAGGATGGTGACTTCCTGAAAGAGCAAGAATCAGCTAATATTGTCCACAGCCATTACTGCCAGCCGAAAGGATATGTTGAAGCAGAAACTGTTAAACTGAGATGAGAGGTGATGAGAGGAGGATATTGACCCCAGTGGACTGCTTCCCAAATTGAACATTGTCCAATATAGTTGTGATCCATAAAGGTAACTGTATTGAGTGTACAACTGTCTCAATGCCTCCCTTCTGTCACTTGTAAATACAAAGATGGGGATTGGAGAGGTGAGGGTGTAGGTCCATAATGAGCAGCAGTCACAGCTTCTGGTTTGGTTGTTTATTTATCAGTGAGAATCTCCCATGAGGCTCAGCTTAGGCCAACAGTTGCTCGTGGAAGGAGGCAAAGGTCAAGCATTTGTTAGACGCAGGATACCGGGAAGCTGCAGTCCCGCCTGAACTCCACTTCACATATATATGAAGGCTCACACTGACATATTCCTCCACCAGCTGGACAAGCACAACCGTTAATCATTTCCCTGGCTCATCCTTACTTTTGAGATTAATCATTATTTTCTATCCGATCCTGGAGAGAATTAGAGAACCCACTAACGCCAATAATAATCAGGCACAAACTGCATTACCTTTCCACCGAATAACTTCCATGAGAAGTGAATGACACAAGACAAGAAAACAGAGGAAGAGCATTGTCTGGGGTCTCTACACAGTAGAGGTGTTGTCTGTTAGAAATGCACTTTGGAATTTGCATCCCACAACACTAGATACAGATTTTATAAATGGGTATAAATTAAAAGATTAAGCACATGGAAATGGTCTTTTGATATGAAGGAGCTCGAGGCCTTAAGTAACATTGAGTTACGGGGATCCAACTAAATATTTTGAATCTAAGCTGCTCTTTCATGGAAACAATGGTGTTCCTTCTTCAAGTATAATTAAATTTCCTCTTTGCCCTGCCAAGAGCTATTTTAAGAACCTGGCTCTTATTTGTTCCAATGCGGGAGAAAATTATTAACCCAAACATAGGCTTAATTCAGATTTGAGGGCATTTTACCTCACAGCTTTGACAACAGAGGCTGAGTAGTTGGCTCAAAAGGAGTCAAATCAGATTTTATAGATGTATGAGACATAAATGTTAGTAAGAAAGAAGACAACAAAAAAAAAAAAAAACAGAAAGGGAAGCTTTAATATATGTGCCAACAGGTCTCAGCTAGAAAATGTTAATAATCTCATTAAAACAAGATTAATTCTAATTAATTCTGGTTTGAAATGAAAGAGGTGACCAAAGCATCAGCTGACTGGATGCACAAACAACACAGCAACAGTGTTCAACCTTTCAAACCAATAAATGCAAGTGTAATTGATCAAAACACTCCTACAACATCGGACATCTGCATGGTGTATACTGCACGCTATAACCAGGCCTGTGCAACATTTCCTCAGGATCAACAACACACTTTGCAAACGTCAGACACGCCATTTACATGATATTTCATCATTAAGGGAAGAACCGATATGGGCTAGCTCCCTCTCCATCAATGTGTATAATATGGCATGAGGATACAGAAAAGCACACTGCAAGTATTCAATGAAAGTGAGCGCTTGTTTAAATATTTCATACACTTTTGTTTTACTGGTTCAACACAGACTTGAAGTATTTAATTAGATATATTGTAATGTATAATATCAGGACATTCTCATCTTTTTAGGCAATTGCATTTACCCACAACGGTATCTTTGTTCCTTGGGGTAACTAAGAATTTATATCATGGGGTTGAGAATCACAGGTAAACACACATGGATATGAAATGGTCTTTATATTTTCCTTAAATTGGCAGTAGTATCACCACATGGTGAGAGAAAGCCAAAATTTAAAAAGCCTAAACTTCTACTAATCTCTACAACTCTTCTTATGTTTATATGTAGGTTGATATTTCTGGTTTTGGTGAAATGTGTCAACAACTATTGATTACGAAGAAGTTTGGCACAGATTCTTGTCGACAACTGTAACTTTGCTGAGCCCTTAACCTTCATCATTAGGTTGTTTGCTTGTAAATCCTGAAATCTCTATTACTTAGTGCTAATTACAAAAAGTTAGTACATGCTAACATGCTAAACTAAGATGGTGAACATGGTAAACATTGTACCTGCCAAACATCAATATGTTAATATTGTCACCGTTAGCATGTTAGCATTGTGATGTTGATGTATTTAGTTCAAAGCACCGCTGTGCCTAATTACAGCTGTACAGAGCCACTAGCATGGCTGCAGACACAGTCTTGTCAACACACACACACACACACACACACACACACACACACACACACACATACATGATTTCAATATCAAACAGCCGATGTCTGCTGAAAGGATGAACTGTCAATAAGCAGAATAGATCGTGAGAAATTTGTGCAGGAAAGGAAGGAAATACTGTAGCTCCTCCTTGGTGAAGCAACAGTAATAACTGCAATAGTATCACAAACATATCATGTATAACATTATATTGTAACACTTACTGTGTCCGAAATCTGAGAGAATACCTTTGAGACAGGGTAAAAGTATATGATTCATCCATTGAGAAACAGCTTGAACTGTGGCCCACAGGGAGATGCATGTGTGCAGTAGAATGTGAAAAATAGATTAGTGAAGAGTCCAGCTCACTGCCAGTGATAAGGGAGGAGGATTTGAAGTTCTTGGGCCGAATCTCTAGCAAGCTGAGAGATTAAAGCTGAGACTGTGAGTGGGTGAACAGGGTTGTCTTTGTCAGGGTTCACACCTCAGCAAACACCCTACAGCCCACAAGCGCAGGGAAAACAGGAGCATGAAAAATAAATGAAAGAGGGAGTCATCCAAAATAAATGGGCACAGTTTAACTCCAGAGTGAAACACAATAATGATGATGGGCCTGCATGGTGGTAATTTGACTCTGTCCTAGACAGCTCACTGAATGACTTGAGTAAAAGTTTGTGCTTGACTCAAAATGTGGATATTTTAAGAGAAGTCAAAGCAGAAAAAAACTCTTTAAATCTTCATTGGGCCTTGATATGTAGCTGAGAGTGGTTTACACAACTTCAGCTCATCAAACACGTTCTCATGTAAAGGCACATATCGATTTGTCCCATACCCTGCTGACATGCCGGTTGTTGCATTGATGAGAAGAGAGAGAACTGAGAGTACTGTATCTCTCTTGCCTCCCCCAACAAGAGGTGAAATGAGACCCTGGCTGACACTCCTAAAGTCTTTGCTCTGCCTGGCGAAAATATGACAGCTCTCCAGGGATACAGAAGGACAGCCGACTTCTCTTACACTTCACTCTGCTCCCTCCAGCCCTTTATCTATGGATCAGGATATGTTCTCCTTTGGTGCAGACTAAAAGCTAAAGGCAAAGTCAATGTAATCAGCTCCTTTGAAATGTTATTGCAGTCACTCCAGGCGAATTCTGCCTCTAATGTCACTGGCTCGAACCGTATTTGGAAATAATTCTGAGCTTATGTAAACTTGAGATGAATATTTCCCAGTTTTTCAAGTTTAGATAATTCACAGAAAAGAATGCCAAATTAAGGAAGGTATTAGTATAAAACTACACTGGGAAACTGGCAGTGACACCATGAGATCTGTATCAAGATTTGATGGAAAGGCTGGTAAACCAGTATACTTATGTTAACCAATATTACCTTTTTTGGACTGAAATGTACTGAAAGAATATGGTGAGCCTGACTTTATCATCTAAGTCCATACTAGCAGCATGATGCCAGGGATGGCAATACTGATCTGTCAATCCAACACTGTATTGTCCACCTGACTGAGACATCTCAAAATCAAAGATATTCATGGTCCCCAGAGGACGACTCCTACTGACTTTGGTGAAGCTCTGACGTTTCCTATAGCTCCATCATCAGGTTAAAATACCAAATTGTCTAATATTTGGTTTCAAGCTTAAACACTAAAAACTAATGACATCCACAGACTGCTATGTGTTAAGTACTCATTAACAAATATTAGCATAAAACACAACACTAAAATGGTGACAATGGTAAACATACCTGCTGAATATTATGAAGTGAAATCATCAAGACTCATCAAAACTGGGAAAGTCTTAATATATCTAACCTGGCACTTGATAGAAGTGCCTGAAAACCAAACAAATGTGAACCCTATTTTTAATAGATATGGTGTTATTTTGCCAGTTCACAACCAATTCTGTAGTAATATGACCATCTTGATGGTGTGAATGCTCGCAAGTCATTAAGATTGGGAATCTCTCCCATCTCTATCATCCATCTCACAGAAAGCGAATGCTGCATAGATCTTGTTTTCTATTGAAATGTTTCTAAAAGACAAATGGTGAGTAGTCCTTTTTCTTGACCAAATACTGGCTTGCTTTTTCTGAGACAGAGATTCTGTTTTATTTGGGGGCAAAACAGTGTCATCTGACATTAGAATGTTATTTGGGTGCACAGTATGCATCACATTTACACCACCTACATTGGAAGATAGAATAGTCTTCTCTATCACAGCCCTGCATTGTAGTTTAGGTTTTGAAGATGAGTGTTTTGTTTGATAAGTGCTATGTGAAGTGTATTACTTTTTACATAAAATATCCCACCTAATGCATTGTTAAGCTACTCATGATGGACCATTATGGCAAATACCACCCACACACTCATCATATAACAAAGTAGGCTGAAAGAAAAACTTTTTTGATATGTCTGTAAAATGAAATACAGTAACATCACTGGCATAAAGTTTGATGTTGTTACATTAGTCAGGGTCTACTTATCCTCTGCAGAGCTTCATCAAGGTAATTTGTAGTCATGCTCAAGTAAAATAAGGACATAAATGATAGGAAGGGGAAGAAGAAAAGTGGGCTTAGAGTGTATTCAGGTGTGACCAGCCAGCTGCCCTGGGGACACAGACGTTATTCACATTTCACCATGAGACTGAATTTGAGATGTGAATGAATCATTCAAGTCAGCAAAAGATTGGAGAAGACAAATTACAGTCTGAGAGAAAGACAGAGAGAGTGAACTGTGGGAATTCATAATGGGCCAATAGAAAGTTTGAGTAAAAAGGAGAGAAATAGTGAGAGCAGAGAAGATTTCATTTTAATGAGCATGCTTCATTTGTGGGATTTGGGGACTCATCAGAAAATAGCACAGAGCATATTTCACTGGTTTTTCTCATATAAAAATAACATTTACCACAAATAACAGCCTGGTCATTACTAATACAATGAAAACAGCCCATACAATAAGGATTTATTGCTTTTGAGATGCCTGGACCAAACATGCCCTTTCTGCAATATGTGCATTGAGATGTAAAGTCTTCATAAAAACAGCAATGATTCATATCAAATATTTCCTTCCATGGGCTCAAACAGCAACATAGCAATTACCATGAAAACTGTAAAGCCCCTATCTACATTAGTGATAGAAAACACAAGACAGCTGAAAGTAGGCCCGGGAGGAAGGCAGGGAGAAATGAAAGCTTTGGGTGATTACATTGAGTATGCCAAAAAGGCCTGATTGCACTGGGCAGAACTGATGATCTCAGGCCTGGTTGCTTCACCTCCCAGTCACAAGTGCTGCTGCGTCTGGAAATGCCAAACGTTTAGTCGTTCACAGTGGTTCGGTGCCTCAGCATCTGCCTGGGGTCAAGAACTCTCCTGGCTGACATTTTGATGGTGTAGGTGGAAGATAAATGTGATGACAAATCTCCCTGTAGTTACCATTAAAACTTCTGTTGTCGTACAATAGATGAGTGTTAATTATCTTAATTGTTTCATTTACAATGCTTCATTTATTACCAGCAATAAAGTGATCTACACGGTGAGGCAGGTTGTTGCCTGCTAAATGGATCATAAGTTTGTGTGTCTTTCCACTGTGAGACATTACACCAAATGCAAAATAACCTGTGATTGACTGCATATACCAGACTGTGAATATACTTTGGGAAATAAACTTATTTGCTTCCTTGCTGAGAGTTTGGTGAGAAGACCAGTAACACCTCCGTCTTTATACAAAACATGAAGCTACAGCCAGTCAGTTAGCTTAGCTTAGCATAGAGACTGGAAGAATGGGGAAACAGCTAATCTGGTTCAGCTTGATATAATGTGTTCTTTAATGAGTTTAAAGGCACTAATATACTCTGTCAGAATAAGGCCTACTTGTCAGATGGTTGGATAGCCTTGGATGGCTGTAGCTTCATATTTAGCAGAGATATATGATGGTATCAGTGTTCTCATCTAACTCACATGGAGAGAGCAAAAAATTGTATTATCAAAAATGTCAAACTTTCTAAATGTAAATAGATGGATATCTGTCTGTCTGTTTTTCCATTTTCTCCACAACCACTCATCCAATCAATATCAAACTTGGTGAGTGTTTTGCTTAGAACCCAAAGAAGTGCAGCGTTGACTGCAAAAGTTTTTGTATGAGCATCTTGAGTGCACACAGGTTTTAAGAGAGGTGGAATTCAGTTTCGTGTTACTTTGTGTTGTGCATTGGACGTTTCACCCCTTTCATTGTGTGACACTACATTATTTTTTCAAACTAAAGCCAGGTTGTTTGAACACATGCATCCACGGGCACAGTGTATACATATTCTGTATTTTTCTGTAACAGGTAATTTTGCATTCTTAGACTTGCCCAATGCAGGCAAAGCAATCAGCCCCTATCGACAGGAACATTTTGAACAGGCACTGCATTATTTCCTTTAAAGTAACAGTAACTGTTCTTCCATGATCCGAGAACTGTGTATGTTTGTGTTTGTGTGGGAAAGGTTATGTATATTGAGGGTTGTAGGGGTCCATGGCACAGAAATAACATTCTCACTCAGTCATCTTATTTATTGCCAGAACTGAACCAGTGAGACACAGGAGACACTGCTAAACCTCACAGACAAGATTAAGCTATATGATATATGCACACACAGCAACACTGTGTCCTTGGCTCTCACATTAATGGCTTATCAACAGTTTTTCAGCTGAGACAAGTTTGTTTGCCCATCCACAAGTATCTTAGGAAGACTGTTAAACCAAGCCCTGAGCTGCACATGTGCACAATGGGAAAAGACAAAACAATCAATCATCACTGCAATGCAGCGAAGTTAAAAGTTTAAAAACACAAGAAGGCTCTGTTTCGGTGGTGATTGTGTGTGCGATGAGAAACCTACAATTTTGGCCAGAGCGAGATGGAACCTCAGAGGTGAAAGCAGAGAGATCGAGAGCCCCGACTGTGTCTGTCTGGGAAATCAAAATGCAGGATGATTAAAGCCCAGAACTGGTTCAGTTTGTTTCTGCAAATATCATTTCATGAAATCCTACCAAGACCTCAAGGTAGTCCCAAAAGACAACCAAAAGTAGCCAGAAAGTTTAGAAATGAGCACAGATGGCGTGAAAGTAAAGTTGGTAGTCTCTTTATTGACTGACAATTCAGTTTAGTAAATCTGAATCACCCTTGAGGAATAAATCCAACACATTTGGCACTCCTCTAGAAACAATAATCTTTGGCAAATATTAGTCCCTCAAGATTTTAGCATGATATAGGGATTTTTTAAAAATAAATTAAAACAAGAAATGATAGAGAAAAATATACAGTATTGTGTGTGTATTGTGTGTGATACATTAAATGCAAATGTATGATAAAAGTTTGAAGATGAGATTGACAAAACTGAAATTCAACCCTTTATCCATTAATGGGTTAAGATAGAATATAAAGAATATCTTTGCTAAAGAAATAAATAATGAATATTAATAATAAATATTCTGAAAGAGTTGTACAGTCTGTCATTTTGATGGACTTGAATTGACACTCACACTAGTTTGCACCTCCCTGTGTGCTCTCTCGAAGTTAAAGAATTATCAGAGACTATAGGCCGAAGGGTGTAAACTAAGAAAACAACTGTCCATAGAGTATGTAAGGCTCAGCCTCTCTTGAGAGCCTGAACTCCTTCTGCTAACACGTCCTTGAACAAGACACCAAATCCCAGTCACCTCCTGAGGCTCTGTCTGCCACTGACCCTGCATCCTGACCTTCCTGTAGAGAGGCCAAGTGAAAAGAGCAATAGGACAGACAAATAAATAAATAATGCCAAAGACACTGCAGATATTCTCAGAGATGACAAAAATAAGGGGGTGGAGAATGGGTATGGTATGTGTGTTGGAAGAGGAGGCGGAGACAGACAGACACTATATGTAGCTGACAATAGAAAGTGTTTGAAATAGATGCTGCTGCTATTTCCGCCTAATCTTAATGTGCTAACGTTAATGGCTGAAGGGCAACACCTCTCAATAACAGCCTCGGACAGACAGATAAAACACTAAGAGATATAACTGTCTGCTATGCAAGTGTTTAAATTACACTGTGTGTGATGCAATGGGAAGGCTTAATTCTCCATAGAATAAATATTGAATGAAAGGACTTAGAAATTGGACATTTCCACATTGAACTGTAATCAAATGAGCGCTGCACAGACATATGTGATACTTGGGTTTCATCAAATTGGATTTTATCAGTTCAGCCGAGGCTGACGGACAGATACAGAGACAGATTCGCTCATGAAAGTCATGAGGCGTTTTCTGTGGCACAGTTGAGAGTAAATTGATTTGCCTGGGGAAAGGTGAAGGAAAAGAATAGGCATGTCACTCAACAATAGGCCCGTTACTTCTTCTGTCTCAGATTTCCATGGACCTTGCCAAGCCTGGCAGGTGACTGGGTGAAACACGTGAGACTCCCCGCTCACCTGAGCTCGCCAACTGTTGCCATGCCAACAAAAGACATGGCCGCAAGGCATGACGGGTGTGTGCATAGACGGTGCCAACCCCTGGTCATAAGCGCACATAGGCAGCATTGATCTTATAGTGTTTCATAGAGCATATGACGCTGCATCATTGAAAAGACACTTAACACTGTAGATACAAATTATTACACAACTGGAACAGCTTCACTCATTTAATACTATGACATAAAAATGACTATGCAAAGAAAATAAAGGAATATTCCACCACAAATCTGTCTTTTTATCTATCAGTGACCCCTTCCCTGCTTAACAGGTAGCATTCATGTCTTATAGCACACTCGCTGTCTTTATTGAAATGTTGTCATTTCTGGGTAACAATGAAGTTGTATGCGACAAAGGCAGGAGCTAATCAAGCTTTAGCTACTCAGACAATGCTTGGTAGAGAGATAAAATTGTCGCTAGCTTTGTTGTTTCCATACAATTTGCTGATAATACAAAATGATGCATAACAACAGCCGTGTTCTTTGACAGTGTATTACATTTGTGTGAACAAAGAAAAGAAGGGACACACAGAGAACCTACTGTGCTCTGCTCCTACTTACTAATCCAATTCTCATTTGAAAGGGGTTTGCTTGCCTGTTGGCAAGCTGGTAAAGTGGAGCTGCAAGCTGATTTCTGCCCTCTCTGGAGGAAGATGTTGTGCTGTCATACTGCTAATGACTACTGTATATGCCTTCTAATGAGCACAAGCCCAAGTACATCCAGTTACTTTATAGTTCCTGTTCCAGACAATATTTACTAGCTAGTATGTTGTGGGAACAGTTTGAATAGTTTAAATTGAAGTAAATGCTTGAATTCAACAATGTTTGATGTGTGCTCTGGTGTTGCTAGGGAAATTAAGCTCTATTACTGTTTTTCAGGTTAATTGGAAAGGTACTGGTAACTGGTAACGTGATGCAAAAATGGAGCTAATAAGACAACTATACTGTTTCTTGTCAGTTGACTATGAATGCAACATTTTACATGCTAAATGGACCTATCGTGACTCTAGTCAGTGGGTTTGACTGATCTTGACCCATGAGGTAAAAGCTGATTCAGGACACATTTTTCCATGGAAGAATGCAAATTGAATTGGCTACTGTTCCCAGCCCAGAAGCAAAAGCAATCTGTGCCGCGCAGTCACAACTACTTCCACAAGAGGCAGAAAGAGCCTTTAATGTGAACTAGCCCACATCAAATGGCACAATACATCAATCTCCCAAAGTGAACCAGAAACTATTTAACCTCTAAGCAATCTAACATAAGGCCACCGACAAATCAAAAAAGCTAAAACAGAGGAAGAGTGACATTTAGTGGCATTAAGAAGACAGTTTAAGAGGAAGGCTTGCTGCCTGCCATCTGTTTGAAAACCTCTGACCTCTACAATTTCATGCCTTTCTCCTTTCCTTTCTGACAACAATGAGAGGTAAAAGCATGCAATCTAATGGAGGACACTGACCACTAAAGCTTTGCAAATGCGACCTACTTTAACCCACTTACTGTACTGCTTCAGTATAAATCAGCTGGAGAAGAAAGACATTTCCTGGATGAATAATTTACATTAATGCAAAACTATTCTCAATTAATTTAGAATCCTCTTAATTAAGAACTGATTTTAATAGCAAATAGCTCCTTCTACTCCCTGGCTTTCTCTTCTGTAATCTGTACTTGATTTCTGTTTATTTACCTTTAAGAACATCAGTGGTGAGGAACAATATATTACCATAATTCAGCTGAAGCTTACTGCCATCATAATTCAGTGGCTTTTCAGCTGCTAGACAAGGCCACATCCATCGAGTAATTTATCACTGTACACTGCCGTGCCACTGACGTGGTAATTTAGGGATGTGATTTTAGCATTTCCCTCTGAGACACAAATACCCGAGTGCATTTCACCACAGCAGCCCAAAGTAGGTAAGGGAATCTTATTATATGGGGACATTTTGACAGGCCGGCTCTTTGGTTGTTACCTTTAGGATATAGGAGGCTGCTGGGATCACTAATGAAGACTTGCCCCATTAGTAGCCAATGAAGCTGTCTAGAGCTTTCAATACAACATCACATTCATTTTATTCCTTAATAACTATCTGCCACACTGCTCCCTGCCAATGTAAGCCCACAGCTCATTTCATTTAATGGTAACAAGTCTGGAAAAGCTTGTAAGAGCCTGGCTGAGTTTGAGAGACCACTGGATGGACAGGGTGAGGAGAATTTAATTATCCTGGCTGTTGAAGCCCCCCCTTCCTCCTCTTTCCCACTCAGACATGTCTTCATCCTGCCTTCATGTGCCAGCTGGGGAAGAGAGAGAGAGAAAGAAAGCAAAGCCCTTAGAGGGTTTCTGACTGCCTTTGGATCATCTGGCCGTAGGTATGAAATTGTTGCCATGGTTGACTGATGCACCTGCATGGATTCAGGTTTCTCAAGTGTCTGAAATTATACCAAATAAAAGTCTGTCACAAGGGGAAGCAGACATTTTGGCAAAATAAGTTATTAAACTATGAAGAAATAACTGTCTGCAGTGATTAGACCTCACTCTTTACAAAGCTCTATTCCCCCGAGCTAACGTGTACAAGCTCAGTTAAGACTTTCATTCCGTCCTTTTCAGTTGTACTTAACTTCGTACTGTAGATCTTGAAGATTTTAAGCTCTTCAATTAGTCAACAAGTTTGGATCAACCTTGATCCACGAACAGCTGTCCCTGGACCACTGGCATGCTGTTGCTTTACCAATGATCCAGAAGGAGTTAATGTAAACACCACTTTGATCCCTCTCTATGACGTCAACTGCACAGACCCCCGGTTAGAATAAATGAGCCTCAGAGTTTGCTCGGAGGAGGGCAATTTAGCGACAGTAGCGATCTGTGATGCTATAAGGAGTCTGTGCCAAAGGCAGTGTTTGTTGTCAGTAAAGCTCACATGCTGTGGGGGTAGTGAGAGTTCAAAGTTAGCACACCAACTGTCACCTGTTGAGGGGAAACACACCGCCCACTCACACACCTGTGTTTCTATTTAAATGCGAACAGGACGTATCAAGGCAAGAACTAACGCAGGTTTTACTTTGCTTTTGAAACTTGACATTTTATTTCTGTAGAAAGACAGTGGCTCACCATAAGATCAAAGAGGTATTAAACATCTCAAAACAAAGAACATTTTTAACATATATTCAAAACGGAAATCTGTGGTTTTATTATTGATCTGTAAAGTTAACTTGCCCCTGATGTAAAAACTTGTAAAAATCTCAAATTAAAAACTTATAAAGATTAAAATCCTGATACCAAAAATATGTTTGTAATGTTAGATGTATAATGTATAGTGAACAGCATTTCTAACATGATACAATTCCAGTACTATCAAATGATATAAAATCACATTTTGCAAAAGTATTGCATTATATACAGTGTATGACAGAACTATCATCCCCGAAAATTTTACAATTCAGCGTATTTTTACTGACAAAATTGTTTTCACATGTAAAAAGGCACTGTGCTTTCATGTATTCTGTAATTTACAGCAGAACTGACATGCCAGTGATTTATGATTCACAACTGGAACAGATCACAGATGGCCAGGTGTGTTTTAGACACAGAAAAGGCTGGGTAAAGAGGATCAGTAAACCTGTGCTTATAGGAATGCATTAGTACTAGACTGCCCCCTAGTGTCACATTAAAGAATGATAAAATACCCTCCTCAAAGTCAAGGAACAGTCCCACCCTCTGCAGCCTGTCCACATCTACTGGAACAGACACTTTGTTATGTAGGGCTTCTACCTTTTTCTTATCGCAAGCCAGGCACCACGAGTAACTGTTGAAGCCCAAACGAGAGTTGTCTTTTTGGCCCTTCCTCTCGATCTGTCCCTCGCACAGCCCCACCTTCCAGCGGCCATCATCGACAGACACGTTCACCTCCCAGTACCAGCGGCCTCCCTCCAAGGCAGAGGAGGCCAGGACTTGGGGAAAGGAGCTGAAGCGAGCCTCGTGCTCCGCGTAGAACTGGGGAGTCTCACTGTAGGTCACCCTCCTGTTGTTCTCAGACAGCTGCAGCTTGGAATGGGCTGTGTCTTCGTCCAAGTAGGGAATAGTACCATCTGTACACAGGGAAGGAAATTAAAAAAGAAGATTTTTTTTAGATCAGAAGATTAAGACTAATTGAATGTGGCACCTTTAGGCCTACAGGATGCATTTAGTCCTTGAGTGTAATTAGATGTGATTCATCAGTAAGTGGAAAGTAAACAGGTGCTGGTATGAAAAAATCCACTTGTCTCACAGAGCAGTTTGTAGAGGTCTCTGTCTTTGCCAGGTACAGTAATGATCACTGTGTCCAGCCGCCTCTCGGTCCACCTCTGCAAACATTTCAGTCTGTCCCGATCCACTTCCTCTGGGGCCTCGAACTGCTCCACAATGCTCCCCATGTTACCAGCCCTGAAGATACGGAGTAGAGAATTTAGAGAGCATAAAGACTTGAGCACTTTAGCTACTGAGATGCTCAACAAATTGCTGCTTTTCATGCAACAAGGTGGAAGTTACAAGAAAATCACTTACAGTTGGGCTATCTTGCTGTACTCCTGTCATGTGAAAAATAGGAAAAAATGCAGTTTCTTTGGGTTAGTTTTCATAAGCCAACAGTAAACTGTGTCTTATATATTTTACCAACAAACCTGTTTTTCCTCCTCACACCCAACTCACCATTATGAAGGCCTGGTCCTGAATGCGTTTGTCTCCCTTGGCATCAGCCAGCCCCTCCAGGGTGTGTAGGCCTCGCTGGATGGATAGCAAGGAGCTCTGGAGGTGGCTGAGTTTCTCCTCTAGTCCACCAAGAACCCTGCTCTCCTCCTTCATCACACACTGAAGAGCTGACTGCTCCTCCTGCTCCAGGGCCTCTCTGATAGCTCTGTACTGCTGCTGCACCCCTTCTCCTGCCTCACTTAAAACCACCTGAACGGACAAAATGTAAATCAGTTTCATGTAATGTAATATTTTCTCATTTGTCATTGTAATTTAACTATCTAACTACCATGCAACCAACAAAAATTTTATTAGAAATCTGAATTTAAGATTACGTTTTCTTTAGCAAATTCAGCTGTTCTCGAGTTTGAGGATTTATTTATGCAAGTCTTCCTAGTCTGACATGAAACTGTGTGTGTGGTGCACATAACTGGTGAAAATTGATACCAATTTGTAGCTGATTATATGTGCTTAAAAAGAGGAAAAGAATTTCAATACAATGCTACAAACCCATGACGACGACTTTCTTTAGCTTAACAACAGGCAGATAAGTCTGCACATCTGTAATAAGATATATATCACCTTGAGCCAAAGTAAGAATAAATCTTATCCTGTATTACTGAGCAATTAATGTAAATACACTATTTACATTAATGTACTATTTAGAGAGAATAGGACAGTTAATTCTCTTACCTTGGAGGTCTCTTTCTTGTGTGTAAGTTCAGCCAATCTGTTCTTCACCTGCTGTTCAGCATCCTGCAGTTGTTTGATCTCTTCTTTCAGGTTCCCCTTGAGAAAAATGTGCACAGAAAAAAACATTAATTTATTTCTATGGCTAAGTTTCAATGTATCTCAATGTTAACCACACACTCCACAATATGTATGGTTCTAATTCACCACTCACCCTGAGCTCTCTCTCTGCCTCCCTGATGCTAATGCAGACGTGGTCGCGGTGGGAGCCTATGACGGTACACACTGTGCACACACACACTCCACACTGCCGACAGTAGATCCTGTTTATCTCCTGGTGTTCCTGGCACCTCCAGGGAGAAATGTCCTCCATTGGAGGAACCAGGGTATGATTCTGAAACACAGGCGAGTCCAGGTGGGGACGCAGGTGCTCTGTACACATGGAAGCTCCGCACACCAGACAGGTCTTCACAGCAGACTGATATTCAGTTTTGGGGCAATAATGGCAGGGCACGGGGCTGTTTTTTTTGTTCTCAGGCCTGGAAAATATGTTACCATGACTTGAGGATCCTGAAGCAGCAGCAGGGTGTTTGGTGAATATCACAGGTAGCTTGACATGATGTACAGGAGACTTGTCTTTACTTGGGGTTGAGACCCCAGGAAAAGAATCAGAGTTGGCAGGTGAGGCAGCTTTCTTTGGTGTTGCATGAAGTCCTGTCACTTGTGTGCCTTCCCTGGGGGTTGCAAGAGGAGGTGAACCACATATATCTACTTCATTTGAGCTGTCAGAGTCATCCAGTGTGACGACTTCTTCTAATTTACGCTGGCTCTGCTGGATTGGGACATCTTGCAGCACATCATTTGCAGGTACTGCCTCCCTGTCACTGGAGGATGTGCCATCACCACGCTCAGACCCTGTAGACGGAGGGTGCACTGTTTCCTTGGATGTCCCCACGACAGTTGACTGCCCAGGTTTATCTGAGGAGGAAATGGTGGGAGTCTCAGTGTCACTGGACCGCTCACGGGGAGATTCCACAGTTGGTCGCTTCGTGTCAGGTTGCTCTGGTGCAGGTGTGCTGGCCTTTCTCTTCCCCAGGAGCTGGCTGCTGAGTGACGGCCTCCTCAATGCTGAGTCAAATACATTTTGTTCATCGTTACTGGATGTGGCTGAAAAATAGAATAGAACATTGATTTAGCACTTTTATAGCAATTCTTCATAAAAACTCCTGCAAGCTGCCTACTGACCAAAACAACTGCACTAAACTTTTACTGCCTGCTGAGAAGATTCACTTAAATCACTTTCATTGATCTACTCAGTTAAGTCAGTATTAACACAGATATTGATCATGGATATCAGATCAATGCAATCTCTATGATTGATATTCAACTCTCTCTTGTAGGTGTATCTGTGCAATTGTGATTTAAAGTCGCTGCCTGAATCCCTGTCGTCATTCATAAGCAGTGCATTACAAATTACATACTGTGGAAATGAGAAAAGTTAAAAATTAGGGTGATTTATATACACAGAAAAACTGTATGGGCACATGTGAACATGCCATAGATTAGTTGGACTCTTATCCTCACTGACTATTTGCTTAAGACGACAAACGTCTGCCTCAAAATGACCCCTGTCAGAGTAAAAAAATCACAGAAGATGATGTGATTTCACCTCCTGTTGTGTAAAACCAGTGGTGGAAAGACACTGCTGTACTTAAATAACATTTTGACATAGGCCTACTTGGGTACTTGGATACTAATTCTAGGCTACTTAATACTTTTACTCTACTATACTTATTAGAAAGATATAATTACCAGGTACTTTACAGATTTAGCAATCTACAATAGAAAAAAATAGACTGTTAAGATACAAAATACTTAACAAAAAGATAAAACCAATTTTCCCAACCTATAGTCTGCAGTTGGACCAAAGAAAACATGGGGCTGATAATTTTTTTTTACTCACTTTTACTTGTAATTAAATATTTTTGCATTGATATACTGGCCCTTTTACTTAAATACAGGATCTGAGTATCTCCTTCACTACTGTGTAAAAGGAAGTGGGGTTTTTTCCGGTGAGGATATTCGGTCTATTATTCATCTGTTATTCATTAGGGTGCAGTAAAGTAGCAAAACAATGCTAGCGTGAGTAACATTACACAAAAATTAAGTAACAGCCTGTTCAGCAGCTTCCTACCGGAAGACCTCTACTGTTAGCTAAATTAGCTAAAGCTAACAGACATATTCTCACTTACTTGTTGGAGCATTTAATAGACTGTTATGTTTAACCAACGTTAACCCAGTTTTATCAGTACCTGTGGTGCTGCGAGGCTGAGCCCGTCGACTCGGGGTGGGCTGCCGTATCAAGCTGCGGTCAAACGGCAGAGTCTGGTACACAGTTTTACACCTCCACTCCGGACAGTGGTACGGCCCGTTCGGGGTAACGCTCCATAAGTCTCCGATACATCGTCTGCAGAACTGGTGGTTGCACTTCAGGGTGACGGGCTCCCGGGTCAGCTCGTTGCACAGAGGACATCTCGCAGGGGTGTCCAACGATGCTCCCATTTTGTTTTTGCCTGATGATTAGTTTCGGTTTCCGCGATGTCAGACAGCAGAGGCGGAGCTACATGTTTGAATCCCGCTTCCCCTCCCATGGTCCAGTCTTAAAGGTACAGTCCGGGGATTTATAGTCACTGTTGGAAAAAGTTTTTACAAGTAAATGTCATGCACTCAACATTTATTTAAGTAAAAGTAGCAAAAACGCAATGTAAAGTGATTCTGTTCGATGTCCTACATTCAAAATTGTACCAAATAGTACAGAGTCTACATAACATTTTATGTTTTATGTCTCTGGTCAATATTTACTCATGATAACCCCTGTTTAGTGGCAGCTTTGTCAATGTTATCAGCTCATGAACCATCCTCCATGGTAAACTGGGCGTCCTAGTTTATCTCAATTTTGGCTCAGTTTAAAAACCTTAATGTTTACTGTAATATGTTTGGTATAGTTTTAATGGGTACATTCCTGGCCTCATCATCAGGAAAACATTCTTAATGTATTCATCACGGAGGAGCTAGTTTCAATCATTGAGTATTACTGTTGAGTAATTAAAAGTACCTTGCACACCCATGGTCCATCTCCACAGGTGGTTTCACTTATTTCGCTTATTTATATCTCCTCTCAGGACTGTGTGAACATGCACTTCAGTTCAACCTCTTCCTAAAAATTTTCTAGGGTACCCACATGTATCATTCATGACTCATTCTGTTATGAGTTTGTCCTGATGATTTAAAACAGAATTGCATAACTGTTTCTACCAGAAGAGGATCAATAACCAACAATTAACTTACAAATGAAACCTCAAGTCAAAAGACTGCAGTCATTTTATGCGCTCACTCATTGTGCTGCAATGAAATGCAATTAAACGAAATGAAGTTTCTCCTCCTCTTGCCCACTGAATAGCCAAAAGGACTCCCACGAGGACAATGAACCAGACACAACCAATCAGCTGTAAAGTTCTGAATAAACCAAGTGCTGATTTGGAAGGTTGACAACACTGAGTGCTGTGGATCAGAGTCTTTTCTATTCCAGATGACACGGCCATCTGAGCCTCAAAGACAGTGTTTGTTTCTTTAAAGGTTAAAAGCGCCAGATGGGAACAATAATGGCTAAAAGTCGTACAATTCTTATTTTCTCTCTCCACAACATTCTTTTCTGTATTGTGGTCTAGACATGTGATTTGGATAAAAAGGCTATTGTGACTTGTGTGTGAGAGGTTAATCTTTCATAATCTCATTGTGTTATCTCTAAAAGAAAGTGCATTTTCTTACCAACCCAGTTACTTGTATAGCTTGGATTATGAAGTCAAAGTTATGACCCACCAGAGAGCTGTATTGAAATTTTGAATTTTTAATGTGATAGAGAAAATTAAAGGTTAGCATTTTAATCAAACATTTATGAAACAATTTGAAGTTTGAAATGAATTTTTCTCATATCCTATTATACTTTTCAATTAATATTTTATATCTCCAATCCACAACATCCTGTGACCAGTCTGGCAAAATAAAGGGCGCACATCAAACAATAAAGTGAGCTGGCTCTCCTGTACTTCTTTCTTCTACTTTTTTTCCTCAAACGCATTTTGAGTGGTTGCAGATGTTACATCTGCTATGTAATCGAATATGAAATATTATTAAATTAGTCTATATACTGTATATTTTTCATAAACAATCATATTTAGAATTATGTAATCTACCAATACATCTGTCCAGCAAAACCTTAACACTGCATGAGTTGTTGCATAAGTTTACTTACTCCTATTTGCCTTGCAAATCACAGTCTGACAAAACGACTCAAGAACCAAACAGGGCTTTCATTTAGTGCTCTTTGACAGAGCTCCCTCCACAGTCACTGTAACTGCCCCTTTAACAAATAATAACTTCTGTTTAAATGAACAAAAAATCACAACAGTGTTTTACAGTGAAAACTTTTATTAAGTGTTCATATATTCTTAAAGGAATCTCTTTAATTGCTGTAAGTTAACCTCCTTCTCCACATTTTTTAATTGTTTTGGTATCTATTTAATATCTATTTACATAAGAACATATCCACAGGTGAGGCTGGGACAAGCCTTACTAATCCATTATCTCTCGAGTTCGATCCTCAGGCACACCTGTCACTTTGCACAATACTCCAACTTCATTATGTTACCCTGTATGTCCCAACAAAACAAGGGGAGTTAAAGAGAGAGAAACAGAAAGGGAGTGCAGGGGACAAAGACAGAAACAGACAGATTTAGCTACACAACAGGACAATTGTGTGTGAGGCTGGAATATTGGTTCACTAGCTCAACAAACTATTGCACGCAGCACATTCACACTAACAGTCACATCTGTGCATGCACTCACACTCGCTCCAATATAGCCACCAATCTCCCAACACACACACACACACGCATACTGAAGCACACTCAAACAGCAGCTACAAGTCCTTCAGCAGACAGTCCTAATAGCCCCCATCACAGTGTAGATACCACAGACTATAAAATATTAGATTTCTTTCTCAAACTGAAGCGCTATGCAAAGTTATCTAGCAGGGCATTGAATGGATTTTGTTAAAATTCCTAGAACATCTTTAATATTCACTGTACATACTTTGTAAATACAAGTTTTTTTCTCTTTTGGGTGATGAATATTCTTATAAAACAGTCTTAAATATCTTTTTTCTAGTAAATGAAGAGGAACAAAAGAGCATATGAGCAGAAGAAGAAACTAAAACTTTCATTTCATTGTCAAACCTCACATATGAAACACAATAGATTTACAGCAACCCAATATCATCTGAAAATGCGTAGTTTCTTCTTTTCACAAATAAAACATGACACACATTCGGACGGTGATACACACAGCTAAGTGTTAACATAGTTTAATATTTGTTATTACAGTATGTTAATGTATTGTTTGAATGTACTGTGTATTGTGTAGAGTTGTTTTGTGTATATGAGTGAAGTGGCATGTGTGTGTATATGTGTTTGTGTCTGTGCTCGTACTGCAGGTGTCGACCCTGTGTCTTTTCAGGTAGGTAGTGGGTAGTCCATATACTTCTCAACAGAATAACAGTCTCTGCCCCTGCCATGGTCTATATGCAATGTTGTGCAAGGGTTAGCTCAGAGGACACACTGGGATAAAGGAGCACTGGGCTCCATCTAAGTGCTGGGAATGATGTAGGGACTGCAAGCAGGATGGATGGACTTCAAAGGTAGGGTTACACTGGGTTTTTGGCAGGAAGATATGAAAGGCAGGCTGGCTTCTTCTACAGTATTCCTCTCCTTCATAGACCTGAACTGCCTCCTTCATTTAAGCCGATGTCAAGGGACTGGTACTTTATGAAAACAGACACATGGAGATTCAGGAACCTGAGAGAAAAACAGAAAAAAGAGAGTGTTGTGTGGGAAGTATTCAAGTACTGTAAAGTGCAATTTTGAGGTATATTTCATGCATTTCTTATTCCACTTCATTTGACAGCTACAGTTACTAGTTATGAAAAAATCATTTAAGAAACATACGATTGGTCCATAGAATATAATTGTTAAAGATTAAACCAGTGGTCCCTTTTGGTGGGGGCCTGAACCTTAGATTGGGAACCACTGTAATCAATTTGGCCAGCCACAACAGTTGAACATTGGGAACACAGTAATAGATCAGTAAAATATTAATGAACAAGCACATTGTGGATGATGGTTTACACAATGACAGACAGCTCTTTGTCGCTCACCGACAGGTCAACATGTATATATGTCAAGATGTTTTGTTCTTACTCACTATATAGATTTGATTAGGCGTTGCCTCCCTCTGTGAAAAAAACAGAACAACAGAGAAAAATATAAAAGTGCAACAACATGGTTCTCAAGGTCATGCTATTAATAGACTCTCATGTTCACACATTGCCAGATGCATGCAGTCTTCACAGTGACTGGCTGTACTGCACACAAACACCAGTAGATGGCATCAGGGATGAGCTAATTGGTAAAAGTCTATTGAGCTGTAATGAATTATTCATAAATGATAGATTCTCCAGAGCCCTAAACTAAGGACTGGTATATAATTGGGCTGCACAACAAGGCCATTTATTGACTGGTAAAGCTACTGATAATCCCATTCAAGTTTTCTCTTTTTTGACATTGTCCACAGATCTTTAATCTTATCTCTTTTCATCTCATTTTGTCACTTGAAGGTCACTGAGGTTGGGGATGAAAAAAATGAAATTGCATGTGTCTCCTCTGACAGTTATATCATCAGCTGCATCCATACATAATCAAACATGAGGTTACATGTGTATTTCTCTCATAATCAAACTGGGGTCACACCAAACTGAGGAATCATCAGTCAGTCTTTCCGAGTCCCCTGTGCCCCTTTAACACGTCGTTCCCTTCTCTTCTTCCCTCTCATTCTTTCCCCCCACTTGAATTCTGGATGTCCATGCCTGTCTGGTTCCATTACAGGCTACATGGTATGAACGTACTAATCCCATTTCCCACTAGGACACATATCTGGACCCGGGCCTTTTCACATCTCACCGTGCAGACCTGTGACAGTGATCCACAGCTGCATATAGTATGCATGGACACCAGTTTAAGCCATGCTGCTTCTATGACTACATCATCACAACCACACAGTGTGGTAGATCTCTGGTGTGGCAGTGTGGCACTGTCAGATAATCTTACTGTTTTTGGATTATTGTACTGTCATAGTGGAGTAGAGAGAAGATACCTGATTAATGGTTAAATAATACTTAAAATATTGTTTAATTTTAAGGATGCTAAAACCCTTAACCATGCAGTGGACCAGGAAGTGGGTTATCACCTTATGTGGGATGGCACACATCATTTGAAAGCATAAAGCCACATGACTCTATCTGTGTAAACCACTTTAGAAGTTTAATGTTCAAATTGTACATTTGGAAATTCCTAAATTGGATTTTGCTTTTATAGAGGCTGCATCAAAAGCTCATTAAACTGGCTTTCATTTGTCAAAAACACAAGTAAGCGCACTGTGATCCTTACACAAATTCAACTTAATCTGTTTGCCAGACTAGTGTATGCTTTTATCACTGCCTTAATGAGTGCGCACTTTCTATTTTCAGTCTGGTAGAAAGTCTCACAGGTTGTCATAAATCAGGAGTCTATGCTTAAAGTGAGCTCTAGAGTACTCTCATTTACTTTCAGAGTATGCTTTTGCCAGCCCACTATAGCACAAATTGCATTGAGAGTGCACTTTTAGAGCAATTCATCTGGTACCGCCCGGCCAAAAAAAAAACAAAAAACAGATCAATTCCACATCAGTGACCCAGAGATTTATATCCCAATACATGATTTAAAATAACTGGAATTTCAAAGAAATGGCTGCTCAGTTTTAGATGCATTCACTCTACATTTAGAGAAGTATTTATAATTTCACTTAATACCAAAAACAGAAATATGGATTTGTTGAGAAAGCTAGGGTAATGGTTAAAGACGCTGTCCTTCAGCCAAAAGAAATCATTTTAAGTTCACATTCTGGCAAGTTGCAGTTCTGCTGAAGTTTTCTTAAGTGAAACATTAAATCCCAGCATGCTCCCAGAGTGCTGCTCTGGAGCTGGCTCTGACTTTCAGTGCGCTGCGTTAGCAAAGAAGGAATTTTCCCAAAGGAAATCAATAAAATATCACATTTTATCAGATTAGATAGAACCATTCTCACCCTTGCTTTCAGCCAGCAGCTCTTCTGACATGAGTCCATCCTGCCGGTTCCCCAGGACGAAGGCCAGGAAAGAGAGGATGAGAGCATCCAGGATGCCCATAATAGCCAAGATGTAGGCCCAGCGCACTGAGCAGGCCCCCAGGCTGTATTTGTCTGTCTGCTCTCCGCACATCCGCCGGACTTCATCGCTGTCCCAGCCATCAGGATAGATCATACAACCCAGCACCAGACAGACACCTGGCGGGAAGCAGAGAGGGGGAAGCATGATTAAGAGAGAGATGGCGACATTAGGGAGGAAAGTGGATGAAAGAGAGGGATGAGGAGAGGAAGGATGAACAAAAGGTATAAGCAGAACAAAAAGGAGCGTGGGAGGAAAAGTGCACAGTAATAAATGAGGTCAGGGATAATGAGATTTCAAGAGCTTTAAAAAAAATCACCCCCCTTATATTCTCCTCTCTGGATATTTTATTGTGTTTCTATTGCAGTCATCACATTGATTTTCATTTCTTCCCTTAGGCGGGAAATAAGTGTCTAGACACAATGAGTGCCAGTGGAAGAGCAGTAAAACCAGCAGTAAACAACTGTCAGGGCCAGACACAATAGCAGCAAGAGATTTAGAATATAGTAATGTAGTTCCTTCCTTGTTTTGTTACACAACTTCTCCCTCTTGCATTTTAAGAAGTGGTAATATTAGATTTTAATTTGCATCTGTTCATTCTTAGTTTTTTTTTTGCCTTAAGTGTAAAATCTCTCTCATCTTCAATTTGGATCCCTCTCATCTTCAGTTTAAAAGAGATTCTTCTCTGAGGTGTTGCTGCGGCAGAACAGCACCAAGAAAAAATTGCAGACTTTTTCTTCCTTCTTTGGATTTTAACTAACCACTCCTCATTCTCAGTTTGTGCCCAAGGGGGTAAAACTCTCTCTCATCTTCAATTTGGATGAGGCTCTCCTCTGAGGTGATGCTGCAGCGGAACAGCAGAGGACCTGGGAAAAGAAGCTGACTGCACAATTATCCAGAGTGCACTGCACATTAATAATAAAACATACTAATAAAACGTACCAACTTCTTTATCCCCAAAACACTTGCTTGCAATCTTGCCTCTCTGAGTGCTGTTTGTTTATGTATTAGGGTTTAGGCTTTTGAAAGTTACTCTAGTTTCTTAGCCATGTAATCTGCAATTGAAGGACCTGCATGCTGCTTTTATTTGCACACCTTGGCACAACAGAAATGTATGCGCATATAATTCATGTGCCAATGACCTTATTTGTAGCTTTTTCTGGCACAGTCTTACAACCAAAAGTGATAACACTATGCTCTGTTTACATATGCATAACACAAGCTGCCCACACATAAGCATTGAAGCACATGTGCACACACTGCACTTCGTTACAGGAATGCTGCAGTCTTTAGTAGTAATAAATATCAGCGGTGTTGAGAGACGTTTCATTGAGAGAAAGTGAGTAAGAAAGAAATTACAGAGCAATATATTCTGCAGACAAACTGCATAACTAACAGAACAGAGCATCCCCAAGACTCCTCTTCTACCTTCCCCATGGCTCCAGCTGTCATAACAAATTCATATGCACGCAGTGTTTCAGAGAGCAAGGACTCAGGTTCAGACTCAGATAGATGGATAGAGGATTACTGCAATGAGCTAACAGACATTTCTGAGCCATTCAGCACAGAAAATATTCCTTTACTCTATTTTACTGTTACTTCATATGAGCAAACAACACATAACTAAGCAACAGAAATCATTGACATATACTGTAGTGTAAAACATTACAGATGTACAACCCTGGTTTTAGGGATGAATAGAGATTGTGCCTTTTGCAGTCTCAAGGCAGCACAGCTGAATCAAGAGACAAGTCTTTTCCACTCCAGCAAGACTTAACTTGGCCATGACAGGCTGTGATAGGGCCTCAATAGGACCTACTGTATATATGTCAGTCAGCCCACCCACGCACTATATATACAGTATAGCATCACAGTCTGTCAAACATCCTCGAGTCAAGTACCTGATTCAGCTCCTGAACAAATGTCACTGAGCCCTTGATGCATGTTGTGACCAGTGAGAGGCCTGACAGTGAACAGGTCCACTGCTACCTGCATCACATGAAGCCAGACCTCCACAATCTGTCAGCCTCTCGCTAACAAGTCTCTGATGTCAACGACACACTGGCAAAAACAGAGGCTGACTGTGGTCGCAGAGGCTGCAGAGCAGGTCCTGCCTTGACAGTACAGTGTTGTTGAACTAAACTGTCTTTTAATATTTCCTGTAAAGTGGTTCGGACTGTCTCTGGCTCCAGAAAAAAAGAGACAGTTGTTGTGTTTTCCCCGGCATCTACTGACTTTTTCTTGTTTGTTCAGCAATACAAGGTGTTTGACAAACAATTAACACTGTAACAATAGTTTTGCTCCGACGGGGAGTTTGAAGCAGTCAGAGCAGAAGAAAAAAGACAAAGCTGCCTCTGTCTGTCGTTGGCCCTGATTTTGATATCTGCTCATCTGAAGAAAAGCTGTCCATCATGAGATGATGCTGATTAGTTGAAGTCATCAGTCAGCTGTCACATTATGTAATGTAAGGGTTTTCTGGTTGCTCATCCCCGGAATTTGGGAAAAGAAATGGGTAATCATAAATAGTGGTGCATTGATATGAATATAACTTTTTCACCTTGGAATAAGAATGAATTCCCACCAACTGTATTTCTCCTGGCTGTATAAATGCTATGAATATTATGGAGGTTTATGTAACAAGATTCACTGAACAGAGGGAGTGCCATGGAGGACCAAATAACATTTGATATTCTGTGAGTCGATACACATTACTATTCTCTCTCCCTCATGATGCATTTACTGCAAAGGTAACAAAAGCTTTTCCAGATCCTTCTGGGTGTCTCCTGGACGCCTTTGGCTCAATCCAACGCCATCATGAATATTACATTGAGGCTCAGGAGGAGAGAGAAGAGAAAGAGAGCAAGGGTGCAGGTAAAAGACGAATGAAAGAGGTATATGCTGACAAATGCTGATAGCATCGGGGGATAGAGAAACCGAAAGAGAACAAGTGATACAAGAGCAGTAAAATATCTGTCACAGTCAGAGCTGAACATTATCTATCCCAAAGCCTGAATCTGCAGATGAACATCTCTGAGGGACACACAGGCCAGGATTATACCAACAGAGGGTGCCACATATGCCACTCCTGTTTCCAGAAAGAGCATGTGGTAAGAGGAGGAGCACATGTCCCCTCCATACACTGTAACAGTAAGCCTGGAGTCAACTAATCCATAACCACACAACATAGCCCAGGAGGCCCATTCCAGCACAGCACTACATCCACTTACATAAGGAGAGGCTTAGGCAAAATTCACAGAGCAAAAAAAGACTATAGCACCATATGGTCTATACCAACATCAGTAATAATAAACGAAAGACAAAAAAATATTCTTTAAAAAATAGTTTTCTACATCAATTCATTAATAGTCAAATATACTGCACCACATGTCAGTGAAAAGCCCAAAAAATTAGAGGAAATATTCAGGGAAAAAAACACAAAAAAGAATAAAAGAAGAACATAAACACTGTGAAACTATTATTAGCAGCACTGATGGGCCAATTTTCTTGCTTGGTGTTTTACTCCACTACCACCATCTTAAAAATCAATCATTTTGTACTAAGAAATATCTGAAACACACTAAGAGTCATCTTAATAGAGTCGGTAACAGAAGCATCATGAGCTTGTTATGCAGTCCAAACGCTGTTAATGCGGGTTCGTTTCCTTTCTCAAGCCATTCTGGTAAATGTAGGAAATCACTGACTGAAATTGAGGCAAGCTGAGGGAATTACACTAATTCACAAAACATGTTTAACCATTTTTATGGTACTAATTTGTAGTATTGAAAGAAAAAAACTCAAGTAATGTAGATTCACATATTCCCCTGACTTTGGCTGCATATGTGCATGTGTACACGTGTCTTCTGTGTCTATTGGTACTGAAATGATTAGTCAATTAATTGATTAGTGGATTGACAGAAAATTAATTGTGAGTTATTTTGATAATTGTTCAATAATGTAAGTAATTTATCAGACAAAACTGTCACTATTTTCTGACATTTTATTGAGTAATTAAACTAACAAACTAAACAATTAACAGACAGATTAACTGAAATTACTTTACATTACTTCAAGTACTTGTATTTAGAATTTATGAGCAGTATGTAAATATTCAATAAATGGTTTATAACATAGTATAATGTAGTTGTAAGCAGATATAAGTGGCAATTAAGTGTCAACAATTATAACTCCTCCTGTGGACATCCATGAATGGACGTTGCTGTATAAACAGATAATGAATGACATTATAGTAAAATACAAAATATATAATGTCTTTATATGAGAAGTTACAATTGCTGAAAATGTCCTTATAGCTGCTCACAGCTACATTATAGTATGTTATAAACCATTTAGTAAATGCTTATGAATACTAAATAGGAGGGACTTAAAGTAAAATGTTACCAAGAAAACATCATCTCATTATCTCTAGGTATCTCTGGCTTTGCCCACTTGCACTGCATTGGAGCAGAGCTTCATGCTGCAGCAATTAGTGGTGTGCTCCAAATCCTCACCACAGAAATAGCAGCACACCTGACAGAATGCAGCTGTCAGTCGAAGCGGAGACTAGATATTAACTGACGGCATTATCCCACCCTTTCAGCTTTGCCCTTCTCTCCATCTCTTCCATGCTCTCTCTGGAGAGCAGGAGGAGAGCAGCAGACAGGCGCAGAGAGACACACAGATTATGAGTTAGGGTGAGGCAGAGATACAGAGATACAGAGGGAGAGCATACAAAGAGAGAGAGAGATGGAGGGGGGATGTGGTGAGAGACAGAGCCCATGTAGGGTGCCGTGCTCCATCCCTGTGTGTGGCCGCCAGCAAGTACCCAGCACCACACTAACGTCACGAGCACTGGCTACCATATGCTGGAACCCCTCGGCGAAGCTATTCTCAGAATTTACTCATTTCTGTCTTTTCTACACACAAAGACACACACACACCTCTCTCTGTTTGTATCTTTCTCTTCCTGGGAACACTGGGACCATGTGAGTGGAAAACTGGACCGAGAAATGCTTGTTGGCTAACAGCGGCTTATGTAAGAGACTGTAGGTAGGGCAGATTAGGTGCAAACAGCACTACAGGAAAGTCTGAGGGCAGACCAGCAGATGGTACAGAATGGTATGATGGCAATAGATTTGTCAGAAGCACACTGGCTCATTTTCCCAAAGAGACTACTAAATCCCATCGATACTAAAAGAATCCCATTGCCTCCTGTGATCTCTGCGTCATTCGCAAGTAGTGTAGCTGACTGGAGGTCCAATGTGACCTCCAAAGCAGCAGCCTGATTGGATTTGTGTATCAGGTTTACAGACAAAGAAAAATAAATCACATATACTGTATAATGCATTTGAAAGACTAGACTTTAATCTACCTCCATAGCATCTGGCTCATGTTTTTACTGTAATGCAATTGCAAGTCAGAGTGTGTTTTCAGTGTTCCAGCATGTCATTGATTGCACTGGGTGGCAGATGGAAGTATACGGTTTTGCGTATTCCCTGCTCTTTTTTAGATCGCTTACACATCTGCAGCACATCTAAGCAGCCATGAAAAGGGATTCACATTTTTCAGCTCCCACAGTCCTTTGTTGATCCCATTTTCTCCTCTTCTCATTTAAATAGCTGTGAAAAACTGAATTATGCATACACACAACCCAAACTGTGCTATCTTACATTGCATATGCATATCCAGTTTTACCACAAACACACACATACACACACACACATAGACATATATACACCGGTAAACATGCGCCTTTCTTTTTGTACAATATACACAGTGGCTTAAGTGCTCATTTGTTTGTCACTTCTCATAGTGATACATCTTGGTGCTGATAAATAAAAGTGTGTGTTTACTGAACTGACAGCCTCTCTGGTGAATGAGCCTGTGGCTGGCAAAATGGCATTTAAGGTAAAAACTAAAAGTCAGCTCAAAAAAGAAAATCAGCACAGACGTTCTGGGAACAGCTTAGAGTGTTTATCCCAATGGGGCTTCCCCATGAATATGCATATGTACGTTTGCTTTAATGTAATAGCTAATGTTACACTCCCACAGGTCAAATAGTGACCTGAATGTGGGTAAAATCCTACCACTTGAGTTCAAAAGGTTCCTCCTGCAGTCTTTTATCCTCCTTCTTAAAGAAAGCAACTGATGAGAAGCCCAGACAGCACAAGCAAAGAGATACAAAAAGACAGCACCATTATTACTCACATCCAAACAGAACAAAATAACAGATTGTGATTGTTCTTCAATGGCTAGTAATGTGATCTACTCCCCCTAAAGACATGGTTCGTCCCTGATGCTTGTTGTCTGTGTTGCTGTTCTCAGCGTTAAGCTCCAGGCGGAGTGAGACTCCTGCCACTGCTGAGGCACAGTGTGACGGTGTGGCTGGGTGCTTGGGATGACTCACATTGCTCAGACTGGAGAAAAGCAGCCCAAGGCCGAACACCACATTGTAGGAGAGAGGTGGGAGCGGTAGAAACAGCCTAAAGTTTCAAGAACCACACGGTTGGTTCTGCTTGTTTTAACAGTTTGACGACAAACTTCGCACATTTATATTTCTTCTTCAAAGCATGCTAGATATTTGACTTCCCTGCAAGCACTTGAACACACCAGCAAGTAAGACCTTCCAAAAGACTGCCTGCTCATGACTGCATTATGGTACCATTCCATTCCCCTCAGCAGTCCAAGAACTTATCTCTCGGCCTATGCAACCACTGAAATGCACTTTTAATATCATCATGCACTTTAACTATAGTTTTTATATTATCATTATATTTCTATTATTATTATGTGTGAGATGTGCGTGTGAGTGACTCTGGCGGAGCTGTTTTAATTTTCATTGTATTGTTCTCAATGCAATGACAATAAAGGCTTTCTATTCTATTCTATTCTAAACTTTGGCAGTGGCTCACCTCTTTGTACAACATTGTCAGTGTGCTTTAAAAAACGACTGGAGGTAATGTCACATGGGCAAAAATATGACCTAAAGAAATGGTTTTATCACTGAAAGGTACCAGTAGGAACCCCTTGATTTTAGTGTAAAAAATATCCTTTTTGCTGTGTCTGTAAACACCTGCTGTTGAGGAGCCCTTAAACAAGTCTCTTCAACCACTCCTGCAGAGCTGCTCAGTATTTTTCGCCTGCTGACCTGATCACACAAGCCATTGGTTGGGACAAGTATTTTTTGACCATGTGCAAGTGTCGTGACACACTGTATGAAATTTAAATCTTTCATTCATAGATGCTAAATATGTATGTATTATACTCTTGTTTTACCTCTGTGTTTATGAATATAAATGATGTAAACAAACCATTTTACCATTTATTGCTTTTCAGTATAGACTAAAGGGCACTGGTAAACGGCAAATGGATTACACTTTTATAGTGCTCAACCTCTGAAGGACAAAGTACTTTACAATTTGCTTCTCTTTCACCCATTCAAACACAAACACACACTGATGGAAATACCATGCAAAGTGCTGGCCTGCCTATCAGGAGCAGTCAGGGGTTCAGTTTGTCACTCCAGGAAACTTCATCATGTGGACGGGAAAAACCGGGGATCAAACTACCAACTCCACAATTAATAGACGGCCTGCAACCTTCAGGTTAGAAGTGACACATTCGGTAATATGTTTTCTGGAATTGAATGAGATTAACTACCACAGTCCAAAGAGATTTCAGTATATTTAAGCCAGTAAAAATCTGGATTCTTTGATCTGGCTCTTCTACAAAGGGAGCCTGTCATTGTGGTTTAATCCTCAACTCAACAGGCTCCACTCTCTGTAGGCTCCCCAGTTATTTCAGATATTCTTCCATTTGCAGTTTGCAGGGGAATCTTCAAGGGTTCAGATTGCATTTGTCCTTGTCACTTCCCAGATGTTGTCAACAGAAATCTGTATAGGCTTTTATAATTGTGTGTTGGATGGTCTTGTCTTTGCAATCATATACGTCTCATAAAACTGTACTAAAGAAAATATGATTCCAAGTTCACCTACAGAGCCACATCCTTTGTGTAGTGAACCGATGAGGGTGTAGAGTGAGACTGATTTATCTAATCTTTTCCATGGCCAGTCCAGACTCTAATGAAGTGTGGGCAGCTTCAACCCCCTCATCACACTGGACAATTAAGACTTCTCTCTGACTCCAAAGATGAGTGAATGAATACCTAAGAAACATGGCCTAAGTCTATGATAATGATATGCCATAATTGCGTTCAGATAAATGGGGTGATTAAGAGTGTATGATCTATATAGTGGGAGGAAATGGAGTGTGAAAATGTGTCACCACTTAAGTCTGCTTCATGGTCCAGGTTTATGGAGTGGAAAGAGAACAAAGAAAGCAGGTTATAAATGTGGAAATAGTGCTATTACAGAAAGTGTAATAGTTTATTGTGTTACTTTGACAGTGTTATAATATCAGTCAGTTTATGTGGCTATAAGAGAAAGAAATAATGAGAGATATCTGGGATTTAGAGTTTCATACAGCATAGCCAGAAGATGAGCATACTTTCAGACAGCTGGCTGGATACAAATTTAAGACACTTCTCTAAAGAAATATTTCCAAAGTGTCAAGGATACAGTGAAAAGTGGAGCAAGAAAAACTTTTAAAACTGACTCCAACTATCTCCCTTGGAAGATGAGGAACAGGCTTCTTGAGATGAGCTGTCTACGGTCCAAATCTATTTCTGTTTCGAATGCTGGCTGGCAAATCTCAGTGGTTGCTAGAAGGGAGCAAGGAGCTTCTAGGCATCCTCTGTATCCCGCTCTGTCAACATCTTCAGCAATTTTCTGCACAACGAGCACATAATGCCCAGAGCTTACCTATCAAGTCAATTCAAAGGATTAGAAGGAGCAAGAAATGGCTTATTTCATCAAATCATCTCTGTCCTATGCCAGGACAAGTCTTTCAAAAAAACTTTTTAACCATCTTGCAGTGCTGCAAATAATATTCCCACAACAGCATATCGCATATTATAGAGTACCTGTAGGCTGCAGGAAGCACTCTGACCTATACTGCAGGGAATAAAACTCAACTAGAAGGAGATCTTTAGAAATATAATTTTGTCTGCACCTTCAGAACAAGACTGACGTATATATATGAATCCATAAAAGAGACTGAAAATGACACATCCCTACCTGACAGGAGAGGATGAAAACAATGTCTCTATCACCAGCTGCACACTAACACACACAATCATTCAGTCAGTCAATCAATCAATCAATAAAACAAGCAACTGAATGCATTAAGTTTGTGTGTAGCTGTAGCTTGTGGCTTCAAAGCAGTTATTTTAGTAAGAAAATGGCTTAGCTGGTAATTTGGTTGCTGGAACATCTGTAGTATCATTGCTAAGATTTATCATCTATCTATCTATCTATCTATCTATCTATCTATCTATCTATCTATCTATCTATCTATCTATCTATCTCACTACGTCAGCCAAATGCTCTATATTCAGGGTGTGAGACGGTGCCTCATTATTACCCATTGATTGAAGCTGCTGTTAGAGCAGGCTTCGAACAGGTGAAGCAGGACACACAGTAGGAGGGATAGAGTGTGCTCTGAAATGATCAAGTGACTGCACTCCAGTGGCGTAAGGTTGACACAGGGAGCGAAACATGTGCCTCTATAATAGATATAACATTTCAGGTTAAAGCAGAGGTGGGGTTGCAGAGTTAGAGGGTGGGGGGAGGGGGCAGAGGAAGAGGAGTGCAGTGTAAACCGCAGTGAGCAGAGCAGGAGGGAGTCAGGCTGGGGTGGAGGGCTTATGTAACAGGTCCAGATGCAGCCTGTACCTCCACAGAGGATAAAGATTGGCAAGGGCAGTGGGGGATCAAAAGAGACCTTTGAATTCTCTGTGAAAAATACTGACTGGGCCACCAGTTCAGGGACGATGGAGGCGAACAGCCACGGGGTTTAGGCAGGACTGTGCTCTCTCAGTCAAACGGTTAACATTAAGAGTATTCACCCAAGACAATCAGAGGGTCTGCAGCAGAGCACTAACCAATGGTGATGTAGTTGTAACAGCATTTTCAGTGAAAATAGCAAAATTAAATATTAAATGAAATTAAAAATACAAGATTTCCTAAATGCTCCCTCCAGCCAGCACTTTCTAACATAACAGTGCTTCAGGGTTAGACCGTCTTGAGCACGAACTCCTATAGCTGACACAAATTAATGTACTACACTGTTTTAAATGTTTTGCATATGCAGTGGTGAGAGTGTATTCAAATTATTTAAGTATTTAGTAAAAGTAGCAAGTATTAGCAACAGAATTTATTTGAAATAAACAACATAAAGGTACTCATTATGCTGACTGGCCACAGCTATTATATTATTTGATCATTATTATCTAAGTTTTAATATGAACTTGGTACTTTTGTAGTTGGTCATGGTGGAGCTCATTTGAACAGCCTTATATAATGGTGATATCATATCTTATATGCAATGCATCATATTTTATAAACCAATTATGCTCATGTTTTGTATGTGAAATCTTAACATGACAAGTAACTAGTGACTATATCTGTTAAATTAATGAATTAAAAAGTACAATATTTACCTGTAGTATACGTAGTGGAGTAGAAATATAAAGTGGCATAAAATGGAAATACCAAGTAAGGTAGATGTATATCAAAATTTTAAATGTACCTTCAAAAACTGTGCATATATGTGCTATATACACTCATCATACATTAACACGAGCACCTCTACCATCACTGGAACTAGTTTTTTTTTTTTTTTTTCATGGGTCACAGTGTCCTTGCTGTCCCACCTCATTCCTCCTTTTGTGGAATAAATAAGCAGCCTCCCCCCACCAGAGCTCTGGCCCAAGCCAGGCCACTTCTGAGATCACAGGGATTAACTCCTGCAAATCTATAGTGCACACCCTGCAGGGCTACAGAGACACCAAACACAGGGGAGTCATGATGATGACTTGGCTGACATTTACTTTGTATTCCGCAGCGCTACACCCAAACTCACAAACCGTGGGCTAATTAATCAGCATTGATCTGTTTGGTTTGATGTCTAAAAACATGATTTCAGGGTTCTTAAATCATACCAACAAATAAGCCTTAAATCAACAAATATGCATTACACATATGCATTCACATGGCAATGAATGTAATTAAAACACATGTTCAGCACATGTATGTGGATCCATCCATCCTCTCCTCTTGCTGTCATGGATGATGGTTCCCCAGTGCCTCCCGCTGGCTATAATTAGACGGTTCAACTGGCTGTATGTGCCTCTTAATTACAAAAACGCAGGAGTCTAAAGGTGTTAATGCAGAGGTGATCTGAGAACAGATTACCTGTATAGACGTGAGGGAAATGGGTAAGAAAGCAAGACTAATTGTTCCTTGCTTTGTGTTTACAAAAACGGGGGAAAGTGGTAGAAACAGGGTAAAAGACAGAAAACAAGATGAGGACAGTTTGAACTGCAGAGATCATCACGATCGCCCCTTTGAATGTTGAGCTGCCTACTGTAAAGGAGCCATGTGTGGCTTAGTGCACAAGGCAGTGTTGCGTGTTCAGTTGTTTTGATTGAAAAAAGGTGGTGGGTCAGCACGTTCAGTTCCAGTGCTGCTCTGAGAAGACCCGGTGGGAATACTGATCGGCTCTGCAATTATCCCAAACCACTTGTCATCACCTCTCTTTACCACCTGACGGCCACTGTTGAGCCCTCCAGACGACCAGTGTGGATTCCAGTCACAGATTTCTGAAGCGTATTCAGGATTTGAGAACAACTTTACAGGGGGATTCGTATTTCTGCTGCTTCAAAATCTCCCATGGCCTCATCTTGTTTGTTCTGTGAGTTCACTCAACATGAGACCAGTTTCTCAGTCTCTCATAGACACACAGAGCCACAGACACAGTTTGTCTTTCACACCAGTGTTTCATAGTTAAAAGCTCTAAAGCATCGCACTGTAATAAAAGCAGACAGTACCCTCCCATGTTGTTTCACTGTCTGCGTTACACAAATCTGCCCCACTGGGTATCTGGCTTGATGTGCTGCAGAGAGACATTAGTTCCTGCTCTGTATGTAGCTGCAGCAGCGCAAGTGACTGGATACATCAGACCATTTCTAACATGATGATAGTAACCGACAGCCCCCAAACTGTCGCAGACTGCCATTAAATAACAAAAAGGTCCAAGGTAAGACTGGCCTCCTATCACAGTCTGCAGTTTAGACGGCCTAGTGTGACATTTGTATAAGTCTCAGGCTGCTCATTCATACAAGTGGACACATTCACACAATGTAAACTGCGCAGAGGAGGCACATACTTAGTTAATTTGGGTAGACAGGACACAGGTAATTTACTCATTAGTTTGGAATGCATGTCAATAGCATTTATCACTAACTGGTTTATTCCTCACACTGTTCAGACACATAGCATTATTTCGCTAAGTTTGTGTACATAGAGATACAGTAAATAATTGTGCTGTCAGTACAATATGCATGATAATATATTCACCTTTATATGTTCATCTTTGTCAGTTGTTCAGTGCTGGACGAGTAGTGTGCAGTGGGTTTTTAGAGCTTGTGTGCTGAGTAAAGCTGTCTGCTATGGCTGATGAGAATGGTGAGACTGAACCAAAATGGAGGAGCAAAACCAAATAATTGGTTAAAAGACACATTAAAGCCCTGTAGAGCTGCAGTGTTGGGTAATAATCCTCTGTGGGTTTGGCACTACGAGTGACCGCTTTCACATTACAAGCAGTCATTTGTTCTACTGTTAATATCAAAATATTGATTAAAGCAGCTTTAAGTAACAGTAGTGGTGATGTTTTAGAATTTTGTAAAAACTCTGTAACATTGGACTTTCCCTTGCTGCCTTAGCTTAGTCTTTCAAAATACTTGTACAATGTCAAGCCAGACTGAAGTGAACTGAATGATGAATGAATAATAATTCACTGGAGCTGATGGAGCAGTACAATGTTAAACTTAAATCTTGTGGGTAAACACAGTGGAGGTACAGCTATAACGTACAAAAACAGTCAGGTTAAGTCACTTGAACTCAACGCGACATGCCGTTACGATGCAGGAGGTCGTTCAAGGATGAATGACAAAAAACTGCAAAAGTTAGTCCAAGATGAAAACTTTTAATGGGCTGAAAGTTAATATATAACTTGTTTAGGCAGAATTTTTCTTTGTTTACTACTTTGGGATCAAGGCAATTATGGACAAAGCTTAACAGCACTTCATCAAATTAAAGTCTACTCTTTTGTGCATTTTAATATCAATGTAGTTCATTTATATGCAAATTTTTGGCTATAGCATAATGTTGTTTAGGATGGGAAACTCAAGGAAGTTGTTTTTCAACAAAGATGCACATGGCCAAAAAAAGTTCATCAAGCCCTGGGTGTTGGTGCTCTTGTATTAGCATGTAGACACGGGACGTGCTTCTATTATGTCTTCCAAATGAACTGAATGTTGCTATGTGAGGCATGCACAAACACACAAACGCACACAGGAAGCAAAGCACTAGGCAAATGCTACAGAATCAGCTTTTTCCTGAGTCAAGCACTAATCTGCTTTTAAAGGCTTGAAAGGTATCCAGACAAAAGCGCTCATTTGTAGCATTAACTCTGGAGAGCTGGAGCACACAGGTCTGGTCCTGCTGTAGTGAAAAGTGTAGCTCTATGACGGTAGCTCTCACACCGAGCTCCACCACTTCCCACCTCTGCATTCAACTAGGTTTTAATGCTCCTTGCGGAACAAGACTCTCAATAGAGCTAATGGACCATGGGAGTGTAAGCCAACCCCAGAGAGACAAATAATGATACAGACGATACAGAAAGCGACGGGGGTGACCTATAGGATTGTATATATTTTTTGGGCTTTGTTATCTGATTTGTTTTCTGTCTGCCTTCTGTCTCTACTTTCTTTCTGTTTACCTTCAGACCTAATATTGTCCTCACACATCCTATCTTCTTTTTTCTCTTTATTGATGTCTCTGTTTCTCCTTTATCTTTCCACTGTCCTTCCTGTCAGACAACAAAGGTTTAAAATTTCGATGTGTTGATTCCTCTTGTTCGACTTGTATCCATCTTTATCTAAAGTCATTTTTAACTGATTTCTTGAAGGCTCTGTACTAGATCAAACAATAATATACAATGTGTAAACAATTTGATAGCTGTACTGTACGTTTCCTCAGTTAGAAATTGACAGTCAAATGGCTTTGTTATGTATACGCGCGCACACTTTGAAGGTACATCATGTAATGAAGAACAGCTTAGTAGCTCAAATCACAACATCAGTCTACAGTTAGAAGCAGGTGTTTAACTTCTCTGAAGACTGATCACTGATCTATGTTGTACTTTGGTTTAGAGCTGAAACCATGAGTCAATTATTCCATTAACTGATTGACAGAAAAGAAATGAAGAAACTGTTTATCAACAGGTAATCAATTCATCATCATTTTTCAAGCAAAACCACCTTGACATGCTAACAATAACATCCTCTAGTCCCAGCTTCTCTGCTGCTTCAGTTTACCTCATGTGCTTATGTGATATGGGTTTTGGGGTTTTGAACTGTTGGTCAGAGTGAAAATTTGATATCGTGACCGCCCTACTTCTCATAGTGGGAAAACTAATCACGTTAATGATGGCTTGGTAAGCCATGGCAGTGTGACAGTGAGCTAGCATGCACAACACCAGGACACTGAATCTGAAACAGCTAAATGAAAATCAGCCATGTTTAATTCTCTTATTTACCCCTGTGTTTTTCCCGTGATAGGTCAAAATGTCTTCTGTGAAAAAGGCCTGTCCCCTAAAGTGAATGAGTGTTCACAACATAATGTGTGTAATTTGGCATAAGCACAGAAACTACATTGATTTTGGATAATCAGAAATAGATTTGCCAAGAGTAGCTCATTGGACAAAGAAGAATCCATGCAAATGCTGCAGAAAGCACTGGCTTGTGCACAATCTGAAACGATATCCCTAAAGTACTGTATGAAGTACCAAAGACATCAAATGAGAAGCAGAGGGTGTTCCCAAATGCAATTTTGTCATGTTGCTTACCTATTAATTCTAGCAAAGCAAATCTTTTCCTTTTTAATTAAAACAGCAACCACAAACTCAAGCCCAGACTAACAAAACAGACCGAAGAATGAAATAAACAACTTGGGGAAAAAATAGAAGTCTGACCCTTAAGTAAATGCAGTCCTTTGAAAACAGTCTGGCAGCAGGGATGGGTGACAACAAGCTATGGCTATCTTTCCAAATAGGCCACCCTCAGTCTGAACATTGTTTTCTGCTGACTTCACAAAGTTCAGGTCTTGCTTATTCACAGGTATGACTCATATCTGTTCTTTGAGAAGAAACAATCTCATCTAATATAGAAAAGGTCTGGCAGCCGCTATGACAGAGTACATAGACAGGGTGTAAAACTGTGAAGTAATTATCTCTGACCTCACAGTCTTCTTAGTTAATTGGAGTACAGACCCCTGCAGAACTGCAGTTACAGGACAGGAAAGATGGAGAGAGAAATGGACAGCACATACTGTACAGTACTCGCCGAAACCAGGGTGTGACAAGAAAAGAGGGGAATTAAAGAAGAGAAAACAAATGAAAAGAATGGAACAGGAGATAGGGTAAGGTCATAACGAGTAACAGAAACGAGTCGAGATGCACAGGGCTGTGAAATTGTGTGAGGGTAACAGAAAGAGATAAGGTAAAGGGGTTCATGCGTCATGTGTCTCACTGTGCTCAGCTCAGTGGAAAGAAAAAAAATGCACGCTTACATCTGCATGCTGTGGACTTGAGCAGATGCACAGACAGAAATAGCATGGGTGAGGAAAGTAAGAGAAGGATATGAGTCCATCTAGGGCAGCGCGGGCGCAGGAGCACTCAAGTTCACTTGGCTGAGGTGGACATTTTGAGAGTATCTAATGTATCCTGGTGGTCGGCTTTCTCATCAAACATTCAACATTTTACCTGGGCCTCAAAGAAAACTCTCTTCCTGGAGATGGATATAGATGTGTGTGTGCTCCCACTAACTGATTCACTAGAGAGGAGCTCTATGCAATGGCGTGAATTTGTTATATGTTGTTAAGTGTTTATCCACAACCTTCTGACCTCAGCCCAAGAGGATTTTGCAAAAGCTGCTGCACGAGTAGCATAAAGTATATCACTTAAATCATATGGTCTTGGCCAGCACTGACCTTAATGTTAAGTTAAAGTATCTAAATAGCCCTTTTACTCAATGAGGCGTGAAAGGGTTGTTGATTTGATTTGATTTTTCATACCGATTATAACACAAAACACCCAATATAAATCTGTGCCATGGACAAAAAAAGTTATAAACTGTAGCCTCACAATGAGAGAAGACCTGTAATGGTGATTACTGAAGCAAAGAGAAAGATCGCTGCCATGGAGCAGAGAGCGGTGCTCTGAATACTGACTGTGTCATGTCCTTGGACCAGTCTGGCAGCAGGGATGGGTGACAACAAGCTATGGCTAGCCCACTGTGCCCACTGTGTCAACTTTCATTTTAGTTTGGCATGGGATGTGACTTACATTTGTGCTCCCAAAATGTTGGTACTGTATATTCAAAAAACAGTGGGTACAGAAAACGGGGCAATAAAGAAAACTCACTCTACACACACACACACACACACATTCTGACCTGCCATTATCGCAATCATATTCATGATTTGTTCCTCCCTATCAAAACATCAGCTGACAGTAAGGGGCCCCATTCCAGATGCCAGTGGGCCACCTGTCCTCCGCAGGGCTACTAAGTGAAGGCAGCATGAGTTTAACCTTCAGCTAAGTGTAATGAAGTTTGACAGTGCTAAGCAGCCAGGCTCGCTCATTAGGCATCCCTGTGCCAGCTTGTCGTGGTCAGGGTCTCTCCTCTTGGCTTTCTCTTTCATCTCTTAGCTGCAGAAGCACAAAGCCCAGCGGTCTCCTCATTAGACAGGCTTATTGCGTTAATTCAGCCCAACATAACACACACTGAGCTGGAGTTGTTCCAAATAATCCCCCTCATTCGTGTCTGTTATGAACAGGAAGGCGGCTGCTTCGACCACTGGTGCAGTTGAGCAGGCCGATGTTGTTGGCAGCATCTGGACTCTTTTCAGATGATGGAGACCTCCGCTCACACTGAACGACATTAGCCCACAGTTACAGTGACAAAGTGCTGCCAGCAGATGAACCCCTGACCTCTACAACATTTAAACACCCTCAACACCCCCAACTCTAACACACAAACACACACAGACCTATTGGCTGACTGACTGCAGATCATATAGGAACTAGATCAATCTGCATGAACAAGAAAAGACAGTTTATATTAAATATGACTGCTATAATAGTGTCATGATAGGCTATAATACCATATACATTTAATTATATAAGTATATATTTTTGTGATCATGCAGTCTTGATTAGACGAACATATAAAATTTAGTATTTGTTATCAGTTTTATGAGGTTGTTTTATATCATTATAAAAGTCCATGTAATGTTCCAGCATCATGTTCTGTCTTTTTATTATATTATCCAATCAGACATGATCATCTTTCCGCATTCATTAATGAAAACAAATTAACTTTTCAGATGCTTAAGCATACATGCATGTGTGGTTGTCAACAGTTTGAACCAGACATAGAATTTTGAAAATGATAAGCTGAGGAATGATTACATGTGGCCCTCAAACCTGCAGTTTACATTTAAAGCAAACTGATTGGGCCTCCTCTGAATACCATGCCTGTCATTTCCTCAGCAAAACTTCAGCACCATGGACAGCACTGTCCAGCAGCGTTGGCTGACAGCTCCTACAGAGATCCTGGCTCACTTATCTTCACTTGGCTTCCACTGACAATTAATCTATCTAATCAACTGATTAATCAAATTCAAAATCCATCCCAGTGTTTAAGAGTTCAAGGTTTCCATAAAGGTATTATGTCAGATCCCCAAAACAGAAAAATTGTCCCTATTAAGATGGAATCATTTCATACCACTAATATTTGTATAATAGCCTGTACTGTGTGGATGTTCTCCTACATTTTGTGAAAGTACCTTCTAAGCTCCCTTTCAGGTGTCCCTTCCAGCCCTGAAACCCACTCCATAGGCGGTCACTAAAAGGCACTCACCTGATGTCATCCGTTGCGACCAGTACGGTGGAGGAAAAATATATGTAGTACACTGTTAAGCCAATACAGGTGACAACGAGCATCATGGACACATTCCGGATGAAGAAGGAGGCGGCCTTGTCCACTGGAGGATAGCGATAACCCAGTGAAGTTACCCTGGCAGGCCAGGTCTCTGGAAAGAGTCCGTCTCGATGCACAGCAGGCATGAAGTAGCTGTCTGCGGCGTATCCACATCCCAATCCAGGGGCTGTAGGCATGGTCACGTTAATAATACCAAACAGGATAGTGAAGATGGCCCAAAGTCTGACGATGAGCAGGACGTAATTGGTCTGGTACACTCGCAGCTTCTGCAGATGGTGGCATTGATGCGGCTGATCCAGGATCATTTTATACAACCTGAAAACTAAATGGGATTTCATGATCTGAGCACAAAGTGAGACCAACATCAGCGCATAAACAGTTTCCACCGCAGAATCCATCCAGCACAAAGGAGAAAGCTGGGCGGAGAATCTATGCCCGAGCAACACAGCAACATCTGCCGGCTCGATCAACCTGGCGACGTCGCACCCTGAAGCTGGTAGGCGGTAGCGCGTGAGGAGCTGGCGGTCAGAGAGCGTCCACCCTGATATAATGTGTGGATAACTCTGAAAACTCACGGACTTACAGAAACAGGCTCCTCCCACTTTCTCAGTCTAGCTGCTAGACGTACGCCAAGGCACCTGTGTCGCTCAATGATGTCCTTGGAAAAACCCACCGACTGAAAAATAAATGTATTATCTACACCGGACTTAGCTACAATAAATATAGGATGCTCAACGCAATTTATCAGCGCAAATATGAATAGCAACAAGCCCAGCCCAACGAGTAGACTGTATTACGTCTCGGAGGTGAGTCGCATCTAATAGCACATTATAGGCCCTGTACTACGGATTACACGTAGCTGACCGTAATACAACGACCAGAAAATACGACGAACCCTCTGTGGTCGTTAAACGGGGGTTTATCTCCGTTTTTTATATGACAGCGTCGCCGAGCTGTCAGTGATGCTGGAGCCGGAGAGAGGGAGGACACAGGCGGTAGACGCAGAGGCAGCCCGTGTTTGTGCGTGTCTATCTGTGCAAACAGTGACACACTTCAGGTTAATGCTGCGTCAATATCCACTGAACTTGATGAGATACCGACGCGATTCTAAATACCCCAAAGAAAACTGCAGCTGAATGCCAAACAACGTAAATTTCTAAATGCTACAAAGGGCTGGGTTTTTTTTTAAAAAAACAGATATCTGCCCTCAAATCTTCTGCGTGAGTCGTCTCCATGTCACCGTTACTCGTTGCGTTAAAAGACGAAGCCAGAGCTGCTCGGTTTACCAATGTAAGCATTGCTGCCAGGAGGTTATGTAATAGCCTACTATGAAATCTACATACATCCTGGGAAAAAGAAGAAAACATAGGTTATATACATACATGTAATAGTATCAGTACTGAATATACATGTTTATTTGCTTTTATAAAATGCCAATAAATGGAATGTGTGCTGCCTTTCACTGAACCTTTATAAAAAAACCACAGGCTGCAAAGTCCTTCTTCATCCATCTCAAGAGAAGAATGGAAAAACAAATCAGTATTTAAAGTAAATAATACTTCTTCTGCCACATTTTCCAGTTCTAGCAGTAGTATTTGTTTGTTATAATATAGTTCCCAGCCCATGTGGGCATAAGACACAAATGTTGCAGTGGTGGAGCAACATTTGTTGAAAATAATATATAACTTCCCACATAAAACACAAGCTGTTTTGTAGGCATCATCTTTGCTCTCAAGGCTCTACAGTTAAATTCCGCCACAAAAGGATGCTGCACTACTGAAATCTTTTGCCAGCCATGCAACCAGGAGATGTCAGAGTGATGTTTATTTAGAGAAATATTGCCCTTTGAATCATTATATAAGGAACACAAACACGAGGCCATGTAACAGGTATGCATTAACGGAATGTAGTGAATCTGGTACATAAAGATAATTGACTTTTGGTTAATTTCTGCAAGTAAACCTTAAAGTAAAGTAGGTCCACATTAAATAAAGACAGTTCAGTCTGGTGTAAATGTTCCACTTTTACTTGGTCATGACTTCTTTTACACATCAGTTTCCCTCACATTACCATGGTAACCATGACTATTCCCATTGCATAACCCTGCTTTATAGAATGTTAAACAATTATATGGACTGTTTTCTGTGTCATATGCATTGTCCTAATTTTGTTCAATCAATAGAATGGAGGAATAGCATTTACTTTATCTGTTTTAAAGAGAGATGATGTACAGTTACATCAGTATGAGATAACAAGCAGCATACTTGACACTGTTAACTTACAAATCAATCTCCCATATTTAAGGTGAGATATTATGAAATCTTACGCTAACAGTGCTTTAATCACACCTTTACAATCTAATCCAGCTCTATAGTTTATCTTTGAGAAACTTACATTCAGTTATGTTGTCTCAGAGAGGTGCTGATTTAACTTAATGGTCATTTTTGAGACCACACAGGATGAAGACATTGGACTTAATTGTCTCATATTCACTACCAATATTCTAATATTCTAATTATCTGCAATTTTGTTTATTAATTGTGAACTATAGAAAAGTGGAGCTCCAGTTTTTCAGCAGGTACACAGGAGCACTTTTGTTGCTGGATTTAGTCATTGTAGGTGGGGGACAAACAATGCATTATGGGACCCTACTAACCTTCTTGTAAAGGGAACCCTTTACCATACATGAAAGAGAAGTTTAGACATAAACTCAGGTCCCTTGTCATGACATGATATCAAGAAGATTACACTGTCATGAAGCGGGGCCTTTATTAAATCCCCTAGTAGTAGACACTGCTTTAGTACTGTATATTCAAAAAACAAATGCAGTAAATCAAATTACACAAATTAACCACAAATTAATACAAACTGTGAACTGGGCCACTGGGAGTCTGGGGTTGCACAAATAGTTAGAGCTACAGTGAATATTGTGTTAACATATACAGTAACAATGTTAGGCAACAGTTACTTAGTTTATAGTCTGCAACTGGAAATCCTGGACTCTGTTTGGTAGGAGGGTGAGGATTAACTTTTAGTGTCAGGGTTTGAGCATTACCTGTCTGTGTTTCTCTGTTGTTTTCCCATTCTCTGTTGTTGAGTGTCACCAGTTTGTGCCCCTTGTCTGCTTGTTTATTAGTGTGTGTCCTCGGCTGGGCGTGGCTGACCTACTTCCACTCTCCTGCCAAACCACCTAGCCTACTCACCTGTAGCTCTTCATTGTTGATTACCACCTCCTGCTCTGCAGTACATAAGCCCGGCCTTTCTCTCTCCCCTCCAGTTCTTGGCAGTTTGTTGTACACTCTAGTATGTTTTTTTTTGCCTTGCTTTTTTGGACCTTGCTTTACCTGTGCTCCAGATCTGTAACTTCAACCTGTCCTGATCAGTCACGTCCAGCTATGTTCTCTGTGTGACCTGCTGGAAAGAAGACTCACCCACTCCTGACTCGCCCCCTGGCTTAATCCCAGGAATTTCCAGAGCCACAACCGCTGCCTGCTCCAGCCTTCCAGGCTACTGCCACCACTAACATTTTCACATTTGCCTACTGTGCATTAAACTCTTCAGACGAGCTTTTCTGTGTCAGTGTCTGCTTTGTGGGTCCAGTTAAAACAGACCTGAACTCTAACCTCTAGTAACCTGACAATTTAACTGGACACCTATGATGCTGATGCTGAGTTTGTCTGCTGTCCTAAATTAACTTTATATTCAGCCTAATGCTGTAAGACATACACATTGTGTGTAATGAATTTAACTTTTTTTTTTTTGCCTTCTTTTACTTAAGCAATAGGAAAAAAAAGTACTAACCCAATTTAAGTGTTAAGTTTGTTAATGTTACTTAAGTGTGTATTTATCCTGATGATGATTTAAGTCTGTCGTTAAGTTACTGCTGAGTGGCTTGACTGAGTTAAGTCTAATAGGATTCTATTTTTTATGGTAAATAACTGCTGAGTATTTGCAATTGTTTAGTGTTAGTTTCAGTTTGGGGTTTAATTGATTTTTAACAAGAGACTCTTCGCGTTATTAACTCGTGGCCACGCAATGTATTTTTCCCTTCAAATGTCACCAGAGGGGTTCCGTAGTAACCGGTAGAAAGGGGGCGGAACTTTTATGGCAGCTTGGGTGGGGGGGGGACTAATTTACTTTGCTGACGACAAACAGTTTTTGTACCAGCGTGGTTTTAAAAAAGTGTCTGAGGAACAACGTCTTCAAAACAGAGGTAGGTTGTCAAACCAAAAAAGTTGTTTTAATTTTGGTTTGTTCCTTTAGCTAGTGACAACCCTGTGTTAAAACTACGGAGTATCTCAAATATAGTTATGTCTTTGATGAGAGGGAAAAAGTGATGCTAAGTAGGGGGGAGTTTATTATAGGCTAATATCGGACCACGTAATTCTCGAAAAATGTGTTTAATATCAGATTTTTTTTATTGCTCCCTTGCAACTCTAAACGGGGCTAACAATTAGCTAACTAGCTAATTAGCTTGACACAGCAGGAAAACACAGGATTAATTGATGTAATCAACGATAGGTCTGTTCTCAGAGTTCATTACATCTTAATTTATTACACCTGTGTTTTTCATGCTATGTAAAGTAAATAAAAAAGGTACATTAATGTGATACAGGGTAAACTAATTTGAATAGTGTAGCTGATATTAGCTATAATGCAATACAACAGCACAATAAGGTGAGTCTTTAAGTACATAAGAGTACATAAAACTGACAGTGGAGAGAGGAGGAGGCTGGGACACAGTGGAGGGTTACAACATGCAAAAAGGCCTCCAGCTGGACTCGAACTTAAACCGTATCCATCTCAACCACCATGGCACCAGAGGTCCTGTCCTGTGCTTCCCTAATGTGAGTTCATTATAAGTAACTAACTGACTACTTGTTTCAGCTCAAATCACAGTAAATTCTCTGTAGGCCTATCAATAATCTACTGCACAACCTACTGTACTTCTACTTGATGTTGATTTGATAATATGTTTGTAGCAGATTGTTCTCTCATTCACCTGTGGATGGTGCCATCCTGCTGTTGTATAATAAACCAAAATCACAGTTGGCAATTTCACTTTTTTTTTTTTTTTTTTAGGAAATAAGTTACGTTAAGATAGATTTTGTACATTTATATGTACAGCACAGTTTTAATACACAGCTTTTTAGCAATTGAGCAGACCAGGCTTTTTTGTAAAAGCTTCCTAAAATCCTAAAGGTTTTGCAGCAAGAACTCTTGACTTATAGTAGTTGTAGTACTTCATGTGACCACCAAGGATCAGTATAGCCTAACATTAGACTGTGGTACGGGCAGACTGCAGGATAGGATCTAGGGATGACTCACTCTCTTCCATGAACTGCATAGTCCTGACAGAGATATCAAATACAGTATTTAATGGCATCAAAAATATAGTGTGTCAGAAATACTCAATTGTCTCATTTAATGCAATAGCGATTTACAGTCTAGCTTTCTGTTGTGGGGGGGGGGGGAAGCTAGATGATGATTTATGATGTCACTAATCTCTTGTAATCTATCCTCTGGCCCAGATGTAAAGGCCATGTCTCTCATGCTCTGTGCCCTCTGGACTATAACCCCCACTAAGCCTGGAGCAGCTCAGAATGATGTGAGAACAGAATAGAGAAATTATTTAGGAATCAGCTTTGGCTTTCCTGTTGTACTACATGTCAGTAAGTCACTATGTACCATACTTAATCATACATGATCTGGGGTCCTTTTTGCCACATCTGTCTAAACTGTAACTCTGTAAACCTGTACCACAAGATGCCTACTGAGTCTTGCCTGGTTTTTGGCTAATGAGAAAAGAATTGTCACATTTGCTTGGGGCTTCCTCAGTTGAACTAGATTATTTCAGGACAAAAAAAGCTACTGGACTGAGAGAAAGCCAGAAAAAAGGAAGGATGCAGAATGGGCTATGACAGTGAATTGGTCAGTGTTTGCCAGAAAAAGGAGGAGATTTCAGAGGCAATGCTGGGACAGAAGAGGGAACAGTGCCTGCGAGAGTTGAGGAGAAAGAATGGTTGGTAGAGGATGAGAGAGATTTGCCTCCATGAATTTTGGGATGAAAGATAGGCTTGTGTGTGTGTGTGTGTGTGTTAGTATGTTTGAGAGAAAAACAGGGAGTGAATGCCAAAGAGAGAAAGCCTGGGTGTGTTGAGATAAGCATGGGTCGTTGGGAGGTTGTTGTTTTCTGGGCACACTATGTGCGTATATGCTTGTGTGCGTGTGCTTGTGTAAATGATTGTCTTTATGTGTGCACATAACAGTTGTGAGTAGTTGTTGAGAAGTGATTTGGGACTGCACACAGTCCTTTTTTGAAATGTCGACCCATAATGGCGCCACTCTTGATAAGTGTCTCCCGTCTTTCTCTCTCCCTCAGTTTGCTGATCTCTCTCTGTTTCCCTCAGTATTTCTACTGACTAATTCTACTTTTTACTTTTTAATGTGGCCAAAAATGTGTCTTATCTTTGTGCTGGGAATAGTGCCTGTTTATGCTATCTTACTGCCATGCTGCAATCACAACTCACAGGCCCACTTCATTGCATAAACCCAGTGCTAAGACTAAATTTGTGCTCAGTAATGGAGGACAGCAGAACTATGTGGGTTTGGCCATCTGTTGATTTGTGTTTAACTCACTCAGGGGGCATCAAAATCAACTTGCTGCACAGGGAGCTGTGATTTAGACAGTAAACCAAATTTACTGAATTGAAGACCTAACTTTACTCATACCACAATTTTCAACATACAATGTTTTGATGGTCATCATGTCCTTTATCTTAGCTTATAGTAATCAAATCAGCCTTGCTTTTATCAGCTCTATGAGTAAAACCATTCATTGAGAACATTTGGCAAATCCTTTTCCTCTGTGCTTTGTTTTTCTTTTTTCTCCCTCAACATCAAAATTGTCTTGTGGTGTTGATGTTAAATCACCACCAGCCTGCTGAGTGCTGACTCACAGCCTCAATGCCTGAAAGGCCTGGTTGGATGGTGAGGAAGTTTCCGGACTTTTTAAAATTTCCCAGTTGAAACTCAGGCTCATCTATTGTAGAGGTGACCCCCGCTGTGTCACACAAACACTCCCTTGCAGACTGTTTACCATCACAATGCTGACACTGGCACTTTCCCTCGCTGTCAGGAGGACTCATATTTATGTATTTTTATTGTAATTACATGGCTGTGTTTTTTATATTTCCAAAATACCCTTGTTTTCCCCCACTGGCGCTTTTCATCCACGACCGCAGATCAAACTGAGCTACTGCCAACACTTTGCCTCCCCGAGCCACTGAGAATAAAACCCGCTAGTAAACAAAAGATAAAACACCCAAATGAAAGCTGGAGAGGGAGCAAAATCAACACAATGAGAGGGGTTGTTGAATAGTGGCGGGAGTACTGTGTTGTCTGATGCTGGCTGGTGTCGGAATTTGTTGATTATAGACAGGGAATGTATGGATGTGTGTGCATGTGTTTGTTAGAGTGTAGGCCATCTATGGTCTAGTAGAATTATCTGCAGTGTTTTGAAAGCCTGACTTGACAAATAGTCTAGTTAGCATCCCTTTTAGAAAAATAATTGTGGGCAAACTCTTGGCATTTGTTGTCAATCCAGTGACGTTGAGTGATATTTTTCTAATTAATCTCATTTTGCAACGGAAGATATTAAAGTTTAAGTCTGGTTATATTCTACATTTTTTGTATTGTCCACAAATCCCAAAACCAACAGTGATTTGATCCTAGAATTGTGTGTATATCTACAGCCTGGTATAGCTAATTCCTCTGTGCCATTGACCTGTACTGTTGTCTAAGAACTATTAAAACATATAACTGTACTGGCTGGCACAGCCCTTCATTACAGTGAACATGGGACACTGGTGTTTGGGTTGAACCCACATACACTGTTCTGCTGTCTGAAAAACTAATACACCAAATCCAAGACAGAAAACAGTTCCCAACAAAGTCACACTTTACTCACGCTTGAGTAAATTACTGAGCCCAGCTGGTGTAGTAAATTATTTAGGCTTTAAAAAATTTAAGTATATATTTGTTGTTGGAATGAATGAATGGGCTTGGGCCACAGTCATACTGAGAGACAGACTAACACATGGTTCCTTTTGGTCTTTTAATGGGTTTTGTTGACAATAAGAAAAATACTGAATATCATCAGGCTTATCCCTTAATGGGCTGACTATGTTTATATCATGACGTGTACCAGTGTACAATGTGTTGATGGGTGTACAATCTTCTCCACTGCCTTCTGGGAGGATGGGGAGTCTGTTCTTGCTTTTCCAGTTCTGTTGCTCCACTGTCTCCCATCTGATGGGCATGTTTACTCTGCTCTCATTAGACAGATAACGCCCTGCACAATATTAATGAGCCTTGTAACATCTGAGTGTGTGTTTGTGCCTGTGAGTGTGCAGTTTGGATGCATGTGTGTGCATATGCGTATTTCCAAGCATATTTGAATGAGCATGGATTTTCTGTGTTTTTAAAAAGGATTAGGCGACACCAGTATTTAGGTGAAGTTATGGCCTCCTTACCGATCCTAGCTGATCAATCTACCCTCACAAGAACATGTCTTGTATAGTACATACATAAGGATATTCACACTCATTTATTATAGGGTGAGAGCTTTCAAGCGGCACAGAAAACCAGCGTCGTTGAAGTTATAAAATTTTCTCCCTCTCTCTTAATATCTGGAATGATGCAATTCTCTAGTTTTCCTTCAAAATCACCAAGTACAAGGTGTGTATGTCCTATGATGTACCACTAGATGGCATCCTGAGAGAGGCCTTGGTCACCCCAGCGGCACTATTATGTTTGAGTGCAAGAGGGACATTATAAAATAACACTCCACAGGAATACATTAATACATAAATTTGTTACACTTCAGGCCTTTTTGTGACAGTTAAATGTATGAGCCTAATATTTAGTTCCTTTCCCTCTTGTCCAGCATTCTTGTTTTTTCTATTTTATTTATTTCAATGCACAAAATGATTGAGTTTGCTGTTGATGCAACCATAATAATGTCCAGGGATGTCTTTTGCACAGATTTTGGCAGATAAGTACAGAGAGTGGGAGCATGTGCTGAGGAAAAAAGAGACTAATCATATTGGTTATTAGAAGTAAAAAAAAATGTGCTCAGACAAAAAAAAGGATTGCACATGGAAAAAGATATAGCCAGAATGTCTGTGCATTTTCACTTGTTGCTCATAGTTGACAGTTTAAATTAAATAAAAATAAATACCTAATTTTGCACACTGTGTGTGAACGCATTTTGTGCTTTGGGATTTAAAATGTTATTGCCTGTGATAATCTCTACTTTCTACAAAAATGACATCCCGTCAAACAACTTTTATGGTTGGTCAGTCCTCTACATGATGTAGTTAAGTGTCTCTGTCCTCAACTTGTTAACCCTATCCAACAAGGCGCTCACAATAGCAGCACTGAGCCTTCAAGGAATGTTAAAAATGTTCAACTAGTTCAGCATTTTTCTGTGACAAACAGGCTCTTGAGCAATGAATGTTCTTTTATAGTGACAAATATATGCCATTTGGCAATTAGGTGAAGAGAACCCTGTGTGTTTCTGTGTGTGTGTGTACATATTTGTGTGTTGAATGTTTGGCATTGTGTGACAGGCCAGACTGCGTTTGCTGTGCGTGACTGACTAAGAGCAGAGGACCAGGAGCAGCCAGCTATGTACACCCATGGACAAAGGCTGCATGTGGAAGAGAAATGTTTCACCACACCAGGTCAGATCACCTTCCACACTCCTTTTTTCTCTCCCTGTCTATCAAAACTACTGGTCAGCAACTCCTTTTTTCTCTGAATCTGTCTCCATCTTTTCTGTCCATCCATACATCATCACCTCTATATCCTTTCTCACTCGCTCTCCCCTCAGCTCAATGGCACCACACTGGCTCTCTTTTCTTAGCAAACCTTTCTCTCATCCATTATTGAGGCTTGTTTTTTTTCCTTGAGTCTCAGAATAAAGAAGGGGAACGGATCTTTTGAATTTTTAATGACCCACATGAAAAATGTATCATCAGTCATTTCTCAGCGATACGAACTGGTAAACTTTTAGCAGGACACAACACTCCAAGTCACGAGATGACGTGAGACAAGTAAAGAAAAGGAGGAGAGAAGCCCTGTGGCCTCAGGAGTGAAATGTGACAGGAAGTGATGAGATGATCTGTTTAATAAAAGTATTGACCACAATTAATCACAGAATTACTCTCATCCAAATCTCACAAAACTAGAAAAAAGGAGCACAGAAGGGAAGGTGGACAGATTGGTAGAGTCAGGTTGATACAGATGTTTTGAAAAGAAGGGGATAATCATATTCAGTGAGTGGATGCTATTCTATAGTCTCCAACCCTCTGGGAGTTTGTTATGCATCAGGAAAACCTGTTAGAACTTGGTGCTCCATCCCCCCCCTCCAGTCATCTATCCCATCACCCTCTCTCCCCTCCCTTCACACCTGAGCTCTTCAAACAGCAGCCAGGTCAAGGTCAGCATTGTGAAATGGTAACAACCTTTGTCAAGAGAAACTCACTGCCAAACATCAGGCCTGGTCCACACATCCCTGCATATGATGGGATTCATCAGGGCTCCAGCAAACAGCAAAACATGTACTGTGACAGGAGACAGGTAAAAGCAGGTGGAGAATGAAGAGTGTGTATGCCATGAGTGGAAAAAATGACAGAACTGTGTATGTTTGCATGCTGTATGCTTATATGTATTTCTTGCTCCTCTTGCACTCCAGCAGCTTAACAAGGTGATTTATGGTCTAGCAAGATGCAAAAAATTATGAAACATATTTCCATGATGACTGCATGCCATGCATCAGCTCAGTCACCACTATACGTCAGACGAGATGAGCTACATGAGGCAAGGAAAGTAGAAGGCGTGTAATGCATTCTATGGCTGTAGTGCAGTAAGCTTTCTGAAAAATATACCGTACCACTGTGGATGCGACAAGCTGATCTTCCCTCATCTAGCTGTCCATATCATAAATCTGCCCCCCTGAAAAAAGCTTCACTGCCTCCCCCCTCTACCGTTGTTCCATACATATACACATCTCAGAGCTTAAGGTGGGGGAAGAAGAAGAAGAAATGGACCAATAGCCTGAGGGTGTCGTATATTTCTGCCATAAGCCTGGAGCATGTCATCTATATTTATGCACTCATTTAGTTGTTTGTGTCTGCAGATTGGCCACAGCTCGTAGGGGCTCATAAATACTCCTTGGGCAAATTGATGTAATGTATAGTACCCTGATGCTCCTCCTTTATGACCTTGCATAATCTCAAATGGGAGGTTAATGCTGAACTACACATATATAAATATATGAATAGATGGGTCAGTGTAGGAATAAATTAATGTGTGATCAGTCACTATTTCCATAGTGATATTTTGCATATAAATGCCGTAGGAGGTCTTGTAGGGAATTGTTTTTATGGATGTGTAAGATCATCTACATCAAAAAGTTGTGACATTTTTCATATTTACTTTTCATATATTTCATATAGACTTTTTTTGCAAAATATTTTAAGTTGTACATTGGTGGCAGTTCATAGAGAGTGTTATACTGTTGTTATTTGACTCTCTAATGTTAGCTGCTTTTATTGCATGTTTGCGGTCTCTAGTAGCCTTGGCCAGCTTATCACTGACTGCCTGCCATCCGTCAGGGGGAGCGAGGTAGTCTAGAGGACAGGGACAGGGAGGGGCCTACTGCTCTAGTTTCTGGAGTCAAATGGACGGCGGGAGAATGTTTCTGCCATAGGCCTTGGCTGGTTATGACAGTCAGGATCCATTAAGGGACCTGCCCTCATCTATAACAGCGTGTCTCTGTGAACACCATTTAGCCAGAGGTGCTGTTCTCACTAACAGCAACAGCACTGAAGGACTTCAGGATTCAGGATTGTGGTGTACCCCGTGGTTTTCAAGGCACCTGGATGGACAAACAATGATCAATCAGGCCAGCAAAGCAGCAAAGCAATCACTGGTGTCTTTGAGCTACACCAGCAGGTTACATTACCCTCTTAATAATTCACCAGGCTTTAGAAGTGATCTTCTCTCCAAGAGACCAAGAAACCACAAAGTAAATTGCTGTGGAAAAAAAACCTTAAAGCTGGATGTAATATTTTACAGTGTGTAGAAAGCAGGTGTTTCAAATGTGGGTTTCATCTGTACATGCACAATATGCAGAATGTATAGCCTGCAGCAATGGACAGAAATAGAACCAACAGCCTGGCAATGAACTGTCAAGAGACAAGGAGCAAGAGGTTCAAATGAGGAGGAGGAACAGTACAGGCCCAGCTAATGAAAGAGAAATTCCTCCATAACAACAGGAGGGAAACCAGAGAGCATCTATAATCATACCTGACGTAGGTGAATGTCCTCTGTCTTCATCTTAATGCTGTCCCATTCCATCTCTGATAGCGATGAAGTTCTAATAAGGAATTGATTTTTTTTAGGGAGAGGGAAGGCTGTTAAAAGAGTGACCTTCTGACCCCATTGCTCATTGTAGGTGTGGCAGGAGATGGTCCTCATCCCTGAGAATCAATGCAGTACACCTCATAACCACCCTCGGCCGATTTCAGAGGCTCAAATGTATCATCAACTTGTCATCAAGCATACGTCTTCGCCAGAGGCGACAGGACCCCCCCCCCCCCGTCGGATGAGAGGACGGAAAGTGGCATTTCCCCCAATTCTGTGAAATGGTGCAGAAAACAGGAGAAAGAGGGACACGCCCCACAGTGTCTATCAATCCTGGGTCTGCAGTGCTGACCTCCTGTGAAACTTCATCTAGATGCCCTCATCTATCTGTCAGTGAATGGGAAAGGAGGTAAAGGAGGAGGGGGTGGTATTGGAGCCAGCAGCCAATCTCCCCTCCCTTCTCAGATGCATAATTCAGTGTTTCTCTCACAACAGCCTGCGCTTCGAACGGCTCAGCTCCCCCAGCCATGCGGCCGGCAGTCTGCTAATATGAAAGAAGCTCAGAACCCGCTCTGTTGTTCCTTCAGGCTTTCTGGCTCTACACACTCTCAGTCATACTTCTATGATTTATTCAGCTTGTTCATCCATGGCGTGAGACTCGGACCCCAATGGATGAATTGGGAACCATTTTTGTCTTTGTCAGGATCCAGCCGCAAAAACTTGGCGGAGGAAGTGTGTCGGCATCGCTGTGGGTTGTCAGAGTGACACTGGAGTAGCTTAACCTCCCACTGGTGGTTAGTTTTACTGCTCCTTCTGAGAGGCTCACCGCTGAGCCAGTGTACAGCAACCCTGCCTTGTCCTCAATAAGCAACCAAGGAAGGAAGCATGAAGGACAAGAGCACAGGGTGACTCTTCCTATTCCTCCAAATACAGTCCATATTTGCCTCAGTCGTTTAAAGTTCACTGAAAACAAACTGTACCTCTACTCTAGTTTATATTTATCCTTTATCCAAATGTCCTTTATCCTTTGTACAGATAAAACAAGTTAGCAGTGTGGTCTTCACTAATATTCCCACAAATCATTTCCCCCACGTGAGGGAGTTGACAGTGTCAAGTCAAGTCAAGTCAAATTTTATTTATATAGCGCCAATTCACAACAGAAGTTATCTCGAGGCACTGTACATATAGAGCAGGTCTAGACCGTACTCTTTATAAAATTTACAGAGAGAAACCCAACAGATCCCACCATGAGCAAGCACTAGGCGACTGTGGCAAGGAAAAACTTCCTTTTAAGAGGCAGAAACCTCGAGCAGAACCGGACTCAAGGTGGGCGGCCATCTGCCTCGACCGGTTGGGTTTAGACAGAAAGAGAGGGGGGTGGGGGAATGGGGTAGGAGAAAGACAAAAAATCAAAAAAAAAAAGTCAAAATGTAAATAGTAGTAGTAGTAGTAGTAGTAATAATAATAATAATAGTAATAATAATAATAATAGTAATAATTATTATTACAGCTAAAGGAATAATAATGACAAACAATGGTACATTAATAGCACTAACACTATCAATAACACTAGTAAATGTTTTAATTATTGTCGCATCATGGGTTGAGCTGGATCATGGGAGCAGCAGGAGACTCTCCAGCTCTGGAGGCAGAACCCTGCAGTAAGAGACAGTAGCAGAGAGAAGCGCAGCCTGTGCGCTAATGTGCTTGAGGGAAGAACACACAGTTAAAGTGATGCAACGATATTAAGACAGTTAATAGTAATCTCGTCGGCAGGACATCATGGACAACATTTACTAACTATTAATCTTAACTGATGCATTGAGAGTGGTGGTGTGGTGTATCTGTTGAAGGAGAGAAGCTAGTTTTTATAGGGTTAGACCTTCCAGTGGGGTTATGGAGTTGGCTGAGACCCAAAACTCCACATGGAGAGCCTCCTCACTGAACCACTGGACTACTTTTTTATCTCCCTGAAGGGGTGTATTATTGAAACTTGGCACCACCACAGTTGCAAAATTGAAACTGTGTGGATAAGTTTGTCTGCTATTACAATGCTGTGAGTACAAGGAGAAGTTGCTATGATTTTCTTGAAGAATGGTCAGCAGTTACTCTAGATTTATTTTTTATCACTGTTCATTTAAAGGACAACATACGTCTATAGTTGCAGTTGAGAAGCAAGCTGTATGTCCTGAATTATTTCATTTTCATGAATGTTTTTAGAATTTTTCTCAGATTTGTAAAACTGTTTACTGCTCAAATTGTATCTTCCCACTGCAAGTCCCTTTCTGTGCAGTTGTTCAGCAAAAATGTAATATAGCCACTTCAGTTTTTCGATTTATTTCCAAATATCTACAGCAGATTTTTAAAACATGCCTCAAAGTTTTAAATGGCCCTACAAGGGGTAGTATTAGGTCTAATCTGGGGCCGAATAATCTTGGCCAAGGAAGAATATTGTCTCTCCTCTGTTCTGGGGTCTGGATTGACCTTTAGCTTCTCATTATATGGTTGTTTCCCTTGTGTATGTGAGGTATTATTTCTGGTTCTGCAAGGGCTTCTTGATTAATATGTGAACTTACTATTTCACTTATCTCTTCTAAAACAAAATGCTCTCTCCACTTGAGTGCTTTTATAATCTGTTTATGTTTTGCTTCAGAGGCAGATGATGGTGATTCTTTAATTGCCGCCTGGCTCTTCCTGCCCTCTCTGCCCATGTGCTGCTCCAGGTCAAAAAACCCACTGTGACGTCAAATGTAATGAGATGGCATAATGGCTTGTTAAATAGCTTGGCATAAATGATGGCAAGTAGAGGGGTAGTGGGGGTGAATGAGCCTAGCCTGGCCCTGTGACAGCACTGTTCAGGCTCATGACCATAATCCATCAGCTTCTGCTGATGATGAGATCCCCTCTCCCAATTCATGATTGGAATTTCCATTTAATTGCACGGAAAGTTTCCACCCTGGTCCAAGCAAATGGGTTTGATCTCACTCACTGTTGTGTGAACATTTCATATCCCACCCTTATCTCTCTGTCTCTGGTGCTCTCTTGATCTTCTCTCTAATAGAGAAAAGCATAGCTTGGGGAGCAGGTTAATTATGGAGGAGCTCATTACTCATGTTTAATTATTGCAACTAGATTTTTAGCTGATCAAAACGTTTCCTCTTCTTTTCATTGTGTGGAGTGGATTGTGAGTTTTACAGGTTTTCAGTGATTGATTTCACTTCAGCTGAATATTATTTCTTTCTCTCGTCTCATTAATTCCCAAGGACTAAATGAGCACTACAAAACATACCAAGTAATGATTTTGAATTATTTTAATGGATAAAATCATGGCACAGATGGACATGTACAAATTATTTTGAACATTGACAAATCATATATATACCTGGAGTGTAGTTTATGCAAAAGCTTTGCTCTGCACAGGCTGTCACTGAGCTGACAGTGTAGGACTTGGTCATTAGCTAGCAGTCATTAGCAACTTGTTTAATTGAACTCATTTACAGGCTGTGCTAATCTGCTGAGGTGACCTTGATTCTGCGTCTGTGTAATGTTTATGCCAGTGCAGCAGAGTGTGTCTCTGTCTGTATGCCATTATGAGCACAAAATGCAGTTAGCCCTGTGTTTGGCCATAAAAGACTGCACTTCATTAGTCATAATTACCTTTGCTGTTGCCCAGAGAGGTGATGAGTTTTCGCACTCTTACTAGACTAATGCCAGGAGAGCAAAACTCATCAGCAGAGGGGCTGAGGGAATGGAGTACTAAAATCTCAGTTCTCATCTCTTCCTCTTTTTCTTTCCTGTCTTTTTTTCCCCTCTTTCACTGCTCACTGTATATCAAACTAACCCCTGCCAGTGAGCAGAGAGGTTGTAAATCTGGGGCACTCGTACAGGACAAGTAGCAAATGCATAGTGGAGGAGAGGAGTGAGGGTGTGAAGGGGTGCTTGTTGGAGTGATAGATTAATGAGGCATGGCCTTGTCTGTGTGGGGTTTGTGGTTGTCTGTGCAGGGGGTATTATTTGTATGCATGTGTATCCTTCTTGTGGCACCCATGGCTCCTCTCCTCCCTGCTTCTGTGGTATCTCTACCAGTTATTTGAATTTTTGTCATGAATGTTTTGACTTTATCTGTTATTTTTATTTAGACAGTTTATGTGTACATACAACACATGGTGTGTGAGCTCAAATATATTAAATACTCTCCATGTAAGATTATAAAAAAAATCTTGTGAATGGCAAATAAACCCTTGGGTGAAGATGAGCAACATTACCATAGAGTGCACTACAAAGCCAGCCATATGTTGACACAGTGACACAGTAACACAATGACTGCCACACACAGGATTGACTTTCCCGGCTAGTTACCAGAAACAAACACAGTGCAGCGACACAGAGGGAGGAATAGATTTTTCTTCTCTCCAGGTCCAGTGAGTTGAAAGGGAGAGCTTCCCTCAGGGCAAGAGCTAGAGACTTACCATGTGATGGGGAGAGAGAATAAGGAAAGAATAAAGGAGAGAGTAGGAGAGAGACAGAGTGAGTAACAGTGGAGGAGCGTAGGAGAGAAAGCTTGGAGAGAGGGCAATGATTGAGAAAAGGGCAACCACAGAGAAAATAGATTAGTCAAAAAACTGCAGCAACAACACTTGGAACAGTATGGAATACCAGAAGAGGCAAGCAATTTAATGGAAAAAGACAAAACAGATAAAAAAAGATAACATGCTACTTTGTCAGTGTTACAGAAGAAGAGTTGGCTGTTTCTCCTAGATATTTGACTGGTCAGAGCAAGGTATTGAATATACAAAGAACATAAGCCTGTGATTGGCAGACACATTTGTGATGGAGACAGACAAAGAACGAAAGCTCTATGAGCACAGTCAATAGCCATTTAGAGGAGACGAAGTGAGAGATGACAGCTGAGCAGAAGGGTGTGAAGAGAGGAGGATGAATGAATGAGGGAAATACTGGGAGGATGGGGAGAAGTGAGTGGGGGAGGTCCTATTGTATATTGTGGTAGGATGGGACTGTCTTGTGACCTCTGACCTGTAATTTGATCAGTGAGTGTGTAGAGCACTGTGTTGAAGGACCTACAGTGAAGGATTCAGTGGACCATTTTATTTTGTTTAAAGGTGTGGCTGTGTGTGTCTGCATGCATGTGTTCATGGTAATGTGTATCTGCACCTTGCTGTTAATTACCGTTTCTAGTCATCATGATGATGGTGGAGCAGGTGTGCACAAAGCACTGTTCTCTTTGTCATTGCAATATTGTAGTGGAACAGCTATTGTCCTTGGGTTTCCTGACTGAAAATGCAAGTGCACAATGTTCTTTATACTGAAAGCAGAATATAAAGTCAGGAAACAAATTCCACAGAGAGTTGCTCCTGTACATTATCATCATCTCTTTTCCTGTTCAGAATTTTCCTGCTGACTACTATTTTCTCATAAATGTGTCAGTGTTAGGTGAGGAAATTCATAAATACAGCTGTGTGTGTATGTGTGTGTGTTGTATTTGCATTTTTGTAGGTTTCACTTTATTAAGCAGGGCCTCATAATTGATTGACTCCCTTTAAATCAACTAGCTGTCTGTGTGTCTGTGCATTTGTTTGACTTGTTGATCCCCTCCATGTGGGTTCACCAGCTCCTGGTCCGCTGACCCATATAATTAAGGGCAAAGGTCTCCCTCCTTCTATTCGTAGCCACAAAAATGAAGGGCAAATTATCATCTGTATCATCTGTCTCACTTGGTCCCCACTAACTTCCTCCCCCAACCCATGTATCTCCTTGTCCCTTGTGGTTGGTGGTTTTTGACAATTCAAATATGTGTTCTGTTTAAGAGATGTTGTCATGTCTGACCAAATCCTTTTGGTTTACCCAGCCCAGGGCAGGATGTTCATCCATCTGTGTGGAGTTTACATGCCAAAACAGTCATGATCCACTGTGTCTCTACAACATCCACACCCACAGAATCCACATGCCCACAGCCACTACTTATCTCTGCTTGTTTACACAATGGAGCACAATATGGATTTGGCTACAACTCGGCTTAAATGAGGTAGTGTGTTGCTGTGTGTAGCCCGTGGAGCTACAGTGGGCTAAACCTAGATGGTAAATAAGAGGGCTGTGTGCCAATGTGGTCTTTGGTCTGGAATTTTTAAGCTCCCATGACATCTGTGCCTTTCTCTAATTGGCATCATTCTACCTGCCAGTTGTATGTTTTTTTTTTTTTTTACAGCAGAGTCACACAAACACATTCAATAGTCTGACAACCCTGCCAATCCTCTGCAAGTTGATTGCCAGGTGTCAGATTCTGGTGTGGTCTGGTACTGTTAGAATTCATCCTGGGAATAAAGGAAAGCAGAAAGCACAGTGAGCACAGTGCTTCTCGTCCATGTCTCTGGAGGCCCACGATAGGTGGGATGGATAGAGTTGAAGAGATGGATGCTGGGCAGCCAGTCTTTGTGCTTCTCCAGAATGAAACCTTGATCAGGGATATGGGAAGGAGGACGAGAAGGAGGAGAGCTGGGAGGAGGAGGATGGGCTCCAAGAGGGTGTGTGAAGCTACTGGTTTAAAATGAGATTTTCATTTATTTATTTATTTAGCTGAGCTCATAGCTCAAGGCTGTCTTCTTGCTTTTTGTTGTATGTTCTGTGGCCTCAGTGCCCCCTTCCCCCTCCTCCCGCTGTGTTTTTAATGTGAGTGTATCTGCAAGTGCAAATACTCTGTGTGTGTGTGTGTGTGTCTGTGCGCATGCACATTTACACCTCTGCTACTCCTCCTTGTGTGTATTAGCACCATGTGAGTGAGTTTGTGTGTATCTTAACAGTGCTTATGAGCATGTATGAGCGTTTTGTCCCTGCTATCATTGCATGTGTGTTTATGCATCTTCGTCTTGTATGAAGTGAGAGCCTGAGCTGGTATCTAGGGATGAATGATATCTTCTGGGATATATCTGTTTTATTATGTGTGTGCCAGACATGCTGTGCATCTATTGCACACACAAAATAAGCAAGCTCTCCCAGGCTGTTGCTGAGCACAATGCCCGAAAACAGCTCAGATTATGCAGGACGCAGCGGAATGAGAACAAGAGCTGTTTTGTCTTACTTTTTTTGTTACAAGTTCACGGACATTTGCACCAACCACACTAAAATCAATATTGTATCTATTAGGCTATAAGAATTTATAAGAAGCAGAAGGGTTTATGTGAGTGTAGTATTTCAGATGTTAGAACATTTCTCTATCATTTATCTCATTGATTTTTAGCCACACTTATAGCTTATGGTCTCTTGAATGCAGAAAGAGTAACAGAGGGGTTTTGGAGCTAGAATGGTGAAAAGTTCCTGTCAGTAGGTAAGCCCTGTGATCTATTTTATTCAAAAAACTCATCTTGTGTCAGAACAAGATAGGAAAATGATTCTTCAGGATCAGATACACATGGATGCCCCTCTACACAATAAAACCTTCAGAGATTGCTTCCACGCACCAAGATCTTGAATGCCACTCAAACACTAGCGTCCCTGTTTTTCATGACTCTGCTGTGTCCCACATAACTTCTGCCTCCTGTCCTTCCTAATTGCTTGCATGCTGGATGTTATAATGGGGAAATGGCTGTCTGTGGTGTCAAACCACTCAGCACTCCCTCCGTCTGTCTCTGTCACAATGTGGCCATGTGTCTGTCATCTCCCATGTCTCATATTCCTCGGCTTGTTCTTTCACAGCTCCGTTACCATGACTGCAGGATGGGAGGGGGTTGCTGTGATGACAGTGAACTGGGAGCTGAACTGAAACCGTGGAGTTTTGAGAACAGATTTTGTGTTTAGCAAATGTAAAAGAAGTACAAGTCTGGCAGGCTGTGGACGCAGGCCCCGAGCATGCACTTTGCCATGCTCAGAACTCAGAAAGAACTATGACTCACAGCTATTGAAAAATGTATCACACTTATATGACGCCAGGTCATGTGTCTCCAACATTTAATCTCACAGACATATACAGACACATTTGCTGCAGCCACTGCAGACAGTGATACCTAGAGCCCCAGTATTTGACTGCTTTCTCTAAAGAAAATTCATGGCTTCAGCATTGTGGCATAAAATGTGACTCAAAAACCAGATAGAGCTGGGAGCAGTCCATCAGGACAACGATGTGCACCTGCACTCGTTTAACCTCTACTTATTTCTCTGTGTGTTCTGTGGAGCAGAGGCAGTGAATCCTGCAGTGAATGCCGAAAGATGTACTTACCTCTGTCTGGCAAGGGGCACAGCCTGGATGGAATATTTGTGCATGAACTGTTGTCAAAACGCCTATAATTAATATTTTACAATAACAGTCTATTAAATGACAATGTGAAAACAACGTGCCACTGTAAAAGGGGTTGCTCATCGTTATCAACCTACAGAGAATCACCAGAATTTTTTGGCTCCTCTGAGCTTTATGGAGCTTTATAGTGAGTCTCAGGTCATTGTTTAATTTTCCAGACCACAACTTTACTGTTGGCAAACAGACACAGTTAGCAGCTAGCCGATGAACATAGGGGAGCATTTTGCAGCTACAGCCATATATTGCCCTCAAGAGCTGGGAGAGACCAAAAACTGAGCTAAAAGAGCGAAAATATTAGACTTATTTTCACCAGGTGAACAGTATGATGATGAGGATGCCCTGTAACTGCTGAATGTGAAAATAAGCAGTTGTTTGTTAACAGATTTACCATATCAACTTAAAAGCTCAGGATGCATCAGTGTTATGTTTGATGTTTGTTTTCCAGTGCAGTCAGTTATTGCAGGTGTATACTATTCATACATAACATACTGTAGCTGTAACTCAGTAATGATATTATTGTACCTTGTAATTTTTGAAAACAGATTGTATTGTATTTTTGTACAGATATATTTCATAATTTTAAGGGGTGTTAAAATTAAACTTTACTTTTTCACAGAACCTAAAAAATCTCTCAAAGCTTAGAAATATTAATGATGAAACTATGGTGTAATAACAATAACCTATTCATAGTAATGCTCTGCCTTGAGATATTGGCTGTGGTGTGCACTCACACTAAGGCACAAGGCCACAAGGTGAGTGAATTTGTACTGCCTGCTGTGTATGCTTGACTGCCTTATATTTCTTTTATAAGTAACCTAAAAGTCAAACCAATTCTGATTTGCCAAGACAGGTGTTCTCTCAAAATCTAGTTGTAGTAGGTAGTAAAAGGCTGAAAGCCATCTTATAGATGTTCAGCAGTCAACACATCTTTTCTCTACTTCAGAACAAGACCTGATTATGTCATCAACATGTTTTTAGTTGTACAAAACAAAGAGAAATGCTCTGTGATATGCAGTTAGCTCCAGAGTGTAACTCACCTTGGTAACAAAAGGTCTTGACACACTGCTGGTCTCAAGACACTATGGTCTCTTCTCTGAGGAGAAATGCTGGTTTTGGTGCTTCACAGTTAAGGGTACACTACACAGTTTTCTGTGTAGTAATAGCTGAACAATACCCATGACCAGTCTCAATTCTATTATGAATATTTAATATTCATATGCTCATATTATTAATCATATAATTATTTTGGAGAAAACTGAACTGAACTCAACGTCTTAATACAATACACACAGTAGTTTTTATATCCCAAAAATGATATTTAAAAAATCATGTATTTTAATTAATACACCCATGTTTTCTTAGCCCTTTGATAGAAAATGTTGTTAATGCAATAATTTATTTGTGTTTTGAGTATGTTATTCCTCAACCATGCTTCACTTAGTTTACACTTAGATAAGGTCTGCAGCTCCTCAGTGGTGGTCGGCAATTTAATGTGTTCAATCTGTTTAACTGGAAAGCAAAATCAACTGACTCACCCCTCCTTTTATCAAGATTTCTGTCCTGCTAAATTCTCAGACACACAGTCACTTATATACCACATGTAATTGTTATCTAATTGTGTCTGCAAAGTTTTCCAGAAGCAACAGTTTCACTAAGACAAGTTTCTACCCATCCACTTAGCACTCAGAGAGTTTATATTGCTTTGTCCAAACAACAGATTGTAGTTTATGTGAGAGAAGAGGACCACAGTACATGGGGAATGTTGATCCTACTGTTTTTCAGAGGATGATACTCCACTTGGTCTAACAGGACAGCTTCATTTGTCAAGGTGTCAGTGGAGCCACATTCAGAGGCTCTCAGACTAATCTTGGGTGGATGAGAGAGGACAGGGGCCTCTTATCACCCAGAGCGGCTCACGTTTGGCAGTGCTGCATTTCAAGAGGCATGGAGCTGAAAGATGTGACTATAAAATCATCAAATGTCTGAACTCTAAACTAGAGAACTGACCTGCTGCTTACTGTGGTATTCTGTGATCACTTTGTCATATAAACATTTAACTTTTTTGGGCAAGTCTGAATACATCATACAAAAAGAAATGAAACATTTTCAAAATATCAGGTGGCTTAGGCTGAACATTTTTGTAGGTCCATAAATTCTGTCTGCCCTAAAACAGACTCACTGAAGATGGATCCATTTGTAGAAGAAATAAATCTAGACCACTGATTAGACACTGATTAGAAAATGGCCTTGTTAACACCCATGAACCTATTTGGAACTGTTTAAATTTCTGCTATTTTTTACATGCACTCTAAGCAGAAGCAGATTAATAGCATTTGTGTCAAATCTTCTCTGTATCTGACTTTGAACCATCGTTGACACAGTTTCTGGTTACAAACACATAATTGGTGCCATTCAACAAGTTACTGTAAAATGCCCATTTTGTTTCTACATTACAGGAGCTGAAACACAGTATTTGTCTTTTGGAACAGTGGCACCTAATTTTTTTCTGTGGCAGCAGAGCACATGGAAAAAGAGCTCTCCTGTGTGTAGTGATTTCAACCGGGGCTTGGTTACAACGGAAAAACACAGGCATGGACTTGTGTGTCAGCAAACGTACTCATAATAACTATCTCTTATTTTTCTTGAGCTGTGGTGTGTAAGTCTGATCTTATATTTGCAATTATAAAGTGAAATCTGTTCAGTGTCAGCAACTAAACCAACACGTACAGTAAAAACCATGTCTGTGTCATTAATCGTCTCAAGACACTCAAGCGTCTTTGTGTGAGTGTTTTCATTGCAAGTGCACACTGCTGAGACCTGAATACCAGAGTTCTTGTGTGCTGGCCCAGTGAGACCCTTGATGTTTGTGACTGCAGGCCTCCCTCTGTGACAGGGCTTTGAGTTTTCGGGGTGATCCTGGCTGGTTTTTACACATTGAGTAACGCACCCCTGCTTTAACTCCTTTCAGGGGGGACAAGCTTTTCATAGGACTAATTGGAGTGTGCAAGCCATCACAGCTGAAGTGCTCCCGCAGGGCCTCTCTTTCCCTTTTTCTCTTTTCTTGCCTTCTCCCCTCCTCCAACACCCAGGCTTTTATTATCATTTGCCATATCGAGTAAACAACCTGTTAGTGTAAATTAGGGTCCAGTGAGTGATGAAGCGACACATCCAACCCCTCCTGCCTCCTCTGCCTCTGCTTTCCTCTCCCTGGCCACACTCTTTCCATCCCTTTGAGCTCTCTTCTCTTGTGCCCCCACCCTCTCTTCTGCCTTGTTTGGCACGCAGCCTTTTCAAAGACAGTGGTAGTGATGGTGGTGATGTGTGTGTGTGTGTGTCTGTCTGTCTGTGGATGCAGGGGGTCTGAAATGAAGATTGAAGCGGACAAAAAAGCCCTGGTGCAACCTTGAGGTGGAAACTACTAATGATAAAAATAATTACTGCCCCACTCCCCTCGCCCACTCCTCCCCGACCTAGTTTTCATAATGGAGAACGAGTAGCCCCCAGTCTCACACTATGTGTGTCTGTGTGTTTGCCGCAGGCTGAAAAGTGTGTGTCTGCACAGGAGGAAGGGGCTGCAGAATGGCCATGGTATAATAGGGATGGATGTAGGATGTACCTATATGAAGCAAAACATAGGTACATCAGTATCGGGATGTGTTAAGCAAGTAATAAAGACTGCCACAGGTAAATAGATACCTCCTGGGTTACCAGCTGCTTCACCTCTCTCTGCTCCATGCATCAGACGACTTGTGCTACAGTTCACTGTATCTTAGAGTGTTGGGAACTTGTGCATGATGTTTTGACAACATATTTTTGTGAGTGTGTGTTTGAGCACTATGGAGTATGTATATTAGCGGTGTGTGAACAGAATTAAATGAACACTGTACCAGAACTGTCTGCTAGCAGCCTGGTCAGAGAAGGCTGTACACATTACCTTTATAATGATGAACTATACAAGGTCTACTTTCGTTTCTGAATCTATAGATTGTTGATTGATTTGTGGTAGTCTGTGTCTCTTTGTGTGTGTGCTACAGACACATTCTCTAATCTGATGCTACCCATGGTGGCTCCCGTTCAGACGCACCTCAGTCCGGCATGTAGTTACTAAATAAAATACAGAAAAGGCTGGGTTGGCATGCAGACAGAGTCCGAAACTGCCATTAACAATAGACAATGTCTCAAAAATATATCCCTCCAAAACAAACAAACAAACAAACAAAAACAATAACAGATTCTATCTGAATATGTCAATCAAATATGTGTGCTATCTAGTTGATCAGTGGGAAGATGATATGGATCACCGTGGCAAAATCAGCCAGGAGTTTTTTTCAAAAAATCACAAACCTGTTGCAGGTTCTAAAGGAAATGAATAAAGAGACTTGGACACAGAGCTATCTAAATAAATAAATTAAAAATAATGAGGCCATAATAATAGAAGAAGTGTTTTCATAACCAACCAGAAAACTAATGATTTGTTATCAGAAGATATCATCCAGAATATGTTTACTATATAACAAAATAAAGAGGTTATGGTTTATAAATGTTAGCTCATGGGGGCTGGTTGGTGTTGTGTGCGCGATTATATTGGACATATGTTGCTGGAAAAATATTTTAGATTTCAAACAGTTCCACTGGACTGAAGTTTACGAGTTTTGGCAGGCGGCCTGCTCCCCATCCTGTCAATGTTTTAGCAGAAACCCTTGAGCTGCCAACCAAAATCTGCTGGTAAAGGTGGTCCCCATCCAAGCCTTGAAAAACTTTCTTAAACTTTAAAGCCCATCCACTGCTCATGTTCCCAGCAGGTACTCTCATATGCCACACTTTGACAGTGCAATTTCAAGACCTTCTGAGCTTTTCACGCCCACTCTCCCAACCTCCTGCAGCAAAACCCCCAGGACTCCCATGCAGTCGCAATGATGGCCCTCATTCAGAATACTGCAGGGCCACAGGACTAACAGAGAACTACTGGTCCTGCCGCTGCGATCACTGTATGAAAACTAAACCCCGACC
>BRZM01000254.1:24301-40110 GCA_033238685.1 Lates japonicus | reverse complement strand
ACACACAGAGCAAAAAATGGATGAGCAAAGGAAGAGAGAGACATCGAGGGAGTGCATGGCTGTAAAGTGTAAGGGGTGAAGATTCATGTTTTTTCGTGGATGAAAAAGGAGATGGTGAGATAGGGGAGTGTGTGCAGGGTGTTAGAGAGATACTTATCCATCATTTGGTGTGCAGAGACTGGTGGAGGAGAGAGAGCAGCATTATGGCTTATGTCCTCAGTGTAGTGGTGGGTTAATCTAGAGCAGAGAGACGGCGCTCAGTGCTCTGACAGGGAAAAAAGTTGGAGAAACCTGTGGAAAAGGAGATTCTGATGGAAAACCCATGAAAAAAGCAAGAGTAGAGAAGAAGAAAAACAAATCTGAGCGCTGCTGAAGACAAGAGGAGAGACTGAGAGGTACAGGGTTGGAAAAAGAGGGAGAGGGAGAGCGAAGCGGGTGGGGGGGGGGGGGAGAGCAGCAGAGAGAGAAGCAGAGAAAGGGAAGGAGAGGGAGGTGAAAAGAGCGGAAGAGGGAGGGAGAAAGGAGGTGTGATGGTGGGTGGGAGAGGAGGAGACAGTCTGGTGGATGGGCAAAAAGACAAAGGAAAAAGAGGAGAGTGAAAGGGATCTGTCAGAGGGCTGGTTAGGGATGAAGAAACTAACAGATGCATAGAGATAAGACTGCCAAGGTCTCAGGAGAGGGAAACAAGAGTGCAATGTGGAGTAACACAGTGGTTTAGTGAGAGGTAAAGAGGAGAGAAGAGGGGGGGAGGAAGAGATTAAGGAAAAAGGCAGAGTGATAGACTGGCAGAGAGAGAAGAGGGAGGAGAGAAGAGCTGGATGAGAGAGAGGAGGGAGGCCGTCTCATAGAGCGCATACAGCACGCGTGGAGCTGGTGTTAGAGCGAAAGAGAGACAGAGAGAGGGCGGGAGGGAGGGTGGGAGGAGAGAGGGAAACAGAGGGAGGGGGTGAGGTATTTAAACGCCTGAGCAGGACAGCACAGGCGAAGCTCTGAACTCCCCGAGAGTGAAGGTAGGACAGGGAGAGGAAGCAGGAGAACAGAGCTCTACAGTTTTCCTCACAGCCAAGCCCACACACTTACACACATAAATCTGACATATATAAACACACACAGAAACACTCACGCACGCACTTTTGGACTTTGGACTCATCTGTGGACTCCAAGAGCTGTCCTCTGGAACTCTACCTGTGCCTTCCTTGCTCCCACTCATCACTCTCCTCACCTCTTCATCCACCTCCAGTCCCCAGTCCCTCGCTTGGTGAGGGCAGATGGCCATGGTGCGGGCCTCTCTCGGGGGTGCCTTAGGCTGTGCCCTGCTGGCCCTAGTCTTGGGGAGCAGCAGCATGGATTTCGGGGCGCCCCCAGCAAGCTTCTACCCCCGGTTCAACCCCTTCTTCTTCCTGTGCACCCACCACGGGGAGCTGGAGGGAGCCGGGGTGGCAGAAGGTGGGGGAGAGGTGCTACTCACCCTCCAAATTACAGGCAACCCCACTGCCTACACCCCTGGACAGGAGTACCAAGGTGAGCACACCCCCTATGGTGTCCACTTTTCTTTACTGCATGCTGAAGAGATTGGGATCTATTGTCTCAGTATTTTTTTAATCTGTAATGAATAACATAAAAAGAAGTGTTTTTAATTGATCTGATTGTAAATTTTACTGGTTGTGAAAATATAACTTGTATTATTTTAGAAAAAAATCATTTTGTGAAAGAAATTCACAAAGAAATGTTGAAATTGTAGATGTTTTCTTGGAGAATGCACATTGCTAAATTTACAGAAGATATATTAAAAATGTTAAACCAACTTCATGATCAAGAATTATACAAACGTGTAAATGAATACATTCTCTTGCAGGTGTTTTGCTTCACACATGATGTACTGCTGTCGTGTGTGCATATGGGAGTGTGCAGTTTGTGTGGGGTGGCTGTTGTTGGAAACCAGCATTTATGTAACTGTAATAAGTAGTGATGCTGAGTGGGACTCCTGTTCAGAGCTGTGAGCAGCTTTGGTGTTTTACTGAGCTGTGATCCTGATGCTCCATGTGTAGGTGGCTTCTCCACAGGACTAACAGCGCGATCCCTCCAACTGAATGAGAGTGAGAGTGTGAAAGCTGCGAGTGGTCAAACAGAGCACCATAGAAAGAGAATCTCTGACCGATAGAAATAAAGATTAAGAAATCACTAAACCATGCTTAGAGTTTAAGAGGAGACCGAGATTAATGTCCCCTTTCCCACACTGATTTGCTGGCACCTGGTCCTGGAAAAAAAAATCCCCTCTGACCTCCCAAACTGTATCACCATTGCTCAGTCACTCACTCTCGCCACTCACTTAACACTGGGGACAGTGACCCACACAGGCCACCACAGACCGACTAAGGTCACATTCCCATGGAGCTATCCTGTTCTCTAAGAGTTGGATGCATACACATGTATATTTCTGATTATATCTAGCTTCCTAAATACACACACATTTTGTGTACAAATCTTTTCCCAACCCTGTCTTTGTTGTATTCTACCTAATCTGATATGGCAAACAGTGGATTTATTACACTGTTCTTGCACTCTTAACAACTGCATTCCATTATCATGGCAAATAAACCTCTGATTTCAAAAAGGATATGTGCAGCGGTGTAATTGTATATAGAAAGAAAAAGGATATGAGAGGGCCAGGAAAACAGAGCAGGAAAGGAGAGGAGTCTGGAAGAAGCAGTATTATCCTCTGTCTGAAAACAACAGCCCGGATCAACCCTTCAGTCAAGCACCTTTTAACTGGGGCCGGGCTTGTAGGGAGAGCGGGTGGGGAGAGATTTGAATAACTAGCTGGTGGATGGGAGGGATAGAGCGCACGGAGAGGTTTAAATAATTAGCATTAGAAATGTGGTGGACTGGGAGGAGGGAGAGATTTAAATAGGGCCACGGCTGGGATCGGATGGAGTAGGGGGGAGATTTAAATGACGATGAGAGGATTGAGCTGATAAGATACCAGCAGCGGGGCTCACACGAAAAAATTACAGGGTTCCAAGCTGCTCACTTTTTTCCTCCGTCCCATGTTTTGGCACATGATGGCAGCTTATTGTTAAATTTCTGGGGTTTTGACTGAGTTTGCTTGAGGATGGAAGGATAAATGGCAAGTGAGCAAGTGAAACGTGGCGGGCTGTGCGCTTGGTTGTGCAGTCAGGAGAAATCCCAGTTTCTGCCTCTTTTCCACCTCTCTCTCATCCTTTCAAACCTTAATGGTTACATCCATCCTTCCATGTTCTTACCACGGCCACTGCCTGGCTCATTCTGGCAGGAATTGGGTGGTTTGAGGGCTACGTATACAGACTTGGACTGAGAGTAGACATGTATCTGCCTGCGCTGCCGAAAACAGAATGTGAGAAAAAGACAGAAAGGGAAAAAACAATAAATCACATCTTTTGGTGATGTGAAGAAAAGGCCAAGGGAGATATTATTGTGACATTTTTTGTTCATCTCTGCAAATGAACTTGTGTATTTCAGCATGCTTCTTTTATTTAGTTTGGTCTCAATTGTTTTTTCCTCATTGCGTTTTATGTGCTCTCTGGGCTTTAGTTTTGGATTACATTTGGTTTAATCTTCTAAAAGCAACGTGTGATCTAACCACTAAAAGAGCTGCATGTGGAAATGGTGGGCGGAAGGCATTAGAGATGCTGGACATGTGGTTGAAGGGCTGTAGAAAAGAAAACTGAAGAAAGAGCGTGAAGGAGAGAGGTTGTCAGTGGAGGGAGGGAAAGTTGGAAAAATAAAAAAAGACAGATGACCCCTTATAAAAGAGACAGGAGGTGAGAGTCTCAAAGAACCACCTTAGCATTCGGTGCCGAGCAAAAAGGAAGATTCTGTGTGATCAATTTGTCGTACAGTAATTGGGTTTCTGACCTGACCTCAGTGCCTCTCGCTTCTCTGTTGCTTTTGAGTGATAAGACCATGTGTGGGCAGCATACTGTGTGTGTGTGTGTGTGTGTGTGTGTGTGTGTGTGTGTGTGTTATAGATGAGATTACTGCATTTAACTATGAGAATGAAATGACCAAGAGAGGTTGCATTACTCTCTGTGTGAAATGTTTGAGAGGGTGGGTGTATTGGCAGGGTCATAGTGGACAAAATGAAAACAGAAATACTGTAGAGACACTCTGAACTGCTGGGAAACAGAAGGGGGAGAAATGAAAAGATTTGTCGAATTTTGTGTGCTTGCATTCAGACTCTAGGGTCAATCCTCGTACCAGACAAATGGAAACCAAGTGTCACTCACACACTCTCACATATACTGCCCACACACAACCTTATCTTTCAGAGGAGAGAGAGAAGCAGAAAGAAGTAAGGTCACTCTGGGATTTGAGCCTGTCCTCTAAATAATCAAACGACCCTTTTGAACCACTTTTGCTACACTCAGGAAGCAGTTCTTTAAGCTTTTTTTTCCATTTTGCGTCTGACCTCTTTTAACACTGCTCTGGGTTTTGTATTATGATGTTTATTCCTATAAACATGCGGTTGCTGTATGGAGAACATCTCACATTCCCAGAGCCCTGTTTCTAAACACAGTTAATCAAAAAGTGTTGTTTTTCCATTCCTCTTGTTTCGTGTCCCCCTGCTTTGGAAACCTCACATGAACGACAGTGTTCAAGAAGGGATGGTGACACAGCACCGGGAGAACAGGAAGAGGCAAAATTCCTTCAAACAGACTGTTTTAGTATCAGAAAACATGGCCTCTCCAGTAAAGCACACTGGATTCAAATCATGAGTAGAGGGGACATCATTCTGCTGTTTTATGCAGTCAGATTAGAAAGCACAATGGAAAAGATTGGTGAGGAAATAGAACGGTAGTGTGGTGTCCTCTGCAAGTCAGTGGAGAATAGCTGGAAAAATGGAGGTGTATGAGCAGAAATGGGGCCAGTGAGATTGAGTGTCTTTGTATGTCAAGGAATTTGTACCCTTTTTTTCCTGTTGATTTCATTCTACTTTGATGTTTGTGCACTTTAGATGAAAGCTGCAGTTGTGTTTATCATGCCAGTGGTTTCAAGCACAGTGCATGTTTGGATAGAGCACATTGTTTTGTCTGCTGTCAATTAGTCTGTTATTTTAAAAAGCTTGGGTTTGTGCTTGTAATGACAGTATATGTATTTGCATATAGTGTGGAGTTTTTGTGTGTGTTTCCACATGCAGGGCTATTGATGTCAGTGTAAAGCACTGAATGAGCCACTCACACAAGTCCCTGCTGAGGCATGCAGGTTCAGGTTGGTAGTGTAGCTCTCTCTCTCTCACCATATTCATTGTTCCTACTCACTATTGAAATCCAAACAATATTCAATGGGATTCAGCAGTGTGTCTTAACCACACTGCCACAATAGGAAACAGGAGGCGAAACAGAGGTGCAAGGGAAAGTGACAGAGGGTAAAACAAGAGAGATGCTTAGAGAACTAGTTGACAGTACAGGCTGAAATGGCCATTGCTAATCTGTCAATGGTCTCTACCAGAGCCCCTGTTCCATGGACCTTTTCATGTGCAAATGATTGAAGAGGCCTGAGAAACAATCAACATTTCAAGGAGATTTGGATGTTGCCACTAAATGACATTCTTAATGGGAACTTGGAGATAAATTCATCCCCACAAAATGCCATCAGCTCTTCCCATGATAACCTATCAGATTAGACATTGTGAATTACTTCAGCAGCTCTCCTGCCAACCACCAGAAACAACTCAGTGTGCCTTGCAATGGGAAAAAGGCCATTATCTATCTGCAAAGTTGATTACTTGTCGTGGTTGGGGGAGTTTCTCTGTGAGTGTGCGGTTGACTGATGCCTGTAGAACAACAAGTCAGCCACGTTGAAGTGAAGGTCACAGACACAAGGCCCCAGTAAGGCTGTAGAAAAGCAGATACTATCTTGCCATACGCCAGGTCGTATCAGTAAAGCCACAGCGAGACGTCATGGAAACACAGGGCCCATCTTTGAGTCTCCACAAAAGCTGCTCACAGCTGTCTATGTCTTAAGATTGAATGCCAAAATGTCATCAATCTGCTGTGACTTAAGCAGCCCAATGGATGTCATCATCACCTTCTGCAGCACTTAACCTCCGAGGGGACCATTAAGGGTCTGTTTTCTGACCTCTGACCATTTCTTGTCAGTGCTGCATTGCTTTGAGCTCTGTTCCTGCAGAGTGATTAGATGTGGCTGGTGTCCCCACTCTTCTTGTCGAACAATCTAGTTCTCTTTCAGTCTCTGTTCAGCTTAACTGTAGTGTTTTACATTTATCTATTTAAAAGACCAGGAAAACTCTTAAGTATTTCTTACGGTGCAGGAAGCATTGGTCAGTGAACCATCAAAAGACTGGCCTAGTTTTCATGCAGACATTCAGTTTAGGGGAGCAGGGACACTGAAAAACGACATAAGAGTGAGGAAAGAGTGGAGGGGATCGGGGCTAATGGTTTAATAGGACTCTCTTGTGAGCAAAGGAAAAGCAACATGCGGATAGCACTAGCACTTTCAAGTGGTCCAAACCCATGCATTCATTAGCTTCCCAGCTCTTCAGCCTCTCTGCCTCCTGCTGCTTTGTCTGAATAGGTCACTTCACTGAGTAGAGGGAAGTGTGTCAAGTGTATTACTGTTTGTATGGGCTTGCTGGGTGTGTTTGGATGTTCTGTCTTTGTGGACATTGAATGATGAACCATTTAAAGAGCATTGTATTCACTCAGATATGCCAGTTTCCTTTATATGAGGGAGCAGATGGGCGAGAAATGAGAATGGATATTCATTGGGAATCTTCCCTTTGTCACACATGCATGCTTGGCCATGCACACAGCACTCAGCTCATAGTAGGTGATCCATCATGACATAGAGACAGGTCAGATGTTCCAGCGGCTAAACACAAATGTCCTGATCAGCGGGCTATTACAATTCTTTGTATCAATGTAACAACAGGATATGACACGATAACATGAACAGGAGGTTGGTATTTTCCTCCTGTCAGGTGCTAAATGGCTGTGTCAAGTTGTTTTCACAGGAACATGCTCTAGCTATTATAACGTACCGTACAAACCTATGGCAATGTAATGATGCTACAACAAACTGGCAGTATCAGACATATTCTGTGTCTCTACCTTTGTATTCACTCATAAAGAATCAGAGAGCTACAGCAGCTCAAGAGAATCTCGAGCCATGATAGTTGAGATGGGCCAGATGCCACCTATATTTATGGAAAATTGATTTACTGCATCAGAGCACGGCAAATCGCCTCAGATAACAGTGACATTGTTAGCCTTTGCCAGGCTGGTGCCAGAATGATGGCAGCATGATGCCAGGTGTGGTAGAAAGAGCTAAAAATGAAGGCAGTGAGTGGATCCATGCCAGGCAGAGGTGTGTGCCTGTGCCAGTCTTATCTGGGCAAGCGGCGAGGAGCTCTTACATTTTTTATTTTCAATTTCCTCAACGGGTTCATTTTCCAGCCAAAACAAGAAAGCTCTTAACAAGCAAATGTGAGTTGTGTTTTCAGTAACTTTCATGAGTGGGCAGACGAGTGGGTGTGTAGTATTTTCAGGATGTTGGAGTGTGTGCTTGCCTGTTGGGGGTTTGCCTGATTTGGAGTGCCTCTCTGTTGATAATACAAGCTGGGGTGTGCAGATGCTAGATTCTTGCTATCCTAGTATGTGCTTGCTTGCTCCGTTTCCCTTGTGTCCCTTTTCATGTGTCTGGAGGTTTAAGTTTTAAACAGCACAAGCACTAACATATTTCACTCCTACCACAACTTTAGCAACACGTAAACCATCCAAAATATGGTGACATAATGCCTTTTTTCCATGCCTGAAGCACAAAGCATGTGGTTGTGCTGTTGTTGGTTATTTGCTCTCATTTCTGTTGCTACTGAAGATTAAGTATGATGAGGACTGCTGTATTTTGGTCATTGTTAATATATCAGTCACTATGGTAAACCATAGTGGGAAACAGAACACCAGCTCACAGAGTCCTCATAACATGCTCTAGACCCTGAGGGTGAGGATGAATCTCAACCACACTGTTTGGTGCCTAAGTTTTCCAATAGAAACACCAGGGACGCACCCTTCCACAGTCTATTTAAATAATTTTTTATTGGCACATTACAGCTGCCACCTCTCCTCTGCCTCTTTGATGTCTACTTTCAACTTACAAACAGGTTGTAAACATAATTCCAACATAATTTTTTTTGACTCCTCAGAAAGCTCAAACACCAAGTCTTTATATGACACCAAGAGCTCTGTGTGTCTATGCAAACTCATGCTAATGTTCCCATCCCAATCTGCCTCATAACAATGGGCCAGTGTTCATTGTCCTTAAGGAGTACCAAGTGGCTCTAAGCCGGATTTTAAAAAGTGATGGATCCTTTTTAAATCTTTCTTCTCTCCTCCCCATCCTTCGTGCTGGATGTGTTGTTCTCATGGTGTGGTTTCCCAGCCGCCGTTGATTGGCGTGTCAGTTTTGCTGATGGCCTCTTCCTCTTAGAGAATGGAGCTCCTGTTGGAGGATTGTGTTCCTCCTCCTCCTTCTTCTCCTCTTGCTCTGGATCCTCCTCCTGGCGGCTTCATTGAGAGAGCTGTAATCCCTGCTTGGGGGCCAGTGTGTCGTCTGTGCTGATAGCATTCAGAGGGCCTTGTAGCGCTCCAATGGACCCACTACAGAGGAGGCGGCATGGTGCAACTGGCTGGGTGCTGGGCACACGGCGCGTGGCACAGGCGGATTAGCCCAAGCCCTACCCCCCATTCAGCACCAGCCTCTTTCAAACAACCAGACCCACTCTGCCCAGAGAGACACAGCAGGCTGGCAGAGGCAGATTACACAGCCGTGTACACGTACACAAGCTCACACATATTCCTGCCGAAAATGACAGCATGGTTGAGGGGGTTGGTGTTTACAGGGCCCCTGAAAATACTTAATTTCCCTAATGCTCTGTTGTGAAATCCCACATATCAAATCTCATACCTCTAACCCCCACAGGTCCATGTGTCATCAGTGAGCTCTGACTCAGGATGAGAACATCCACAGAGATTCTGCCAGTGACCAACAAAAAAGATTAGGTACATTTATCTTGCTTTTTCGGTTTATCAGCAAGCTTTCTTAAGCACAAGCTTACCTTTACCTTTCACATGTCATCAGTCGTATTTGTCCCCTTGAAATAGGACATAAATCAACTAGTGACATATTAGATAAACCAAAGAGTACCCAGTGGACCACTGAGTCTTACACCTTAGTGGATTAAGTGTTTGATTGCACCCTGCCTTTCAGGCCGTCAATGATTGGTGACTGAAATTCAGAACACTCGAGGTCTAGACTGAAGAATAAATGAGACTTCACCTTCCTGTCTCACTGTACTCTACAGAGACTGACTGTGCCCATTTAATGTAAGGGACAATATTCCTCTATCAATGGCTGATCTTTGTCCTTAGTTTTGCTTTTTCCTCCTCATGTTTATCACCTGGTGCTCAGTGCTCCCTTTCATAAGAACCAAGAGTATGAAATGAGAGCAGCTCATAATCACACCTCAGCATTTACCATAGCTCCCTCTGGAGATGGCAATCTCATTTATTTATTGTGTAATTTATGATCTTTCAGTAAAATTGCAAGGATACAGTGTTAAAGATAAGTAACCTGAGGGAGCGAAGGGAGGAAAATGCATGTATACTTAACCTTTCATTGAGTAGCATTCATGCCAGATGAAGGTGCTTTGGGAACAGACATGATGCACCCTAAAACCAGTATACCTTTATCAAGATACATGGAAATATGTTGTCAGCTGTAAGTGACTTTGTGCTTGGAACTGTGAAATAGGCTGAGCCAAATTTTGATCAAGTGAACCTACTATAGATCTGCTCCTACAACCTGCAGAGATCTTGAATACAGCAGTTTTGGTTGCAAACATAAATACCAATACAAGCATCTTAGCACAGACCTTTTTGTCTTAACATAAACATCAATGTCTTTGTCAGTGACTCAACACATTTGTTTTTGTGCAGACGTCACTATGTCATGACAGTAGAGGAAATGGAGTGTTAGAGTCATTGAGTGATCCCTGCTGTTGCGTGAATGCAGAGGTCTGAGGTAGAGGTTAAGACAGAGAAGAGGTGTGATAAGAGAGGGGAGATGGAGGGAGCATGACAGTGTTAATTACAGCAATGAGTGCGTTCTTACTAAGCTGAGCCGGTGTGATTAAGACTAGATGTCAAGGGAAATGCTCCCCATTGATCCACTGCAAGTAGAGACCATCTAGTCTTTCATTACTGCAACCAGCTTGTTAATTAGAAATCAATCTTTCCCCTCTGATCTGTGCACCCCCCTCCACACCACTGTGCTACTCTCTTTCCACCCAAACATTCATACCCAAAAGCTATGGAGGCACGTCAGACTTTGACTAATGTCAGTACTTTTTCACTTAGTTGGCCATAATCTGTAATTTTCATGCCAAGAAAGAGCAGGGAGCGGAGAGAAAAATAGTGAGGCACAATATCCTGCCTTCCTTTCCAGCTCACAGGACGTCTTTGAGTTCTTTTAAGAATTTGCCAAACTCTAGGATTGCTTAAAAATTGAGAACTGAATTCATAGTTGCCAGCTGAATGTTGTCTTTCAACTACATCTGTGTACAGTTTTATATTTTTAGGATCAAATCTTTATCTTTAAAGGAGACCCATGTTATATCAGTTGATTTGTTTTGAATCTATAACAAATAATTTGGATTAGTCAATCTATTGACATATAATATTATTATGTAATGTACTATTCTTCTGAATGAAGGAAGCATCATCTGTAAAAACATTATATTGTACTAGATTCAGTTTTAGTGTTGGGAGAGATTTTTATGTCTCCTTACTGTACAGATAAGAACAAGTGATGTAATGATGAAAATATTGTGTAAGTGAGAATGAGAGTGTGTGTGGAATAGATGCTGAAAAGAACTGGCGGAGCGTAGATGTAAAGTGAACCTCTATGTAAAGTGACAGTTCCATTATTCATATTAGAGCTATTATATCTGTGAATGTGGGAACGTGGTTAGGACTGCTGTCAGTCTAGAGTGCTGGAGGCAGCTTGAGCCTATGTGTGTGTTTGTGTTCCTGTGTGCACATTTGCACAATAGTACGTGCTAACGGGCAGAGCAGATGTCTGGTTTTGCAAAAGAGAGATGTGTCCAGATGTTTCAGGGCAGTAAGCACTCAAGACTAGGTACAGATGTGATTATGTTAAAGTAGGTAGCTAGACCAATTTTGTGTATTTGCTTAAAAACATGCTAAGATATTTTAAATTACAAATGCTAATCTCAATTCTTTTGGTGATAACTGAGGGACTTGGTTTTTCAAAAAATCACATTCAAACAAATTTGAAATTCTAAATACTTCCTGGAACTGCTGGACCACAAGGTAAACTACCACAAATAGTGTGATGCACATATAGACGGCACATTTTGAATTCGAACAGATCACTACAGTTCAAATATCTGTTTATTTTCCCCCACACTGGAACAAATGTTTGAATTGCAAATACAGAAAGTGATAGCCCTAAAACTCAACGAAACCATGCCACTCTTGACTTTGGCCCCTATAATTGTATTATTAAAAACTCACAGTTTTGTTGAAAATGCATGCATACTGTGTGTAAGAAAAGCGGACTTGTTTTTGGAACACTGGTAACAATTTCTATCCAACATAAAGTGAGCAACATGATTTTTACTGTTCATGAAGCTCAAACTGTTCAGAAGTCCAGGTTGATACTCTGATAAAAACTGCAGTTTGAAGTGTCAGCCCATGAAGATGGCCAAGAGGAGGGCAGGTGCACCTGGTGCTAACTTACTTAGTTATTCTCTTTCATCTGATAAGCCTTAGTGAACATGAAATATGCAATGTTGGAAATACAGGGATGGTAGTTCAGCAAAAAATAAATAAATAAAACAAATAATATTAATGAATATCTCTTGGGTTTGGACCTTTGGACCTGGTCTTTGTTTAATGGTATACCTGGAACTGCTGAACATCTTCTGTGGTGTAATCAAATGATGCAGTGTAATTACATCGTACCCCTCAAAATACAGACACTAAAAGTGCTTGTTTCTGCCACTGCTGAAAGGATGCATACACCCAAAAACCTTTAAATTTTTAAAGTTATCCTTTAAGTTCAATTTGAAAATTAAGTATTTACTTTTTTTGGCTATTTCATCTCTGTTGGAAATAATTCAGTAGAGGCACTGTGAGTCATTTGAATAAAACATAGACTAAATTGCTGCAAGGCAGTGATATTTATTGAGTTGGGTCCATTCATCTCCTTTAATGTGAGGAGATGTGTATGGTGTGTGTCACCCAACAGTTTGAACAATGATGGACTAGACTCCCTGTATAGTGGGTAGGGTTTCAGGTTGTACTCTCCTGTGCTGTATACCTGAACTGTCTTCTTCAGTTCAGAATGATGTGGGTATTGAGTGGATGTTAAAAGGACAACAGAAATTGTTTGAATAGGTAAGTTAAAGTAGACAGAAAGGGTGTCACTTTTGTTGACAAGAGCATCTTTCCCTCTGAATGCAAATCCCTGCTCGTGCTTGTCCAAAGTCTCAATGCCTTGCTTTGACAGACGCCTTCCGGTCATGGCTCACTCTGCTGTGAGGCAGTTTGGGGTGGGCTGTTGGGGCCTCTGGGAGGTGGGGGAATGACCAGCTGTGGGAAGGAGATGGAGGTCACATAGGCTAAGTAGCCTGGTGTCCCTGAGAGGGACATAGCAGGCAGTGAGGTTGTGTAGGCTGTGGCTGACAGCTTGGCCCTCATTACCTCCTTCCTGGTTCCTATCAGGGCAGCTCCCACTAGAGCAGGTGAGTTGGAAAGGGAGTTATGCAACAGTGTTGGTTTATGTCCAATGCCTGCATTTTGTCTGTGTGTGTTGTCACAGCTGGCTGGGCTGATGCTTGGCTGTGTGTGTTTGTATGTCTCTGTGCAAATAGGTTAGCATGTGATGAGGTGTCTCTTCACACATATGTATGGATGTGTTTTGTGTCATTGAGCTTGCCATAGATTTTTTCGTATATAGTGTGGGTTTGTGTTGTGCGTCTCTGCCATGTGTAAGGAGCTGTGGTTTGGGTCCTGCCCCAGTTCAAGGCAGACGGGGATTTTAATGTTTTCCTACATTCCTTGGATTTTCTCTCAGCAAGGCTGTGGCGACTTTTCTCTGTAACCTGTGTTAGCTGACATTAACACTTTTTATATTATCTGGTTCATGACTTTCATGTTAAACACCTTGACTTTTGATGTGTTAGCATATTCAGTATGGCTTTGATAAGTGACGGAAATGCTTTGCTTGTTAGGGCTGGATGGCTGAAGTCTTTTCTTTGTCTGCAAAACACATGGTGTTGATCATAGGGACAGCTCGTGCTCTAGTCCTGGCAGTCACCAAGCGACAGAGGGAAAGAATCATGGTGTTCCTGAAGCCTATTACAATATAACCCTTTACAGTAACCACCAATTATGTAGCTTATGCTGAGTAATATTCCTGTTTTGTTTTTTTAATTTATCAAATGCCTATAAGATGCTTTTAATTAATTAGCATGCAGGATACTGTTGCCTGCTGCTTTAGGTCTCTGGTTATTTATATCAAGCTGTCTTTTGCTTTTAACATCCAAAGTGCTTTCTTACCCTGTTTCCTTTCATCCCAGTAATATTTCTTGAAGAATGATGAAGACAAAGTCCAAATAACAGAACTGTAGCCTGTCAAAACCCATTTAGAGCAAAGATCAGTTCTCAGATGGGATCTATGTGCAGTTTGAGGCCTCTGTACAATGAGCCTATGAATAATGTTGAAAGCCAAGAGAGATGATACTCTATCAAAGCCAATCTCAGGTAAAGAGAATAGCCTTTGAGTTGTCACAATGTGATATGCTCCCTCTGAACATGCAATGTTCAGTTAGAAACTATGAAGAATATTCTGTCATAACCGATTTTGCCCTGTTGATTAGTGGATATGCCTTCCCACAGGGGTTGTGTTCTAGTAAAATGTCAACTTTTTGCCAAATCACTAAGAATGAAAAGCATACAGTAGCACATTGTGTGCAGAATAATGTTATTTGTAGATTACTTGCAGATTACATGCAAATGATGCTTCCCCCGAAAATCAGAACAAAAAGAAAGAAAATGTCCCTAGAGCTCTGATTTACAAAACTTTCAATTCTTATACTCTGGAGACTTAAGAATCTTAAAAATATATAAACTGAGGCTTCTGTTTTTGTAGAAAAACCTTTACACCTGTGCTCACTTGTGTTCAAGCATGTGACTTACAGGCTCATATAAATGTAAACAGACACGCATACATTGCATCGTAAAAAGCAGCACAATGAAGTGTGATTGTGGAGCAGATTATGTGTGAGGAACAGGATGCTTGTGATAGAACTGCGTCTTCGCTCCTGTTTTTCTCCACGGCTGTTGCAGGGGTGAAGCCAAGTTAGGCAGGCAGGAAGGCTTCAGCTCCCCTCCTTGGTAAACAGAGTAGAACCTCAACAAAGCACATTGGACTGAGAACAAGAACAGGCTGCATGTTATAATCTCTGGCGGTGATCACGAGGGGACCTGTAAACTGGTCGTAAGAGATAAATTGCTTTCATTCAGCCCTTTGCATAACATTTTGGAGATGTTGTAGTTAAGCAGACCTGTAGAAGCTCAGTGGCTGATAGGTTGTCTGTGATGTAGTGTTTCACAGCAGCAGATGGCAGTGCCAGCAGGCCAGGATGGTGCCAGAGGGTTACGCAATGGAATGATGCCTCTAAGACCTGACTGGAACACTGCATGACATATATATGTGCAGAAACACACTTCCCACACCATCTCCTGAAACTGTAAAGAAGCATTCATACTTGTGAGATTCAGTTTGCCTGCAAATTCTTGAAGTCGTGGTCAGTCTAAAGGACCGGTCTTTCCTTTCCTTATCAGAGGAAATAGTGACCTAACCTTCATGGTGTCATGCTCAGGTGACTGACAGTTTGAACCGTTTCAGGAAGCTCAGAGTGAAGTGGCACCCCATCACTGGCATGACCATGGAAACAGATGGAACTATAGCTTCCCCATGGTCTGGCCTCCATTTCCTGGTCCTCTCTGGGGCACGTGTGTGTCTGCCAGTGGGATATGGGTCAGATGGTCAGCTATCTTTATCCAGATTGCTGCCAGGAAAACCTCCATCCATTTGGAAATAAAAAGGGCGTCCTCCTGGTTCACTGGGGGAAAAAAATGGGGAATTCATTGATAATATGCTCTGTTACTGTCTCTTTTTTTCCCTGTCTTGCACAAATTACTTTGTCCCTATGTAGCTCGTTCTGCCTTATGGTACAACACAGACTATGATATTTTCTGTCTGTGCAATAACTGAGTGCTACCAAATCAAATCTTGTCAGAACCTCACCTCCAAGTGTACCCCTGTCTTTCCAGTCTTATGTACTTTCTAAATGTTTTTCTGAGACTTGTATAAGTAAAGTAAAGTTTATGAATGTAGGTGTGGTGAAGACTAGGTGGGTGTGTTTGTATACGAAGAGCAGAAAGGAGCCGTTCAGGCCATGCCAACCACACGGGGACTTCAAGCAAGCAGCAAGCAGACTAAGCTGCAGCATAAATCAGGTCTTCTCTCAGAGCTCACAGACATCCTGTCCAGCTCCAGGCTAATCCCTCACCGTGCTGTTTTCTAGGAATGAGCTCATGCCACCAAGTGTTGCCAGCCATGGTACCAAGCCGACCATGCTTTGCTACACCATAAGGAGACATTACCATTGCTTTTAGGATGCCACTGGGCCCTATTTTTCAGGTCCCTAACATGCCCACTGC
>BRZM01000254.1:0-10886 GCA_033238685.1 Lates japonicus | reverse complement strand
ACACCAACACATTTAGGCCCTTAATTGCTTTTTTCCCCCCCAAAGAAAGTCAAATTAACATTTAGATGTTCAATAAATGTTTTGTGTGTATCAGCGCTGTTCTGTGTGTGTGTCGCTCCCTGTGTGGAGACAATAATGAGAGACACACGCTGAGGAGCTGCTGGAGTGTGACGGCAGGACAGACGCTGTCGTCGCACTGAGCCGATCACACAGTCTCCGGCTCAGACTAAATGCCCTCTCCTGGCTACTGTTTTAATGACATACATGTTATTAAGTCACACATAGTCAGACCACTTACTCATACACACACTTTCAAGGGAAAGGCATTCCTTCCCACTGAATATCTATCCTCTGACATTTGTTTTGTCTTTGTACTTATTGAAGGGGAAGAAAACAACATCAATATAGAAAACAGCAACAACATAGAGACAGACAAGTGCCTCTGGAATTTTCAAAGACATTTACACATAATTTACTTGAGTGCTTTACTATTTTAAGGTACATGTACTCTACTTGAGTATTTTATGTTACTTTATACATCTACTCCTCAAGATTTCAAAGGCAAATATTATACCAACAAATATTATAACAATTTTCTTTGCAGATTAAGATTTTACCAACAAACTTTCTGATTAAACTACCCAACTGTATATAAAATAGTTACAACTAGCTCCAACTTAATTAGTGATAACTTTAAAATGCTTCTTAGAAATGTGTACATCAGTAAAAAATAATCAAAAATAATATATAACAATATAACTTTGACAGGGACCATCCTGCTGCATAAGAAATACTTTTATTTTTGATACTTTTTACATTTTGTTGATGTAAAAAGCTGTCTCCTCCAACTCACCTGTCTGTCAGCTGTCTCACAATTACATGACACAACACACCCCTGCTAACACAGCCCCTCACGTTGTTTCGGTGCAGGGCAAATGTCTGCATGGACGGACCACGCTTCCACTACTGTCAGCTTTACAGGACTGTTTTCTCCTACCTGGCTTGGTAGGGTTACCGTCACAGATGTGTGTGTTTAATGTGTATAAAAGATGAGTGTGAGGTCAAATTTGCTTCTTGAATAGAGCCCCCTGTCCCCTGTCACTTAACAGAATCTGTTTAGTGAACTTGAACTGAGAATGTGTTTAGTAAATATTTAAGGGCCTTGTTCCTACATCCCCACCCGCTGTTCGTTACGCACCATCTTTTATTCATAAATACCAAACTCAAATTAGTTTTCACCCAATTCTGAAATATGAGTGTAATTATGTATGTTTTCTCCCCAGCTCTGCACATGCACAGGAGCTCTTTACTAATTAATGAGGGGCCTATTCATTATTCATGAGGTGAGATGAACGTGTAAATGCCTTGGCACCCATAAAAGGTCTGAGTCTGCATGGTGGGCCTGAGTAGGGCAGAGTTTTGGAGGTGCAAGGCAAAATCCACATGGGATGGCAGAGAAGGAAAGAGAAATGAAAAGGCAGGAGAGAGTATAAAATGGAAGTGGGGCTCACTGACTCAGGCACCTACCATATTCTGCATACCTCATAGAGCTTTGCTTATTTTTAAGCCTCTCCTCCCTTCAGTATGTTGACCGGGTGTGGCACAGCACACAGATCTCTCTCATAGAAGTTGACATAGAATGAATTTGAAATCACAGTGAGGTTATCCAGAGCTCTATTGGTTTCACTTAGATAATAGAAATGTTGTGTAATGTCTGTGAATCTTGGGAACACCCTGAACACTGAGACAACAGTGTAAGGAACATAAGTGTGTCCTTAAATGGCAGAGACCAAGAGAAAGACCTCTTGTTTCCACAAGTGCCCCTTGAAGGGACTTTCTCACTGTATGTGGGTGGCACGCATAGTTCTGTGACAGTGTGTGTTTTTGTATGAGGTTGCTCAGATTTACAAGCCACAGATGATGTCCATAATTAATACCAAAGCCAAATTACAACATTAACGTGTTGTCTGAGTGCCAGACAGATGAGACAAGACTGCTGTACTCTCCTTGATGGACAAGCAGCAATACTGCATGCAGTCACTGAGGAAGCACGTCATGACTGTGATATTTATCCTCTTTATGTTTTTGACCTCAGTCTCGCTCCAACTGTTTCCCCTCTGTGCATTATGTTGGGAAAATGCAGATTAAACTGTAGGAGTGGTGCAATACAGCATTTACTGGCCAACTAAAAGAGTAGAGCTGTTTCCTCTTGTACAGTTCATAGAGCCACTACTATATAGACCATTTTGCTGCTGCCACTAACTGGGATGAGCTACAAAGGCTCTAAAACTTTACATTTTTTCCAATAACTCATTTCAAGGACTCTCTGAAAATTGCTGCCTCTTCCAAACCCAGTAATCTTTCCACCTCAATCTCTTTCCTGTGCCCAAGTTATGGGCTTTTATTTTTCATTCTATATCTATCACTATTTATCCTCTGTTTTTACATGAGCATTATAACAACTACTCCTCTATTTTTATTATTACTTTTATTATTATTACTAGTATTAGTAGCAGCAAATGAGCTTGGACCTCTCTGTACATGGCTACAGTACAGTAGAGCACGTCTCAGTATCTGTATAAAAGATCCTGCTGCACTCTGAGCCATTTCACCCTCTTAGATTTTTAAAGATCTCTCCATTTTCAAATGAATAATGCATTTCATATCCACCGGAAGGAATTCATATTACATTCCATACATATACAGTAGCACGCAACATACCATACAGTTAGATTTACACTGGCATGCATGAATGCAGTATGGTGGTGCAGGGATCTGATGATAAAGGAAGATATTTGATAACCCACACTATTATATATTGTTTGAGCACAAAAATGTCATTAACACAGTAATGTGAATGAGGAACTACCACTGTCGATATGTGGATAATAAAATGACAATTATTAGTCAGAGGAAATGCAGTCATAGTAACAAGACTTCCAGTGTTGCTCACCAGTTATTGACTTCCACTGTGAGATAAGAGTGATATGGCTGTGCATATGTAGTTAGCCTAGCTCACTGTTACTTTCTTTTGTCATTTATGTCATTCACATGTAAATATTACCGTATCCCATAATGGCCTTGGAGAAGCTAGTTAATTAAATTGCTCTTTTGACAGGGTTCCGAGGATATTTCTCGTTGTTGTTACCTCAAAGTCACATCATAATGAAGTTCAGAAAATGTCCTCTTTTATGTGGGATGCTTGAGCACATTTTGGTTTCGTGGGAAATGATGCCATCTGTGCTGGATTAATCTTCATATACTAAAGACAGATTAGTTAACTTTGGTGGCAGTGCTCTTTGTGTTAATGCTCCTTCTCTCCTTGTCTTTCCCACCTGATTTCTCTTCTCTCTCACAGTGCCACAGCAACACATCGAGGACAGATCATTTTCAAGGATGCTCTGGCCCAGCAGCTCTGTGAGCAAGGAGGTGAGTAGAAGGGACAACAAACATATACCCCTCTTCCTCCTCTATGACACAGACATGTGAATATACTGCACTTACAGGCAGATACTCATACACACATGCACAGATACATATATGTTCAAGCAAACGTGCACGTACACATATACTAACCTTCCCCATTGTTACCTCCTATTACTGTCCATCATATGCCCACGTAGTCAGAATATGGATGACACAGTATGGTTGATATGCTGCTTCTTCATGACAGTGGCATTGCAGCACTTCTTGGCTCTTTTTCTCCCTAATGATGCAGCCAGAGCCAGAGATATTTGGATGTCCTATATTGCCAGCTTAATTTCAGCTTATGCTAAACTCAGCTTTTTCCCCCTCTCTCTCTGTCGGAGATTTACGCTTTATGGCCGACACTTCTTACATCCACTTTCTGTGACAGCCTTAAGCAGCTATTGACAGACAGTGCAGTCCTACTCTGCATGCTGAGTGTGTATAATTGCTTGTTTACAGGAAAGAAGCCTCCTCCTCACTCAAGAACTCCTCCTTGTAGATCAAATTTGACTTTAATGCTGAAAGTGAAGAAGTATACTAGCTTCACTGTCTGAGGGTAAAAACAACAAAATATCAGCTTTAAAATATACTTAGTGTTTATTAGAAAAAAAAATCACTGTGGCTAGTCTCTGAGGACCCTTTATTATAAGTGTGTCCCCGAGCAGGTCACCGGAGAGACTACTGACAATTGTAGCACATGCCAGGCAGAGTGCTCAACTTGATGGCTCCATGCCACTTGGAAAAGATGGGGGACAGAGCCCTCAGTTAGGCCTGGAAGAGTGACAGAGAGTTAGCAACAAGACTTTTCTCCTCTGTCTCCTTGCCTGAGAGCTCATCCTCTCATCACTGCTGACACACTGCCCCAGTCTTCTCCCTCTGCACTTGAAATATCTGCAGCCAACAACAGTCAGTTAGTTGTTCATTGCCAAGGCCCTGCAGTATCACTCTAACACACAGCTACTCATAGCAGACAAACTGGAAAGCAAAGATTTAGACTTTACAAGACCTTGGAGGATGCAAGTTGGGAATGGGAGCAGAAACTAGCAGTGAGGTAGTGCAAGAAAATGTAATCTATAGTGAACATGTACAGGTATGAGGGGTATAGAGGGAGGTGAGGAGGGATGGTGACAGTGATAAGGCATACATAGGAGCGATAGCTGAGGAATGTAGAGCTATAAATTACTGGTGTCAGTAATGACAGTTTCATTGTCTCATTGGTGAAGGAGAGATGGGAGGATAGAAGGACAAAGATGGTGGGATGAAGAGATAGTGTTAATGAGAAACTTGAAGGTCATAAATTGCAGGTGATTTGAGTGTTGGGTAGAGGTAATGTGGTAATTAAACATCATTAACCAAAAACAGGGGGGGAAAGAGTAGATATGAACGAATGGCCGACCTTGTTGTAGGCTAATTCCTTTGACGGCCAATAACGCAACACTCTTTCTGTTGCTGAACTATGCCAGAAAATCTGAATTACAAATGAGAAATGAACATGCTGCGGGCAACAGAAGGCAAAAGGAGACCGAGGAGAGATGAGAGAAAGGAGGGAACAGAAACAGAAATGAGTCTGATCATGTCTGGTCTCTTGTGGGTTGACCGATAAGCATAATTTTTCTCTACTCCGCTGATCTAACACACCGTAGTCAGTTCCTTTTACTTTTTCCAAACTAAAACCTGCAGCTTCAAAAAAGCTATGCAGATTTTTAAAATAAAAAGCCACTGTATTGCTGAGTAAAAAAGTGTGATTATGCAGAAACCAACTCACAAAAAAACCTAGTGAAAAATATTCACAAATCACATTTATTATCTAAGTTCCCTCAACAAACTCAGCAGACTTAGCAGCAGGTGAGGCAGAGGCCTGTAGACATCTCCCTTCCAGCAGGATCAAATAGGCTACGGTCCCAAATTCAGCCTCAGAGTGGCAAAGAGAGTGCAGGCTGCTCTGAGCAAAGTTGCTTCAAATCTAGGCATTAGCATTCAAAGTGGAATAAAAGATACAGGGCCAGCTCAAGCCACTTCAGAAGTTCATATGCTTAAGACTCAAGCTTTGAAGAGGTGGGGAAATTAAAGCTATCTAAAGCAGGGTTATGATCCACAGAGGAGAGGGAAGGAAGAAGGAAAAGAGAAAGGAAGAACTGGAGGGAGGGAGAGAGAAACAGAGGGCAGACTGCTCAAATAAGAAGGCAATCAGGGCTGATCAGCCAGGGTGAAAACTTTAAGAACAAATGGACAGATTAGCCAAAGAACTAGAAAAAGACGGTAACATTGGAGTGCAAATTTGAGCTTAGAATAATAAAGAGTTGGAGGGAGACAGAGATCATTCAGTTAGATTCTAATGTAAATAAGAGATTTAGGGATAAAGAAAGAAGAGGAGCGATATCTGTCTTGAACTCACTGTGGAAAATCTGACATGCAGCGCTTTGCCTCTCAGTAACAGAAAGCCTCTCTACAAGTTCACAGAGACAGGTGTTTGTTTCTAATATTTCCACTCTAGTGCCCCTAAAATCCTGCTGAGACATAAGGAGAGGCTGGATTTGTGTGTTTGTGTTTTTATGTGTGTACATGTGTGTAAAATAATCTGTCTAGCGGTGTAGGAGGATGCCTGGTTCCAGACACACTGCTCCCCCCCGTGCTCTTACAGCTCCTTTCTGCTGGGCCAGCACACTTCTTTACCCCATATCTTCATTCTACCTCCAGTTCATCCCTCCAACTTCCCTTCCAGTTTGCTTTGATCTACACCCCATTACTTCAACCCACAACCAGCACAGAAAATCCCCATATTTTGTTATTTGTGGATTCAGAGGACAAAACTAATGGGAGCCTGACAAATACTTCTGCAACTGAATGAAATGCACAGCGCAACCGAGTAGTTCATGGCACCAATCAGCACATTGCCAAATTGTTTGGACAGGCTCCTAGAGATACTTTAAAGCATGACGCGGCAAAATGCAAATTACTGCCACCGTTTTAAATGATTGCAAGTATAAGAACAGACAGGCAAGAGGATGAAACAGAAGTACATTTCTGCTCCTACTGAGCAACCATAAAAAAGACTTAATAAGCCCAGATGAGGGGAGCCAAGTTGGGGGATGAGGGGTGGGCTAGGAAAGGGTGCTCAGTGCTGAAAGGTGGAGTGGTTGTGGGTGTAGAATGGCGCTGCAGGCCGTCCATCAGCTCTATCTCCTGACAGCAGGGACTGCTGGCCCTTTCTGCCCAGCATCGCCAGGTCCCCTCATTTCCAGCGAGGGAATAAATCAGGCCTTTATGGGCCTGGCCGAGTGCACTGCGCCCCAGATGGATTATTAAAGGGACATATAACTCAAAGAGGCCACTGCTCCCTGAGGGACGCCTGATCACAGCGCAACAGAGGAGGGACGGGTGGCCTCCACTCTCCCACCTTCACGCCACCCACCCAGTCTGCCAGCCAGCCTGCTTCCTTGGCTGAGCGCCAGCTCGCCTTCCATCCCTCATCGGTCAGCGGCAAAAAACCTTGAGACCTTGGTCGTCTATATCTCTTCCCCTCTTGCATCCCGACTGTCTCCGCTAGCCCTATTTTCTCCTCTTTTATTTCCTCCCCTCTGTCTTCCCAGTCTTCACTTCTGTTCTTCTACTATTAAGATTTTTCCTCTTTTTATATTTTGCTCATGTCATTTATGTTTGAATTAAGCAAGGGCTGATGATATGTGGAAGAATATGTGTTGTGTTTCTCCCCACCTCTAACACACTGGCAGCCAGGAGATGTTTGGCTAAGAGAAAGAAAGCCAAAAATTGTCAGCTAAATAAGCTTGTCCTCATGTTTTGAGACACTTGACTAGACTCGTTTATTCTCGCAAATGTTAAGAAAAATATGTCTTGTATTTACCTTGGATTCCACCGTTACTTAAAAACACAGCTTGGAAAGGTAATGCAGAAATCAGAAAATTATAGTCTTACTTCTGTGCTGGCCTCCTCTCCATTCACCTGCGATTATTGTAATGATGCCAATTGAAGCCTATATAAAGGCCCTGGTTTTCACTGAGTGGAGTGAAGTGGCAGCAATCTGACCTTGGAGAACCATCTCTTTTTAGTCATTGTAGAAGAAAAACAACAGCATCCTGTGTCCCGGTGAGTCAGTAATTGCAACCGTCAGTTAGACAGGAGCAACTCGACTTCAAACGCAGTTCACGTCGTCAAGGATGTGAGTCAGACGGAGGGAAAAAGAGCAAACGAGAGGAGAACAAGGGAGATCGGAAAAGTGGGTACAGTTTACAGGGTGGGGAGAGAAAGGAGAGAGAGAGGAGATTAGAGCGGGAAGATGGAGAGAAGAGGGGGAGAAGATTTAACATGACTTGTGCCCTGCACTTTTTGTGCTGAGATGTCTGAGTCTGCCAAAGCTTATGCTCATTTAGTCCCCCCGCGTATCACCCCAACCCTGCTCATCAGCACCCAACTGATTTTAGTCCTGGTGTAGTTTATTGAGAACCCCCTCTTTTTTGTTGCTGCTGTTTATATGCGTGCATGTGCATAGCAGAGAAATAGCAAACACGGCTGGGTCATCTGTGGAAAGCAAAGTCGTCTGTGTGTATATGTGTATTTCTGTGTGTCTGTGTGTGTGTCCCTCTGCATGCTTGCGAGTATAAGCCCTGGCCAGGGAGATACAGGCATTAGCAGAGATGAGCCGCTAATAGAGGAGGCAGTAATTGAAGTCTTTAAGAAAGTGAGAGGAGATTAATCCAAGTGAAATGAGCGCCACTGTCTGCTCCCGATGCGCAGAGGGTTAGGCAGAGAGAGACAGAACGGGTGCGGATGGAGGGGTGGGCAGCAGGGAGAGATTGCGATAGAAGGAAAGTGAGAGAGACAGCAGGAGAGTGTGATGAAGCATGGAGAAAGAAAACTGTAAATGAGGCCTTTTTGGAAGCTTGAAGGGATTATCCACCCAAAAAAAATCTTCTGGGCCTTTCTCCAGCCAAATGGCCTCACTAGAAAGACTGAGAGTGATTTAGAGGGGTTTGTTGAAGAGCGAGATGAGAGAAGACTGTAGAGAGCAGAATATCAACCAAGCATTTACTACTGTATGTCAGTCTCAGAAGGTGGATTACCAGGAATCAAGTTTTAGTACAAGCTCTTTTCAGGTTGAATTTGTAAGATGAACACATGCTCACGTAAACTGAGCACACAACTGTATGGTTCATTTTTTATTATCGCTTAATAAGAATAAACCACAAGAAACATGAGAGAGTTACACATGCTGGGATTGATAGCTCTTCTAAACATGTTTAGAATCAGCAGACACTAGAGGATTAGAGGGGGAGGAAGGGAGAGAGCAAAAGAGACGGAGAGGGAGGAAGAAGGCCCTTTGATCTGCTTTTAATGGGCTTCATCGTCGAGCCTGAGCCAGAGCCACGGAGTTGAGCGTCAGGGCCCACAAGAGCAACAGCAACAGTCACAGCCACTGAACCGCCCAGCTCTGTCACACAGGCCACTAAGACTCCAACTTCTACAGTCAGCATGAAACTTTACTACCACTCTGTGAATAATAAATCCATTTCTAAGAGCCCAGCATTTGGATCCAATGGGAAGAAATGAAGGCAGCTAATGAAATTGAAGCTTGAGCTCAAAGTAAAGGCATTTGCAGAGCCATTACGATAGCACCTTTTTTTGATAATCCCTCCTCTCTTGATTCAGGTTCTGTTGTTTATGAGGAGATTTTAGGTGGGGTTTTCTCAAATATAAGCCCCTCTCTCAAGAAAAAATGTAGAAGTGCTGTAAGGTTTGAAAGAAAGTAATAAGTAACTTAATATGAAACTTTGGAATGAGTGCTTACTGTGTTATCTTAGTGTGTCTTATCAGGTGGGCAGGCTGATCCTGGATGGAGAATACTGTGGCAGATTATCCTTCTCTCTAGTCTGGAGTAACGCTTTCTTAAAACACCCCACCTACCGGAGCAGAGTAAAAAGGCTCAAAGGGAATGAATGGTGACATGTTCACGGAGGTCAAAGCCACTGTGCTACTCAACAGTGACTGATCATGAAATAAGGTTAAACTTAAATTCCCTAATATGGGGAACACAGACTGGAAATTTGATTTTTCTCAGCTGCCAAATCTGAAATATCACAGGAAAGTTCTAGAGTTTGAGGATCATCTGATGCAACTTTTGTTTGAGTCTAGTCAGTGGCATCAGTCAAATGGTGTAATTTGTCACACCTTCCATGTTTCTTTTACCAATGTGCACCAGCTAATAAATAGTTTCTTCAAGCCCAATCTATCAAAAACGCCTCAGTTTGATTTATTAAGTCCTGAAGCTCACTTTGTTCTCTCTCCTCTATCTTTTCAGGCACAAAAACATAATGAGGATGCAGACTGTATTCCTCAAAGTGTTCCTAGAATATTTAGCTAGAAAGTGAGGCCAGTGATGTCTTTTTAATACCCATGTTTGATTCATTGAGTCTTAACACTTACTACCCCCCTCCATTCACCTCCCTCCACTTCTCAGAGCTGTGTATCCCCTGGGAGAGATTGATGGTTGAGTGTGTTAGCTAGGCAGTGGCCACAGATTACAGCACACAGGCGCCCCTGGGGAGGATGGCGGTTAATTGGCATTGAACCGTTAATCATGGCCGCCCGGCCTTTCATTACTGAAAGGAATTAACATCAGCAGCCAAGAGACTGCAGACGTGACCGGCCAGGACACAGGGAAAAGTTTGTTTCACTCAGAGGTGATTTAAGAATGGGACTACAGCCCTGCAGTTACTGACTAATAACACACTTGCAGTTCATAATGCAGAACTGCACAGATATGAAAAGTCTTGAGTACTCTGCTTTTCCTTTTGTTCACACAGTAACATGACACTTCACACGCTTCTCCAGCTCTCCATCTGCCCATGAAAAGTAACCGCCTGTTAGTAAGGGCTGGCATTAGGCAGACATCAGACTATACCTGTACATTCAAGATGTTACTTAACCCACAATATTTATTCTCTTCTTCTCTGTTTCAGCTCCAACCGAGTCCCCATTGAGACCTAGTCTTGGTGAGTCTGCTTTTCATTGCATGCTGTTATTTATTTTCTTTTAATATTATAATCACAAAGGTAATTACAGCATGAAAAGACCAGCTAACATACAGATTGTGTCTGACTGTCACCATATGGCGTATGTGTGTAGTGGAGCTCCATGGAAAACATGCTGTGCTGCGTGACGACTTTGACTCCAACCTCCAGGGAGAGCTGGACCCCAGCATCTGGTAGGTGAAAAGGTTACGACTCCTCTTGTAATCTGAGGGTGCAATCACCATCTACTTCTTCAGCATTGTCCCTTGATGATTTTTGCTTTTGGTATAACTTAATCTTAACCCTCTTCTCTTCTCTTCTCTTCTCTTCTCTTCTCTTCTCTTCTCTTCTCTTCTCTTCTCTTCTCTTCTCTTCTCTTCTCTTCTCTTCTCT
>BRZM01000253.1:126909-144707 GCA_033238685.1 Lates japonicus | reverse complement strand
TCACACACACTCACAAATTTATAACCAGTCATTTATTTTTACAATATATAACATTAACATGACAATAACAGGCTCATTTGGCTTATAATCAGGTCTCACCCCTTCACTAGCACTGAAATGGAAAGCCCAAGGGATGATGTCAATTAGAGGCCATGTTTGATATCAGCAGGATGCCCCAGAGTCTGCTTTTTTCTGTACTCATTTCCCGTCTGGCTCGGTCTGAACCAGGAATTATCACTTTACAATATATAATGCAAAATAATGCAAATTCTCTGATTGTTCCTCTGGCAAATAAATGATTAAATTTTAAGATAAATTAAAAATTAGCTGTACTATAAACGAGTCCCAGCTGTTTCCAAAACACAAATTTGTTTTGTCTTTTCAACCTCTACATAAATAATTTATTTTAAATGGGCAACTTAGAAGTTTTGCTGTCGCTACATAGTCAACATCAGAATTAATAGCTGTTTACTTAACATTTGAGAAACGTTGCAAGTTCAGTTTTGCGTCTAGATCTATCACAGAAATTATCATGCTAACCAACTAGCCCCGGCCCGGCCAGTCAGTTTCATCTCTTTCCGATAGTGACTGTAGAGTTCAGATTTCCCTAAAGAAGTAGAGCCGCTCAGAGGGTGTATTCTAACCTTTTGTATTGTAAACACAGTGATGGCCGAAGCCCTTGGCAAGTGACCATCACTACCACCCGCTCTTGGCAAGAAACCATGTTCCGTGGCAGAGAAGACTGACAGACAGCAGTTTTAAATTTGGGGAAAAAAAACAAACATACACACATTCAGCTATCCTGGATATTTCTCACAAAAGACTTTCTCCTCAATGTCAGATAATCTTTTCTCTTCCAGGGAAGGTACAGCAGTGACTCCCGCAGCTCTGAGGAGGCCGGAGGTGGAGGCCACCAGACACAGACTGTGGTGCAGAGCCAGGTGCAGGGGCTTGGCCTGCCCTGCAGGGCCCTCTGCACTGGTGTTGAGATGGAAACTACACTACAGGAGATGGAAATGCAAACACACCAACCACACATGTGCTCACCTCACTGCAGCCCTGGTGAGTAAATCCAGAGAAGTTATATTGCTAGGCACATTTTCAAAGAAACATAAATAATGTATAGATTCAAATTTGTATTTGTACTAGTGTGCAACTTAAATTCTGTTTGCTTGTCACACTATATGTCATATACACTGGTGGGTCAAATTAAATTATATAATCTTAAATGACTTGTTTAGGACAAAGAAGAAATGTTCTAAACTGTAAAGGACAGATGCCAATTCATCTGCATGCGTAGCCTCCCAAAATGTACCTACAATCAACAAGGAGGAGAGACTACAAGCAACACTTTAACCTCTGTAATAAATTGTCAAAACTGTGATTAACATCACATCTGTGTTGTTGTGCAGCTGCAACCAGATATTTTCATTATTTTTTTTCCAATTCAGGCCACACCAGAAAGCATCTGTATACACTGAGATTTACTGAAGACATCCACCTGCAAGTCTTGTGCTTAATTGCAATTACCTCAGATAAATATAGGAAATATATATGTATCTACATACATTATTCAGGTGACAATACATTCTTCTCAAACAAGGAATTTTAAACAGGTAGTGAAAACAATACATGAATTGACTTCAGGATAGAAATGGAAAGCGTGTATTCCCTCCTCAAGGTGGTGTGTCCAGCAGCAGCAACAAGGACAGAAACAGAGAAGGAGAGGGAGGAGCCAGTGGCATTTCTCCTCTCTTCCATCTGCCTGCAGAGTTCTTCCACCCTGCAGGAGCAGCCATCCCAGCACCTCCCCGCAGTAGGAGCCTAAGGTTGACAAGGGGCCTTAGGCTGACCTCCCCGGCCTCCGGGCTTCACTCCGCTCCCCGGGAGCCCATAGCAAGATGCTCTGCACGCAGGTAGGGGGAGGGAAGGAGAAGGGCAAAAGTCACTCAAATAGGATGGATGAGAAAAGTGAGCATGAGAGAACGATAGTTGTGAAGTTTCATTGAGGTCTGGGCTTGAATAAGTCATTAGATTGATGTTTAAGCAAAAGTGAAGGTTTGTTTTTGTGCTCATTTGGATGAAAAATGGCCTGAAGCTTGGTCTCTGATAACAAATAATAATATGTGAAATTATCATGAAAACTGTCTTGTAATCAGCATTCAAAATGCAATATAAATGCCAGTGTAGTCTGTACATAATGTTATATGTTCTTTCCTGATGAAAAAAAGAATTGGATCCATGTGCCTCTCTTTCTCCACTTCCCTTCTCCCTTCTCTCTTCAGTACCCCTCCCACAGTGACTCATCCCTTGCTACAGGCAGCTCTGAAGGCAGCCTCCAGACCACCCTGGAAGAAGGACTGAGCTTCAGTATCTCTCCGCCGCAGAACTTGGAGCTGCCATTGCCGACAGCCCCCTTACCACTCCCGTTGCCTGAAGACAGGACTATCCTTTCCTCCCCGGTCCAGACCCTGAGACCAAGGCCGAGCCCCTCGTCAGCTCTAACCCTCCAGGCCACCAGGGGCCACCAGCGGAGCCAGAGCAGCGGGCGAGGTAGCACCAGCCCGGGCTACACCCGCGACGACTCGATCGACCCTTCCGACGAGGACCTGGGTATAGGCATTGGATCGTCCATCGGCGGATGTGGCTCCAGCCAAGCAGGAAACAGTGAACACTTGTCAGAGACACTGAGCAGCTTATCGCTGACATCACTGCTGTCGCCCAGCTCCCTGGTGTACCCGGGAGGAGCAGTGAAGAAGTGCAACAGCACAGGAAGCCTGGACCAAGGGGGGGATGTTGCTGTCATCCCGGGGCAAGGAGGGCCGCAGGGAGATTCTGGGCCTGGAGCTTATGGACCCCCAGGGCCTCTTGGCCAACCCCTGGACAGGGGTATTAGTTGATACAAGAAGAGGAGAGGGAAGAGGGGAAATAGGAGATGGAGAGCAAGGACTCAAAGGGAAGAGCTCCAGCCAAACAACAGTAGGGCCTTGCCGGAAAAACAGATGAAACCTGCTGTTTACTCTTCCTTTGTCTCTCCATTCCTTGGATCTAAACCCATTGCTGTCCCTCTCGCTCTCTCTGCTCCCATCAGTGAGAGAGAGGCTCGATGACACATGATGTCCTGTATTCCAAAACCAAACCCTCATCTTGCCCTTTCATCCCCTTTCTATACATTTGTGACAAGCCCATGTCCTATTTTGTGCTACCTAGGGGAGTGGTCTTGGTTATGGTCTGCTGGTGAGGAAGTGGCCCGCAGAGTTAAGGCCCGAGAGCTGAAGATAGGTCCTTAATACCCTCTTGGTTTCTACAGGCAGTACCTGTAGAGGAGGCAGTGGAGGTTCTGCTCGCATTGGAAGACCAGGAGGCCCATTCATATCAGGGAGTCAATAGGAACAGAGACAAAAGAGCTTAAACTCAAAGACACGAGAAAGCATCTTGTCGTTGCTCTACTGTAGTTCCCTTTTCTCCGTGTCGGCTCGGGTTCACTGAGGTTGAAAATGCAAAAATAGAAGCACCCAAACTGAAATAGCTATCCACGCCAACAGAGACTTTGTTTTAATTTGTTTATGTCTCAGAGGCAGTGCAGTTAAGTAAGTGGGCGGAGGCTCAGAGATGGCGGAATATATCAAGGCGGAAGTGAGGCTGGGAAAGGAGAGGCAGGTCATTTGTTTGGCTGGGAAAGCAGAAAGCGGATCTAATGTCCATCTGTTCTGGCGGACGGAAACAACAGGTCCTACTCACTCTGGCACAGGACCTTCTGCTGAGATCAGAGTAAAAAAATGTGAGGTGGAGAAGAGTTCAGGAGTGTGTGCTCACAGTGTGTGTTTGTGTGCGAGAGAGAGCACTGCCTCAGGTATCCAAGGCATGAATTAAATCGTTCTCATCACTTCACCATACCTCTGTATTTTATTTTTTTTCTGAAACAGGAGACAGGTATTGACTGATCAAAGCTTTCGCGCCTCTGTCAACTCGGTCTTGAGTGGCAGCGAAAAATGAAAAGAAATTGACAGATTGTGGAGGTATAGCCGTGCGTGGAGTGATTCGTGAAATTGGTTATTTTTCTTTCTATCTCCAGCATCTCTCACTCACTCAGACATGAAAAAATGAGTATGAAAAAGAGCAAGGTTGGACGGAGCTTTATGAACCCCATCAAGAAGAAACAGTAGATGCGTGCTTCGGGGACAGCCTTGTGTGCACCAAAACATGGTTCACAGCCGCTTAATAAAGTGAGACTTCAAGCACACTCCTTTTTAACACCAAGCTTTAGGATTTACTATGAACGAACAAAACCACAAGAGTTGCGAGGGACTTTGACTGCATGATGGAATTGCATTTAACCAAGATTTTTATCTATATACAGAAGTGTATCAAGATGTCAATGTTGGGTGATAACCGTGTGATTTCTATTCCACTATTTTTGTAGAAAAGATAATAGGCACGTGCAAGTGTTGCCGTTACCTTGTCCCTGTTTAATTTAACCCATCCGGTCTCTTTGACTTGTTGTCTAGGACTTTTTTGTCTGCCAGTGGCTTCCAGTTTTATAACATTTTTTAAGGTGTGGACGATGTATAAAACAACGAAGCAAAAAATTTCAAACAAACTTTTGTGCGCTGAAGTGATTGTTCCCTCCAGCACATTTCTCTTTGGGAACACCGGTTCCTTGTGGATTTTTTTTTTTTCTGTTTTTTTTTTTCTTTCAGACGTTGGAGTCCCAGAAGACAACCAGAGATGGGAACAGCCATACTCACTCAGCACATGAGGTTCGCTCTAGCTCACAGACATTTCCTGGCTGCGCACAGGGAGCTTTGTTTGCTTTTTAGCCTCCTATGCTAAAAACCATGAATAGCGTAAACCATCTCTACGAAAGCTTTAATTTGAGAGTTACACCACAACATATCGATTATGGACACATTAGTGTTCCTTGAGCATGGTTCTGGGATTGCAATACAGTATGTTTTTCTTGAAATGATGCACTCATCCTCTCTTCCCCATCTCTTCACACCTACAGTATGTTGTAGCAACCCTTTCACACACCATAGTTTGATATAAAAAGCTTGACACTGTAACAATGAACAAAACTTTTGCATCTTTTAATGCAAACTTACTTTGGCTTCTGCCACTTGATTAATTACTCCATCCCAAAAAGGAGATGCTCATCTTTAAGCCTGATTTCTAGAGTTAGACTGTTGTACCCCTAGTGTTTTGATCATTACCTTACTTTTTTAATTTCTCAAAAAGAATGAGGTGATGTGAGAAAATCCGAGGGTTTGACCTTTTTTATCATGCAAAATCACTTTGATGACTATGTTATATCACATGGTGTTGGGTATTTATGAGTGAGTAAAGACAGTTATGTGTGTGTGAGTGTGCGTGCGTGTGTATGTGTGTTTGTTTATGACTTCAGGTGAAGTGATTGCCTTTTCCTGAAGTGTCCTGTTTGTCAGTGAGGATACCTGAGATTAAAGGTTGAAGAGGGAAAACACGAAGCAACCAAGGGCTGTTTTAGCTTCAAAGATATATCCTCCTATCTTTCTGAGACAAATCCTTGTGTCAGTGAATATGGCATCAAAGGTTAAAGCCTGATTACACAGCAATAAATGTTCTATGTGTATGCCCTGAGTAAATGATGTCAATGTGATTTTTATCTCCTCAGAACACAACAGTATTCATTACTGTCTGTTTTTGCTTCTACTTGTCTGAACTTTCAACCAATCAGATAGCACCTCTGCCCTCTCGGAGACCAATCAGTAGAGAGATGGGCTGCAATTGGACGACGTGAACAAATGACGTTATTGAACTCAGGTCGGGGGGGTAAAAACCACTAGTAAAATTTAAAAGATAGCTGTAAAGGTGTGCTCAGATTGAAAGCAAAGCAAATTTTCGCCTTGCTTTATTCGCACAAATTTGACTGCTGGAGTGTTTTTGCGCTCCGTGTTTATACGCTTACAAACAGCCAATGCACCAGATGCTAGCTGAAACTAGCTAAAAATGCACCAATTGTGTGTGTGAGCAGAGCATGCCTTTGTACAGTATGCGTGTGCTACAGCTCTGACTCAGACTGACAAAAAGTAACCAGGAACTCAAGTCATGTCTATCATTTGCCTTTCAGACATTTTTTTCCCTCCTTGTCTCTGTATGTTTGTGAAAAGGGAGTTCAACAGCTCGGGATAAGCACACATTTTTTTCGTTCAAGTTTCAGCATTTTCAACATGCGGACGTGTTTTTGCCTGAATTCATGCTGCCTTGAGTAAACCTGTGTCCACCTCCATATTGAATTTGTATGCAATCACGCTGCCTCTGAAATTTGCTTTGTGTTCAGTCTGAACACACCTTAAGAGTGTACAATTCACATTTGTACATATCTTTGTATTTTGATCTGCATGTGTGCATTGCTGCCAGTGACCATGTTTATCATTAGTATGCATTTCATAAAATTGTACAAAGTTCAAGGGGATGACCCACTGTTTTTTTGACTGCTGCTTGGAATCCACTAAAAATCAGTCCAGCCACTAAAAAGAACGAAAAAACATGTTTTTTTTCCCTATACAAACTTCACGAGTAAAATTATAAAATATCACATTTTTGGGTAAGTAAAAAGCTGCTGTTAAGTTCTCATCTTTATACCAGTTATGTACATTTAAATGAATAAGAATGACAGCAGGGAAAAAAGGTTGAGTTTGTGGTGTTAAAAGGTGCTCCATGTAAGCTACATAGCCAACATTAGCATTAACAGTCATTTATTTACCAAAAGCCTCAGCCAGTCGTTGCGTTTACAAGATAAAAGATTAGAATATGGGCAGTGCTACATGGTATTACGAGATGGGACAGGGCTAGCTGGTTGGCATGCTAACTTCAGTAGCAGAAAAGAGGTAATAGAAATAAGAGTTAATATTGGCATTGCTTTCCATCACTGGGAACAGCTCTTGGCGAGTTAAGTAATAAAGTTTGATGCTGAACTTGCAACGTTTCTTCTAGAGTGTTAAGTAAACAGCTAACAGTGGCTATGTAGCAGTAGCAAAAACTTACATATAGCACCTTTAAAGCTGAGAAGGGAGAGACAAGACAGGGACACAGAAGCAGAAAGTGCACAGACTTGACGTGGACAGCTGGGCAGAGTAAAGGTAACAGTGTGAGAGACTGCAGTAGTGAGAGGCTGCAGGAGCAGGAGACTTCTCCAGACAGCTTGTCATCAGGCAGCTTCGCCCAGCAGAACTGCCAGTGCGAGAGAGCACATTAGGCATGCACGCTGAACTCCGAGGTGTTGTTTACCTCACACCCTCAACCAGCCAGCCCTCCACCTCATCTAACCTCTCGAAAACCAGCTCTCCCTGCAGGCCCCTGTCCTTCAAATGTCACTGCAGGAGGGCTGGAGGTGTGTGTGTGTGTGTGTGTGGTGAGCAGTAAGTGTGCATTTGAGAGTGCGCTTGTGTTGAGTGTTGATGCGAGGGCAAAAAAAAGTATGTGTGAGCGGATATGTCATTGCTTCAGTTATCTGAAAGGTCTTTAAAAGAAGTGTCCTGTCATCTGAAATTTTTGGGCGTTAACTCCACTTTGCCTCCCATCACATGAAGTGAAAGTGCCCTCTTATAGCGTAAACTCCAAAGGTCAAAGTCCAATAAGCCCCTGGGGACTAGTGTGATGATTTGATTGATAACCTCCCGTGGCAACACACAAAGTGCCCGGAGACGGCGAGGCCTCTTGGGTACAAGATAATTTTTTCACCTCACCTGGAAACCCACTTGCTTTGTTTCAGCTGTAACCTTTATAATGCTTCTGTACAGTATACCAGATGTTGTCGTTTTACAGCTGCAAGGGGAGATCTTAACAACAAAATGCTCTATACACATCAATCAAGGTTTTTTTTTTCCCCCTTGCTTTTGTTCTTGGAGGCAGGGTGAATTGAATTTAAGTGGCTCAAGGCAGGCTTCTTTTCAAAGAAGAAATAATTGTCTGTTTTGTCTGCCAAAGACATCAGGTCAAAAGGTAGTTAGAAAATCAAGAGAAATACCAAACTGTCAAAGTTTTGTCAAACAAAAGTCTGATAAACAAGATTCAAACAGATGTGTCTCATTACTGTGTCTGTCTCCGGGCCCAAAAGGGAGGAACTGAAAACTTCTGACAACATCCAACTTGTTTTCATACTGTAGATGTGTTGCTTTTTTTGCCTTTTCCTGAGGGAAATGTGAAGCCTTATAGTGAGTGAGTGAGTAAATTAGGAGATGTTTTTAGGGCTCGGTCACCTAATGAGTCGCTTAATCCAGCACAGAGTGTCTTTGATGTGTAGAGAGGTGGCCTGCGAGCCACTTAAAGCGGGGGACATGGGCCGTGAAACAGTGATATCAAGCTGCTGTCGTTGGATGTAACACTCCGAGAAGACAAACCAAAGGGTCAGTGAGCATTATGGGAAATTCTCCCAAAGATATGTTGCTGAGACGTTTTGCTTCACTGTAAAAGGGCTGGAAAATGAAGATCCATGAGTTGTATCCTATTTTCTAATGCAGTTTTTTATGGGGTTATTATTGTAAGAATGAGGTTGTTCACTCTTCTTCCCTCACTCTAACTCTTTCTCGTTTATATAATCACATCAGAACATTTACCGCACACCTGAGTCTCTCCTGACAGACACACACACACACACACACACACATACATCAAGGCCATGTATGGAAACCAGCTCCTGTCAGCCATCAAGGCTTACTGCCCAGGGAGTTGTTCGGGCCCGGCGATTGTATCATGGGCTCCAGAGAGAGAAAGGGAGCCAGATAAAGGCAGGCTATAAAGGTGGCTCAACAAAAGGATGAATGAGGTTCTGCTGAAATGAGCTGACTATATAAGATCATTGAAAATGGCTGTCAATCTCTAGACAATATTTAAACTCTGAAACTTAAACTGGTTCTAAGGAATTTTTTTTCTCACTCGAGTGTCTCTTTGTTGTTTGTGCCCCCCTCTCAGTCTTTCTTCTCTTTCCCATCATCTATTTTCACCCTTGCCCCCCCTCTACTTTGACTTCGGATGATGAATTAAGCGGGTACAGTTAATTCATTTCTCCCAGCCTGCACTAATTCAAATGGGCAGTTCATGAACTTTTAACATCATTTGCATATCAGTCTTTGTGGGCACGTTTGCACCCTCCTCTTTTCTCCCTGTTTCCTCCGCTTTACCTCTGCAACGTAAAGCCATTAGCAGAGAAAGAGAAGCTGTGACAGCTGAAACCGTGAGATTGGGAGCAGCGCTGACACAGCTAGTTTCAGCCTCGCTGTGCTTTCATCACAACGGATGATTGACTGGTTTTCTCAACACCTGGCCCACTGTTTTGCAAGATTATAGTGAAAAATAATACGGCAACAATGTTGAGCGGCTGGTTTGTGCCTTAAAAGATTTATTCGAAGTGAGCTCTGGTGGTTGTCATATGCCGGGCTGTTGGGCTGTTGGGGTTTTTTTTTTCCCAACATAGATTTGAAATCCCAGTTCAAGCTGTCACATCTCTGCCTTGTTTGAATTTAGAACTGTGCAATTTTCCTTAATGTGAAAACAATTTTGAAGGTTGGCAAAACTGCTGACCTCTATTTCACCTGCAAAACAAGAAGAAGAGGAAATAAAAAGCTTTAAACTATTTTTATAATAACAGTGTATCAAATGGTAATGTGAAAACTGTGTCAATATTAAACTTGTAAACTCACTTGTAATGATGATCCTGCAGAGAATTATCACCCATGCTTTCAGCTGCAGCAGGAAGCTTTTTTCCCCGGGAGAAAAGTTATAAAACCTCATTGTACACCACCACTGTACAGCGCCAAACAGCACACAGACACAGTTGGCAACCAACAGAATGGAGCATTTAGCAGCTAAAGAGCTGGCTATTGTATTCCATCAGAAGTCGGTGGAGACCAAAGACAGAGCTAAAAGACTACTGGAAAGATTTGTCAGGTGTCTAAGCAATTGTTTGCTAACATGTTTGCCGCATCAACTTAAATGACCAGTGTGTGGGAATTAGTGGCATCTAGTGGTGAGGTTGCAGATTGCAACCAACTGAATGCCCCTCTCCATACCCCTCCCTTTCCAAGCATGGTATAAAACCTAGAGTGGCCTTCAGGTAACAAAAGAAAAGGAAAAGAAAAAGAAAAAAAGGCCCCCTCTAGAGCCAGTGTTTGGTTTGTCCATTCTAGGCTACTGTGGAAACATGGCAGTACAATATGGCAGACTCCATGGAAGATGATCTGCTTCCTATGTAGATATGAAGAGCTCATTCTAAGCTAACAAAAATACGATTCTTAGTTTCAGGTGATTATACACGAATAATAATATACTCAAATACTGCTGATAGTTCCTCTTAAATCCCACACGCTGGTCCTTTAAACAGTGACAGCATGTCCATGTTGTGATCACAGCTTCCACTGCCCCCAGGCGGCCAAAAAAAATCTGTTCAAATGCTGGATGAAATTTCTCTGCAGGGCAGCAGACTCTGGCATTATTCTTCATTATATGTTAACTGAAGCTTGCAAAATTTGATAAGGTGCAATGTTTTGCTGTGGTTCATTCACTCTTGACGCCTTCTCTGTTAAAGTGTGTGTTTGAGTGAGGGAAAGTTAGAAAGTAGCCTACTGGCATGACCTGACTCCTCTCAGTGATTGTACCCAAGAACACAGGTCAGATTGAATTACCCAGCCGCAGCATACAAGCAGGAACACAATACCTCCAAAAAAGTCTCTACAGTTGCTTACGCAGCGAAAATGTAAGCATTTGGAGTAAAAGAACAAATCGTGCCCTCTAAAGAAAAGTCACATAAGGTTACCGGATACCGTCTTACGCAACTTTGCTGAATTTGTAATAAAAGTTTGCTCTGGCGTTGAAAAAAACAAAGGCAACAGAGGCAGCAGTTTTTTATTAGTGTAATTTATTTATTTGATATTTAGTTGGACCTTTAATTATGGCAACCTTGTACAATCTCCATGCACTTCAAAGCAATTGCACATGAAAGTTAATTTCAAAGTCAGGCAGTGCACAAACAGGGCGGCTCTTGGTTTTAGATCTGCTGACTTTCCACTCTCTCGGCGCGTTTTTGGTGCTGTAAATGTGTAAAACCGAGAAGTGTTTTCTATTGAAGATGCTTCAATCAATACGCATTTACCCGCTCTGTCACTGGTTGAAGAGAAGCAACTGAGTCAAAATATTTGAAACATGCCAGAGGTGCTGAGTGGATTTAATGGTAAAGTGCCCGGGTTTGATGCCTGTTGCACTTAAAAAAAGCTCCCATTTCTTAAAGCTGGGCCCTTGGTGTTAAGAGCTTTTGGCTGTAGCCTCTCATGCATGCTGGGTGCTATGAGCCCAGAGTGAGAGTGAGAAAAAGAGGTACGACGTCAGCTCGAACTCAGCAACACACTGAAACTCGCATTATGCATGACACGAGGTTGTGGTGAAGGGCAAACTATGAAGACACTCATGAATTTCAAAGACCTTAAATTTGCCTGAATACATCATAGAGAAGAAAGAAGTAAGCCGTAAAGTCTTCTTTCTGTGTCTCAGATTTAATCAGAATTCAAAAACATGAACTTAGTCTTGCCCTCGGGTCCTTGTACGTCTGCGGTGTGGTGTCCATGAAGATATTTATGAAACATGAAACAAAATATTGGCATTTTATGTAACTATCACTGCTATTCACTTCAACCTGAATTGATACACCAAACCTATCATTCTTTTATGCTCTTTACTTGCTTTATTCATTAAGTTTATCTACAGTGTTATAGAGTTATTCTGCTTTTCCTTTCCATCTGTCTCTCAACTGGTTGGACATTGCAGCTTTGCAGATTTGCTCTGAAAAGCCCTTTGTGTCTGGATTTCAATTAGAATATGTTGATGCTGAATATACGATGCCAAAGAAGAAGGCAGAGAGAGATAGAGGGGGGGGAAGAGGCAAGAACACAGAAAAACAAGAACAACTTCATCCTGCATGTCACACTTAATACTGAAATTATGTCGGTGTGACCTTGTTAGTTTTAAAGCAAGCCTATTCGTTTTGAAATAAATAGTCTGCGGCACAGAACGCAACGATAATGATCTGTAATGTTCTCCAACCTGAGCATAAATATTAGGTGATTCAATTTTCCTGTAATGGAGAAACTCAAGATGCAGTCTCAGGTTTTTTAAGACCAAGTCATGCAGGGTTTCATGCTGCATTTATTGTCTTTACCTTGGATACACAAAGATGCACACATGTAAGATGTAAGAAAATAAGACTGTATATGCTGCATGTATACATTCTGCAGCACTGTATTGCATTAGTACCTCTGCGGATAAGCACTAGCTTATGTGTGTGTGTGTGCAGTGCATGTGTGTCTGTGTTAAGCCCATTAAACAGCCACCTCCCTCCCCAGGTTCATGTGAGGAGAGTTCTTACAAGCCTTTGTCTCCCATCTCCACCATCTCATATTTATCACTGCAATTAGGCGCTCTGCTGAGCGTGTAGGCCCACACTGGGCAAGCATTTCTCCTCCACTGGAGAGCCTGTTTGCCCTGTTTACCTAAGAGCCTGCTGTGTGTGTGTATGTGTGTGTAGGAGAGAGAGAGAGAGACGGCAAGAAAGAGACTCTGCCATCTTCACTGCAAATGGAGTTCTGAGGACTTGTTGATTGTCAAGTGCCTCCTGCCTTTTGTTGCAGCCTGGATCAAGAAGCCACCAGAGCTTCCTTTGTAGCAAATGTTGCCTTTTGTCCTTGCTGTGTCTGCGTCTGTACTCGCACAGAGTGACGATATCGCTGACAGACAGAGCTAGCTTAGAGAGCTAAAGGAAGACAGGGAAAGAGAGAGAGTGGGAGACAGAAACAGAGAGACAGCGCTATGGACAAAAGGATGCAAAGAAGAAGAGGTGGAAAGATGAATGAGGTTGAAATGAAATGGAGGAAACGCAGGAGAAAGGTGCCAAAAACATTTAACAAAGCATCAAGCGAGACAAGGTAAAGCAGAGCCTGTCGCATTGCTTTACTACAAATTCCACCGGCAGAAAAAAAAAAACATCCATATTTAGCTTTTGAACATATGTTGTATATCCACGGGAGCCCAGGAAGTGTAACCGAAGCCAGCACTTCATGCACAGGATGTATCCATATTGAAATTACACTCTGCCCTCACAAAGACAGAGCGAGAGTTAAGGGGACGGAGGGTAAAAAAGCGGAAAGGGGAGGGGAGCGAAGAGGAGTCAGAAATGTGAAAAAAGTTGTGGGAGGAAGGAACAGAGGAGACGAGAGGTCAGACAAGAAATAGTGAGAGACTCAGGAGAAAGACACAGAGGAGACTATTATGAGAAAAAGAAAAGGAAAGAAATGAAAGATAAGTAGAAGAGAGTGCAGGATCAGAGGTCACAAGATCATGTGGATACCTATGGATGCTACAAACACACGGATGGCTGAGCACAGTAACATCCACTTATTTAGTTAAAGGATAAGTTTGACTTTTTCTGTCATAACAACAATAGTCAGTCCCTTACTGAATACTGAAACAGGTTTTCCTTCTGTAATAATTCCTCCTGTCCACACTGGCCGTGAGGAGATCCCCTCCAGTATATGTGATGGACAAACTCCTCAGTCCTTGGTTCTGAGCAAAAATATATTCAATAGTTTACCTGAGACTAACATGAGGCCCCATCAGTCTTGAGTTCATACGGGCACCTATTGCACGTCATCTTTCAAGACGGACGTGAATGATTGTGAACTCGTCTTTTAATAATTAAGCGGTTTTGAAAAAGTTTCAAATCTCAGCTCATGCATGAGGATGTAATTGCTCAGTTAAAGTTACAAGACTTTAGTTCTACAGGGGAAACTACCCAAGGACTTGTACTCTCTTAAATGCATTATTTGGCGCATTACATTCTTTAAACCACCCGTCCTCTCTGATGCTGTTTACCAGTACAGCTGAATACACATTTGCCTCCTATAACTGGTGCAGAAAGGTATGTATCTGAATGTACACGTGGTGACTGCATATGTCTGCTGATCAGATGTAGTCCTGACAGCTTTTAGGAGTAAATCCACCCTAGGCCAGAGGTGGATGACATACTCAAATCATATGCAGTAATGCATGCTTGTGTGTCATTTAGTCTTGCTAGCATGAACGAAGCGGTAAGTGCATTGAAATGAGTGGCTGTGTAACACTTTTGATGTCTGTGGCTTTGATGCTCGAGGGGAGGGGGCACGAGGTGAGGGTGGACACTAATAGGCAGAGAGAAAAGGAAAGGAAAGAGCTGATGCAGTGAAGCTTCAAGGAGATCAATGGTAGAGATTTCAGCATGAGTCCGGAGAGTTTCTTTTTTCCCCCTCATCTTTTCCGTTAATGGTCACACTGTTTAGTCTGCTTTCTTGTTCAATCAAGTGTTATTTTTAGAGCATTACGGCAAACAACATTAGGAGTGCATTAGAGATGCAGAGGAAACCAAAGGAGCAAACACTGCACGCAGATTGACAGATGTAGATAGAAAAAAGATCTTACCTCAGACTCACGTTTGTGCTCTCGGCTCTGTACGGATCACCAAACAGACCCCGGTGCGATCATAGGGACGTCAAAGGACAGGGGGCTATATTTGGTTTTTCTGGACGAAGATTAGAATAGGTCAATGAGGAGCTGGCATATAACCACCTGGACCAGAGTTCACTGGGTATAAGATTTCTTCTGTTCATCTGAACTCAAATGACTTTGGTGTTTTTTTTTACAGCTCTTCACAGAGTTTCCTTTATCTTAAATCTGTTCAGTTCCACAGATGCATTTAAGTTCACTACAGACCTTGATGGTTTAAAGCTCAGGAAAAAGCTTTTATGTGAAACTCAAGATTTTCTTGTCAAATTTGTAACAGATATTTTTAATTATTTATAGGTGGTGATAATGGAAAATCAGATCAAATTCAGATATAGTGGGTTTTGTCAGTCCCCAAACCCTTTTCACTACAGATTGTTGTTGTTGTTTTTGTTGGGTTTTTTTGTCTCTTTGAAGCCACTACTGCAGATTCTGAAGTCAGCCACAACCACATGTCCCTGTATTACTAAAAAAAAAACATTAAATGGCCATTAAAATATTGTGGTCACTGAGTTACAAAGTATAAGGAGATTACATGTAGCCTATCTGTGTAAGAAATGTATAGAAGTCAGTTTCATTTAATGCAACATTAAAAGAGTCAAGAGTGTTTACTAAGTAAACAACAAAAGCTATTTTAACAAAATCCTGTTAAAAACACCAGCAACTGTGAGCTTTAGATATGATCTCTCATTGTCAGGTGTAATGACCGGAGGCAATTCAAAGAGAACTTTGATAGAGGAAATGAAAGGATGCAGAGCTTTGGTGAGTCAAAGTGGTCTGAAAAACATCATGACAGCAAGTAATTACTTCTTTCAAATTGTTTATTCATTGCTACAATTTGATGTTGATGGATTTAACCCATAATAAAACAAATATGACTTATGGCAAGAAAATAAATAAGACAGTCACAAATTTGCTACTGCCATAAAAGAGCAATTTACTTCAATTTAAATTCATTACACTCAAAATAAAAATCCAATTTGGCACTCTAAATGGGCTTATTCTTATTTCGGTGTAGCGCACTGGGTGGAAGATTGTTTTTGGACAGGTATTTTGTTAGTCGCGTGGTCCCAAGTGACACCGTGGGCTAATTTCCTTGGTTTATTAGTTTTACAAGAGCCAGGGATTCGTAATGTGACCGTGTCCTGCTCTCTCGGGGGAGTTATCGTGTTGCAGATCTGTAGTTCTTGTGTGCGTATCCTGCCTGTTTTGTGGCAGATGTTCTCTGCACTGCACATATGGTATACAGGAGCTAAAGAGAGACTAAAGTAGTCCGTTCGCTGTTGTGACAAGGGGATTTGGTGTGCATGTGCTAGTGTGTCAACCTAAGGCTATTTTACAAGTAAGTACCATCGCCCACCAGCACGTTGCACCCATATGTTATTTCAAGTTTTAAATATCATGTAAATGCAAAAGTTTAGAACCATATGGTTGTGGTATTATGTAATAAATTGGGAGTGTGTTTTCACACATACACACCTTTAATTATGTTTCTTTGGGTGTCATCAAGTGCCTCTCCTGACAGTCACACGTGCAAACATTTAACACAGCTGTAAACATTTTAAAGATGCACTACCAGTGAGCCAGAGGAAGTTACATACCTGCATGTGCGACTATCTTTATTTTAGTTCTCTGACCCCTGAATTGTGCATGGAATTGAGTGTGACTTTGATTTTCGACAGGAACAAACAGCCTGATAACCGTCTCGCACCTTCCAAGCCCGGACAGGCCGTGCAGGTGGTGGCGATACACACTTTTTTACAGGCTGCACCGCGGCCTCTCTCAGTCAGGTGTTTCTCAGTTAGATTAGGCGTGAATCAGCACCACTCTCACTCCAGCTGTTCTGTTTTAACTGAAAGAGGGACCCTGTCTGAGTACATTCAGCACAGAAATGAATTAGTCATGCCACAGGATTTAAGCCTTGTAAAGTCAGACTACAGTTTGTGTGCTCAGTTTTTGCTGTTGGCTTCAATTCTGAGATGCATCCGGTGAGATTCCACTGATCCTGAAGGAAATATTTCCGACCAATCAGCAGGGAGCATTTAGATCATAGCATGACTCATCGTCTCTCAAAACCCACTCAAAGCCCTGTGATTAGTGTATTTGTCAAAACAGGTGTAGAATGTCTGAGTGATATTAAAGATATTGACATTAAAGATTTTATTCTAGTGCCCAAAGCGACGCCCAAATGCCAAGATTTCCTCCTAGCTTAACTCTGAATTGGAATCAAACACTGAGTGAGCTGGGGGGAGCTGTTGAGCTTTAACTTAAACCCAGTGTAAGCAGAACGTTAGGTGGGCGTGCCAACACATGCATGTATGTCTGTGTGTGTGTGTGTGTGTGTGTGTGTGTGTGTGTGCCCGGGTGCAGAGCTATGGAGTGGACCTGCTCCTTGTTTTGAGGTGAGAGTCAGGTGTTTGTCAGTCCGCACTGTATTTTCCATTTCAGTGCACATCAGTGCAAATGTCAGTACTCATTGACTTCATCCCCAAAAACGAGCACGACCGCACACACTCTGACACAACAGGCTTGCAGCTCGCCTATACCCACGCACATGGACACAAATACTCTAGTGCACATGTAGTGTGTGCCTTGATAACACAAAATATTTGTAATTCTTTTCTGTTTACGTGTGTGAAACCACTGTCTTGTTTTTGCTTGCTACTCACATTATGATTTCTCTCTTTTCTGTCATTGTGTTCATGCCAATAAGCCACATGATGAGTGGACTAAATGGCAGAGCTGGCTAGCTGATGCAGACAAGCAATTTACAAATTAATCTGAAAACACAGAGCACACTGCGTACTCTGTGAACACACACTAAATTGCACAGCAATCTTCTTCTTTATTGCTACCCCCCCCCCCCCCCCCCACTAATTTTACCCTCTGCTTCTTGATTTCTTTTTTGTGCCTAATTTCTTCAGCCTCTCCTCCACGCTTCCATGCCCTTTTTTTCTGTCTCCCTCCTTCCCTGCCGTGCTTTACATTAGAGCTGCGGCGTCATACACAGGGACAGTGAGGGAGGAGGGCAGAGTAAATCAGTCAGGAGGAGCTCGGCCTTTTCACTCCGGTGTCCGGGCATCGCCTTCGTTGTCCTCGCTGGAAACGAGTGTGGTGCTGATTTGCATGATTACACAGCATTCAGCAGACAGCCAGCGCTTCATTACTCACTGCAAACGCACACAGGATGATTACAGGAAGATGCGTGATGCCACACACAGACAAACACACACACACAT
>BRZM01000253.1:98166-122143 GCA_033238685.1 Lates japonicus | reverse complement strand
CAATCTATCTCCATTATCCTTTTTCTCACCCTGGTTATTTAGCATCACATCAGGCTGACTCCCTCCGTCTCTCCCCTTGTTTCCTGCTCTGCCACTTTTTCATTCCCCCCTGTCTTCTCAGCTCACTATCTTCCTGTTGTGTCTTCCCTCTGTTTTTCCCCACTGGCTGCAACTCTTACCCTGGGGAAATACTGCTTTCCTAATGACATGTGCAGATCGTGTGTTGCAGAGAGAATGGGATGTTAATGTTGCCTGAGTGAGACGCTGTTTAAAGTGAGTTACTATTCTCAGGTTGTCCTCCATGCCCCTGTGTGAGAATGAGCATGCGATGATAGGCACAGTGTGTTGAGAAATACTGTATCTGCACTGTTGTGTTGGGGTTCTGGTGAAAAACAGGCACATACTGCCTCCTGCTGTTCAGTAATGCAAAATAACATTTATCCAGCAAATTAATGCCTAAAGCAAGTTTCGATATTGCGAAAGTACAATCCTCAAATAATATAAAGCCAAATTCAGTTCATCATTCCACCCTGCAACACATATCCAGCCCCTAAACAAGCATATCTGCCACTGCCTGGTGCCAACCTATCTCCTCAGTTGAGCACTGTGCATGGCTCTCAAAGCAGGGCCTCTCCTCCATGGGTCATTGTTCCATATTTCAGCTTCAGTCCCAGAAGTTAACAGACCATCTGAAACCCACCTGCTACTCTGGCGTTCTGGGACGGGGAGTAGAGGAGAGGAGAGGAGAGGGCGCCTTATTTTCACAGCAAAGCGAATCCGGGGGCCAAGAGGCTCAGGACAAGGACTCGGAGCGAGACTGATCAGTCGCGGGAGAGAAACAGAGAGGAGCAGAGGTCACAGCTGGGCCAGTCCACCCGAACAATCAAGCATGGTTATGTGTAATCGATGGATAATTTGCTTGTGGGGGACACAAACGCACAGAGCTATTTATTTTTTCAAACACTAATTGAACTCGAGACTACGTAGAAACGTTATTTCCCCACTGACAGTGGGGATAATGGGGCAAAACAAAAAATGCACCAAAGGACTGAGAGCAGACAGTTTCCATTTCAAGCCTTTTCAGCAGAGGAAAATGCGACCAAATCATGAGTTGTGACAATCTGTAACATTATCCTTAACCATACTCTTAACCACCATCAAGTGGGATACTGACAGCATGAAGAAAAGGTTTGGGTTTTTTTTTTGTAATGTTTTTGGCTTGATTTCAGACCATCTGTGGTGAACCCTCTGCAGGGCGTGGGTTGTAAACCCGGGTTGTACACTGACCTGGGTGCCCAGTAGCTATTAATTACACTCAAATGACAAACTCCAACAAACTCCTGCAGCTTCCTCCACAGGCTCCTGGTTGTGGAAAGGTCAGTGCGAAGGCAAAAACATCAGCCCTGGTGTGTGGACAGTGTTAGGGGACATAGTGTATGGATAGGAATGAGTGGAAGCTATTTTATTTGCATGGGATTAAGAACTAATTGTAATGTACTTATGCGTAAGTGACAGTCCAGGAACAAGATGTTTGGTAATTACATTGACATTTAAGTTTCAGAGACCATATAGGCCAGCGACAACCTAATGGTCCTGAAAAACCGGTAAGGTTGTGTAGTTGTGTGTAGTCACTTGGATTGTTTGAGTAAAGGAAAAATCCTAAGTATGACAAAGTTATCAAGTAATAATTAATAGGAGATATAAATATTCTGAAGCTGTGTTATTCAGTGGTATCCTTGTTATTTTGTGGCACATTCTTATGTCAAGCATAAATGAACGGGAAGCTTTTGTTATTGCTAATTAATGAAACAGTTCAATTACTGTATGTCCTCTGAGACAGGTGGTTTTCAGCCAGGATACATTTCACCATTAGCATCCATGTCTGCCTGATGGGTTGGCAGTAATGGGATATCGTTACACAGGGGGAGAAGGACAAGCTAGCTGGAGGACTATCTTTGGTTATAGTGATAACCACAAACTTGTAACCCTTAGCTTTTGTCAAGCAATAACATAAGTTAGATAGTTCAGCACGATGTTAAGGAGATGGCTCTTTGCAGTCTATTAAGTTTACAGCTTAGAGTTTGAATGAGTTATCAGTCTCCAAAAGCAGTAAATGCCTCTTGCTACCATAAAAATCTTTTCACTAGATGCACATCTAAAAACTGGGTGGGATAGAAGCATTAACAACCAATCAAAAAAATGCCAGTGGGTCAGACTGTGTAGTTGTGTAATAAAACGGTATAATGAGATGGCATGCAGTTTTTGTTTTATTCCAGTGATGGTACGCTGATTATTATACTTAAGCGCCCAGAAAATATAAATACATTGAATGAGATACTTTTAAATTTAACACCTCAGCTAAACTAACTGTAACAACTACAAGAATGATGATGTCTTCAATAGTAAGTGTTCTTAGATCTTATCAACAATGGCACCCTAAGGAAAACAGGCCAAAAAGCAAGTTTACTGAGGGATCATGAGAAGTTTACTTAGTAAAAGAGTTTTCCAGGTAAGCCTGCAAACCCGCCTCTATGAAAAGATCTTTTGTGTTAGTTGATCCATTGCAGCGTGCTCCTTATGGGGAGACCAAACTGCAGGATTAACTTCAAAACAGCTAAAAGCTATAGTTGCGCATTTGCTCAAGGACACTTCACCACCTTGCTGAAAAAAAAGGTTAGAGGCCACCACTCACTGCACTCATCTGATTGTATGTTTATATATTGCAGCACAAAGATGTGCTGGAAATAAAACCCACAACACTGACAAGTTTTTACTTTTTATTCATCAAGACATGAACATTAAAAGCAGAGCAAAATTAAACAAATCTTCAGTCTTCAAAATCTTTTGATCAAAATTAAATCAATATATTTTACAGTAAGGGGACAAGAGCAATCAATGTGAGCTCTAAGTGGAGGAGAAAAGAGACACACCCTCTATTATGGGTCTAACATTGTACATACGCTTTCAACTGACTGTTAAAAAAGGAGGTCAGGAAGTGAAGTGGAACCTGACAAACCAAAACAAACCACAAGCACTGTTTTTATTTCATTTTTTCACTAAATGCCAAGAAACAAGGAGGATGTGTAAAGATTTTCAAAATAAGAAAACAAAAACTGATACTGATATTCTCCTCTATGTTTGGTATTTATAGTGATGCCTGGCTGACATCTAGACCAAGAAATACATCAGATGAACCACAACTACCCTCATCCAGTCAAAAGATAGACAGGTAACGGTAACATGAAAATCAATGTAGTTTTTTTTTTTTCCTCTCCCCTCATTTACACATGTATGTTCATGTTTTTAAATAAGCCACTACACATTTGTGGTTCACCTTGTTTTTAAGCAGCGACGTGTCAGGTTCAGGGTAAGGATGGGTGCGCTCTTCTGCTTCTTCCTCCACCAGATATCCCAGCTTCCCCTGTTGAGCAAAAAATGTTCACAGAATGCAATGTTAGCAAAGGTCCCACAACATATGTTTGTAGCAACAGCTGCTGCTACTGGAGCAACGATATCATCTACAAAAAGATTACTAGTCAAATATATCCCTCAATTTTTTTAAACAGAGGAGAGTGGAGAGCATACACAAGAGACACCGCTAATGATGCACAAGTACAATCTATTTACTAGCACAGTGGACATTTGAAAATTTGACTGTATTTGGCGAGAACATCCTGATCATTTTCTATATATTTTTCAATATATTTTCACTCTGATTAAAAATTTGGAACTTGAACAAAGTCCACAAGGTCTAGTCACAACCTTAGATCTTTTAAAATAAGTGACACAACTGTTTGATATTCCCTTGCCAATGTGAAAGTGCACTTGATAGGTTTTATTGGTGTATTTGATTTCCAATTAAAGATGCGACATTAAAACATCCTTAAAAAAGAAATCATACACATCGGTGACAATTTCAGCTGTTGGCATAGGAATATCAAGCAGGCTGCCTGTGCATCTCAGCATTTTAAAAATGTGTGTCTCTGACATTTCTATCAAATGACCTTTTTCCCCAAAAGTTAACAAATAAAGAAACACAATAAAAAATATACACAATCAAGCTGTCAAGTTCATGTTTTGGAGAAGTACAGAATTGTTTTTTTTTTTTTTTTCTGACAGGCAACAGCATTCAGAAATGGATGTGGGTAGAGAAAGGAGTACCTGGGGTGAGTACCTGCACAGTTTGACAGTCAGAGAGTATCCATGATTTTTAATTTGCCCTTTTCTCATGTGGTCTCGCTCACAACACCAACGCTGTGTGAGGTATGGAAGTCAGCTGCAATTCATTCGATAAACCCTACCCCTCCAGTTAGTTAGTTACGTTAGGCCTCCCCCCCCCTCCCCTCCCCCGGTGCTATAACACCCCCCCAAAACACACACTGCATGGCATTATCAGGCACAGTAAGCTGGACAACAAATCCATGGCATTTGAGTTATGATTACGGCAAAAGAAAATGGTTTGTTTTTCACATACACCTTTGACGAAGGCTAACAGTATGTCTGTGTGTTTACATATGAGAAAGCGAAATCCCCAAGATATATGTATAGATATATAGAAATATATGTATAAACATGTAGACACACAGTGGCTAAACTTTCTCCCTATATGAAGTGTAATATCTCAACAAATAGAAAATATTACATTTTCCTAATTCAAAGTGAAAAAACAAAAAGAAAACAAAAAGAAAACAAAATAAATAAAAACAGGTAAATACAGGCAGGAAATTTTGATTGGATTTGTTAATGTTTTTTTCTGCCATTTTGTCCACAAAGACAAATATACATCTATAAGGATCAAAAACCGATACAAAACGAGGGGTACCTCCGGGCATGTTTGCTCAGGGCTACACTGGCCTTTCCCTCTTGGCTTTGTGTGAATGTTTTCTACCTTCTTCTCATTCATCGGGCCTAGTCCTTCATCTTCAGTGCATACTTATGATGCACTATTTGAAAACAGGATAAAGATATATGCATATAGTACATAAGACAAAATCATAGGCATTGAACTGAACGTAAACAGGGTGGGAGAGGGAGGGTGAGAGGGTGGGTAGGGGAGATGGGAGAGGTAGGGGGAGGGGGTGGGAAGGTGGTGGGTTGGGTTGAGAGCCAGAGGGGAGCGAGGAGGAGGACGCACTTACCTGAGCCTGATCTGAGGTCCTATCAGATCAGTTTTAATTGGACTGAGTGTCACCTTCAGAATGGAAGAGCTCTTGCTGGCCATTGAGCAGAGGGGAGGAGGCAGAGGCGGCCGCCTCTGTCTCCATCGGTTCCGCTTCTGATGAAGCCTTGATAGCCGCCGCGTCGCCATTAGAGTGCTTGTCTTTCTTAGAGCTGCTCCTCTCCTCTGTCGCCTTACGGTCTGAGAAAACATACACAGCCATCAGAAAATGACCATTTCTCCTTGACTTGACAGCTGCCCTGTTTAAAAGGCAAAGTTTTGGTGTAATAGCTAGCATCTGCTTTTAGAATTTAATCATTAGAAATCTGCACACATTCTAAAGAGACACAAAAACACACACAAAATATGAAAAAGTCAGAAATCTCACCTTTGTCTTTGGATGACCGTTCTCTGTCCCTGTCTCTCTCCTTCTCTCTGTCCCTGTCCTTGCTGCGACTGCGATGGCGGTGAGATTTGCGCTCTGAGCTGCGTGACCGCCTCCTGTCACGACTGCGGGAGCGACGCTTTCTGTCAGAGCGCTCACGGCTGCGCCTCCTCTCCCTGTCTCTGTCCCGACTCCTACAGAAAGAGGGAGGTGAGATGTATTTTATTTACGATTTTACTTTTTATGTTCTATGTTTGACACCCTCTGGAGTATTAATACATGACTATCCATATATTCATGATGTTCTCTGTACAACTGAGGTGTGCTAATAGCCTTTGAGCATTATGTCTCAATTTCCAGGAATCTTATTTTTTCCCCTTGCTGCTCACTACCAGAGAGCTAGTATTTAAAATGTCAAATAAAGGGAGAAAAGCTTCTATTAGGGCAGTCAAGTGAAATTTTGATAGCATTCATCATTTTAATTAGTACTGTCAGAGGAAAGCTTGATGTACCAAGTAATTTCACTGTTTGTGGTACGAGCGAGGTTCCAAAATTAACACAGCCTGATCAACAAGTGTGAATACAAATTTGCTTTGGTCAAAAAATAAACATTAACGGTCATTAGTCAATCGGCATGTCGTGTAGATGAGCTACAACAGTGTAATGACAAGTCAAATCTGCTATGTTTTCTTGCTTAGACCAGCTAAGAGTGCAGGTGGTGAATAAAATAATATCTTGAAGTTCAAGCTGTTTACTCTAATTTTGGATTGGATTGAAATGGTGCTCCTAAATCTGGAGCTTCGCCCTTTTATGGTGACATATTGTTGTTATCAGCTCACCAAGAAAATGCTTGTCAATGTGGTCAAGACAGCATGCCGTACCTGCTGCGTTTCCGGTCCCTCTCCCTGTCCTTGTCTCTGCTCCTGGACCTCCGGCGATCACGGGATCTGCTCCTTTTCCTGTCCGATGCCCGACTGGAGTGGCGGCTGTTGGAGTGGCTTCGGCGCGCCCTCCTGTCCCTGTCCCTGTCTCGTTCTCTGTCCCGTTCTCTGTCTCTCTCCCTCTCACGCTCCCGCTCTCGCTCTCGTTCCCTCTCCTTCTCGCGTTCTTTCTCCCGCTCCTTCTCCTTCTCTTCCTCCTCCTTGCGCTTTTTCTCCCTTTCCTCCCTCTCGCGCTCCCGGTCTTCTCTGTCCCTCCTGAGCGCCGGGTTTTCGCCTTGGGGGTCCTCTGAGCGGCGACGTAGTTTCTCCTAGGAGTAAATAAGTGAGAGCCCTCATAAATTATTAAGTTGACCAGTGCATTCTAAACCAAAGCCAAGATGAAACATTGTCCAGGATTCACTTTGTTAAACATTAAGGGAGAAAAATGATGTAGCAGTATCATCTTGCAACACTGTCAATACTCTGCAAAAAATATGTGTTACTAACTGACTAAGTGACAAAGTATTTCTTAATGAGTACTATGAATAAGTCCTACAGTTCTGTCAGGATTAAACTGGCTTGTTTTTCAGTTTCTTGTTCTGCTGAATCAAAGATCCAGCAACTTATTATACACAACTCCTACACACTGCATCTCATCATCTACGTATGTTGTCTTTGTGACAGGTGATCCTGTTACCTTGAGCTCCTCCACCGTGGATTTGATCTTGGCGTAGCCCATGTGCTGCTTGCCCATCAAGTGGTCGTCCACTCGGGACTGCGCATCACCTACGATGAGGAAGGCCCCACACACCTCACACACCTCCATCTGTTTCTCCTGGGCTGCAAAGCTCTCAATGGTCTGGATAAAAAGCACAGGCATTAACGTAAGAAAACAAAGTAAGGAGCATGGAAAGGAGTGTTTCTGTTTCAGAATGCTTATTGCTGAGGAATAACTTTTAATTAGCCACTATGAATGTCACTGGGACAGGTTATCAGTTCAAGCTTGGTTTGTCTTTAATCATACGTGAAAGAACAAAGCTTATGTTTGTCGACAGCTAGTGTTACATGACCAACGCCTACTATCCTGAGCAGTGTCTGTAGGCTGATTAGCCTGGAGCTAAGTGACTCACCGAGGGGGTGGAGCTGAGTAGCTCCCTCTCCTCCTTCAGCTGCTCCACCAGCTTCATCATTCCCTGGGCCTCCTCCACTCGGCCCTCCGACCCCAGCTCCTCAATCTGAGCGAAAGCAAAGCAGAGAGAAGTCAAATCAACCATTTGATCACAACATTGACAACTAGATGTCTGAACTGTCACTTCGTGTGTCAATTATGTCTTCTGTGTTGGTTGGTAAGTAACAAGTTTATAAAGGTAATATGTTAACAACAGTAATATTACCAGCTGATATGGACTAATCAATTATAAAAGTATCTGTACAACTCATTTTTACCATATTTGATACAAACCTGAACAACTAAGTCTTCAATCTTCTCTGTTAGAACCTGAATCTTCTCCTCATTCTTTCCTGAAGGACCAGGACCCTGCAGAAATAAACACAATGTATCTCAGGTACGCCCATGCAAGCAATGCACCATTTCCATGGTGCTCTTAGATTACAAATTTGTGTACTGAGGACACTGTGAATAACCAGAACTTAAATTAAGCACTCTTAAAGGAGAAATGCAAATGCAGCTACAGGGACAAGTTTCAGTACAATGTTCCAAAACCAAAGCACTTACCCCTGCATTCTGCTGCGCCTGGGAAAGCGCAAGCCGGGCATGCCCTCTACGAATCCGCCGCTCCACCTCAGCCAAGAGCGACTGCAGATAGCGCAGGAAGTCTCGCTCATAGCCCTCCTTCATGAACCGAGAGCTCTTCTCATACCTGGACAGAATGGGGTAGGAAAAGGTTACTAAGTGGGGACACCGAGTCATACAGAAATTACTTCTCGAACCACAACCAGAACTTACATTTTTCTGAGATTTTCATCATGGATTTTCTCACAAGGGCCTGGAAAAGATTCAAAAAGTTTTATTATCTTTAAACATAACAAATGCATCTGTTAGCGCCAGGTGTATTAATAATCTTTATACACACCCACAAGTTCTTAACTTACCCAAGTCAGAGCGGGTGTTTGTGAATAGCTCAGCTGGGCAGAAGCCACACAGGTAGTATCGACAAACCTAGATGAAGAAGATATTTTTACAACTTTATGAAGCTAAACAAAAGTAAATATACCACTTAAATAGTTAATACCTTTGTTTCACGTTACCGATTAAAATCAGATCAATAAACCATAGCAGGACATAGACAAATGCGACAATGGCTATTATTTAATCCTGCCGAAAGCATCACAGCGGCATCTGTAACGTTATAAGCTTCATTGTGAGCCAATGAAATACCATTACATTAGCATTAGCAATATCTGGTACTCACACGCGTGGCTAGGCTACACTCAAAATGCTAGTGTACGATAGCAATGTCGTGCGTTATGGTTGACATTTGAGCCGATTTATATTATGCTTAAGAGGGCTAACGCCCACAACCTGCATGCTACAACTCTAGGCGTCTAAACTTGCTACCGTTATGTTATCTTATAAAAGCTAGCTATGCTAATGTTAGCTTCATTGCTGACTTACGCTCTCGTCGTCCCATCGCACGTTTGATCGCTTCTCGTCAGGGGCCAAGTTTCTATCTCGGCCCATTAACTCATCGAGTAACTGGGCTGCAGAAAGCATTTTGGCTAAAAGAATGTAGCCTTGATTTAAAGTACAGCGATATCTCCCGAGGAGCCAGTTCACACCATATATTGCGCGCTCAAGTACTTCTAATCAAAATGGCAGACGCTGCTGTAACAACAACGCCCGTTCATGGTACAGCTAGCACCAGTCCAGCAGCAGCTTTCTCAGCCTTTGAACCGGAAGTACACTTTGACTGTGTGGACTTTGAGCAGTTTTGTTTTAGTAAATGCTCAATTAAATGCATTAATAAATCCAAGCCCTAGCTCAATTAATTGTTTTTGATAAAAGCTGAAAATTGGAACCTTTATTCGGAAACGTTTTATTTATGTTTTGACCGTAGACTGTTTATGTGTTTTGATTGATTTATTTTGAAACTTTTTTTTCTTTTGTTTTGTTTTAACCGGAAGCCGCAATATACGAGGTTCTGAGGGCACCGATCTCCTTATCCAGGACTGTCCCAGGAAAAAGTGGAGCAGGACGATGTAATCAGTGTCTTTTGTCATATACATGTAATAATAATAATAAGAAGAAGAAGAAATCTTTAAAAAATGTTTACAACCACTTACAAATGACCATAATCCCCACTTTAGTGTGGCTGGTCCGAGTGGCCAAGCAGCAATGTGCTTGCTGGAGGGTGCCTGAGGGTGGTCGGTACACATATTTTGTTTTCTGCACAACACACAACACACTCCACTCTTAGACCCCCATTTCAAATAAGGAGGAACCATAGTGGAGGGATCCATGGATGTTTTATAAGACAGGTGTTTGGATTAAAAACTGGATGAGAGGAGACACTGAGCAGCTCACAGGTGTTACCAAGGGCTGAAAGGACCTGGACCACTAAACCCCCTCTGTACCACAGAGACCCACAAAGAGGGCAAACTCAGGGACACCATTCACACAGGCCAAGGAGAGACAGCAAATGCTAAGAAAGGATGAATTCAAGTTTCAATATTCAATTTTATTTACACAGAACATGTCAAATCACTATATAAAGACAAGGCACTTGCAGACGAAGAAACTGCCGACAGAGGAGAGAAATGAGGGAGAGAGGAGAAAGAGAGGTGAGAGGGAGAGAGAGAGGGGTCAGGCAGGTGGATTAGTGGAAGAACTGTTTCACTCTGAAAAAACAGAAAAAAAGAGTTTCATATCAAGAGAATTGTTGGTGAAAATTTAACATCAATACAATATAATGCTGACATGCTGATGTTTAGCAGTTAATGTCACTATTATGCTGACTGATTGACTCACATTAATAATCTTTCCTCTGACTTGCTCATCCTTTTCTTCGCCTGTTGTGGCAAAGAGTCAGGAATGCTCAGGCCATGTTTAGTCGCCCATTTCTTATAGCGCTCCTCCTCTTCAAATTTCAGCAGCTCTTTCTTTTGTCTTTGCACCATCCAATAAGCGTCCAGCAACTTCTTCACCCCCTGCCTCTGCTTGTCTTCATAGATCAAACACTGCCTCTTTTGCCTCTCTCTCTCAGCTCGGGTCTTTGGCTGACCCATGAAGAATGCTACAGCAATAAAGAAGAGACCAGGGAGAAAAAAAAGGTATGTCAGAACAACAGCAGTTTGTGTTGACATAATAACATGACAAAGATTGTGGATTATCTTACATCTGTAAATCTGATCACCCTCCTCCAGTTCCCTCACGTATGTTCTGGCGATTTTCCTCTTGTAGCGATCCTCTAATGAGTCATTGAGCCAATTCAGAAAGCATCTTCGAACACTCTTATCTTTTTTTGGCTCCTCAACCTCCTCGGTTTTCTCCACTGCAAGAACTGCAACATCTTCAAATTCATCCAGTTCTTCAGTCTGAGTGATGTTTTGCCATGTTTGGTGCAGATTTTGCAGCTCTTGTAGTTCCTCCAGATCTATTTCTTCCACCATCGGGAGTGGTGTGCAAATCTCCTCCTGTGCAACATTGTAGATTTTTACCTCTACTTCCTCCCTTTCTTGTTGGACTTTTATCTGCCTCTCCCTTTCTGCCTTCTCTAAATCAGTTTTACGGAGGTGAACCTCCATAGTGGTTTGCCCAGTAGGTCTGATCTTTTCCAAACTCGTTTGCTCTTGTGTGGGGTCAGCAGAAATTTTGGCCGGGCCTCTGGTCTCGGCTACTAAATATCTGCTCCAAAGACAACAGTCTCCAACATGCACCCTCTGGTTGTGGAAGATGTCGTCCTGGAATAGACGGATCTTGGTGGTGGACTTATTTGGAAGAATCTCCTGGATTGCCCTCCTGGCTGAGCAGCATTTCTCTTCCTCCTAGATTGTCAAAATAAAAGCAGGAAGTGTTTTCTCTTGTAATAACATTACTCTTTACCAAACTGTAGCATGATATTACAAATATATAAGAATGCATTCTACTCAAAAATCAAGTCATTCTGAGTTCTCTTTAAGCTCTTTTACTGTGGGTTAAGAGAAATCACAGAACGGTCATGTATTTTCAAATGTTTGCCTGTGAGGATATCACTGACACTAATAGTCAAGAATTCAACATTCAGACTGTTTTGAACCTATAAATCCACTATAACTGATATCCACTACTGGCAATATAGTGTGTTTTCTTAAGCAAACAAAAGTAGTATATTTTCTGTTTCTTCTTGTCAACAAACACTGTTAAAAGAACCAAAAATAAATAGATCCTATACCAACAAGTATTAGAATGTGTACCCTGGTAAGTCTTCCTCTGTGCCATAGAGCTCCATTATTGTTCAAAAACTAACACATCAATGAGCCTGGATGACTGGATGTTTCTTGATTGTACTGTAATTAATTTTTGAAATTACTGACTACTGGCAAGAAATCTGTTTTGAGATCATATATGTAATGTCTTCAAAAAGACCAAATGTTTGTCTTTACCTTCTCACGAAGGATTGCGGCCGCTCTGCTCTTCAAGTCCATCCCCGTCTGTTTTCTCTCCAGATTTTTCCAGATGCTCAGAGTTTTGGTTTCTCTCAGTGTGGGAGAAAAGCTCTCTGGATGTTGGTGGCAGATATCAAGGCCTGAACATCTGAATTCAGTCACTGGTTCTGCCTGCAGCAGGTCTTCGCATATGCAAAATCGGGACTCGGCTGTCATGGTTCAGAAGAAAATGAACACTTCTGTACCGCCACTGTCCTATGTACTCTGTAGAGTGAGAATATGGACTGACTGACACTAAAGAATAAAGCTGACCTCCCCTCTGTGTATGAAAAGTTGTCTTTTGCATATTTCATTCCATATTTTGAATTATATTATTTATTTTATTTATTTTCAAACAGTAATTAGCATAACAGCACAAATGGCTGCTGGCATTAACTTACAAACATTTGTGAACACTAATGCCTCACATATGCATATATACATATGTTAATACATTCATGCTTGTTGAATTACTTCTGATAACTTTAATAGACCTTATTATTTTATTTGATAATCATTGTGGTAAATCATGTGTTTTATTGTTGATTAATTTACATGTTTTTGTACTTAACTGTCCTCTGCATAATAGTAAGTGTTACTGTGTTCCTTTGAGTGTTTAAAAATTTTTTTTTGATTGACCCATTTCCTAAATCACAGACATAATAGATTGTGAACTGTAAATACTGAAAATGTTTAATTATTTCTGTATGTGAGTGAAATGATGACTTATGTTAATGGAATTCAGTTGTGACATTTGGCAGCTGTGGCTAAGGAGGTAATGCAGGTCACCTACCAATTATAAAGTCAGTGGTTCGAGCCCAAGCTTTTCCAGGCCATGTGCCGAAGTGTCCTTGGGCAAGATACTGAACCTCAAATTTCCCCCGGCTGTGTATCATCGATGGGTGAATGTACAGTACATGTGCTGTATGAATTTTTGTGTGAATGGGTGATTGTGACCTGTAGTGTAAAGCGCTTGTGGTCGATATGACTAGAGAAGTGTGATATAAAATGCAGTTCATTCTATTCCATTCCATTAATGAATGTTTGGTACCCATAATTGTTATTGATAGAACCAAGCCATGTATATTTTCTGTTACTGTAAAAGAATGAAATAAAAAATGCAACAATTACAAAGCAAACTAAAATACATTTTAAATCTGTTGTTGGTACTGATTGTTTATTCATTTATAGTCATTTCTACTTGATGTTATGCAATTTGACAACCACATTAATCATCTGTCAGTCACATGCTTCTGTACTGTATCTTTATTGAGGCTATTTATCTTTATAGTTGCTTACAATTTTCAGAAAGTGACTAAAACTAAATTAAAATGTATTTCTTGTCAAAATTGATACCATACAATATCACTGGCATTGCGACCGTGTGGGAATAGAGTCCTGAGAATCTTTCAAAGCCTGATAAAGCACTAAACATTTCTGTAGAAGAAAAGTTTTGGCTTTTACAACTCTTTCATGAGACTTTAACGCATCACCGCATTCGCCCGGCAAGTATACGGCTTTGACGTCAGACGCTGCAAAGTGGTCACCTGCCTCACTCAACAGATGATGTCGGAGGCGTCATGGCGGGGTCGAAATTTAAAACCCCCTGGACTAAATTGCAAAACTGTCCTGTGTAAAAGTTAAGAGACACCGGGACGACCGCGTCCAACTACAGGAGGAGCTTGGAAACTCACCCAAAAGGTTAGCGATGCTTGTAAGCTAGCTACGAGTTAGCCGAGTGTTTTTGTCGTTGCACTCAGGTGTGTTACCGTAACATGTTTAACAATGTGGAAATGCAGGCTTTTGTTGCATATGTTGTCCTGTTTAAGTTCCCGTGTTTAAATGCAAGTTCAAACAATTTAATCAAAAGTCGGTGTGGCGTGTTCTCACTCAGAAGGACACGGAATTAACCCACAATGTTGATTGTTATTGCTGTCTGACAACATTATGGATAGGATTCCTACAGGGATAGATCTTTTTAAAATTATTGATATCAAAGCGTAAGATACCTTATTTTTAACCGGAAATCACTTTATATCGCCACGAGATTACACAGACAAAAACAATAATTTTACTGAGCACAACACAGGAACAGCTGGAATATTGCAGCCTCCATCTCTGAGCTTTTGTTTTATTGTGAGAGTTTCAGTGAAATGTTCAGATCCTTAATGTCAGAGAAAGTCATTATAATTTAATACACTTTTTTTGTATGGAAGTATGGAAATAGCTCGAATAGAATAAATTCAGTGTTCCTACACAGCCCTGCCTCAATTACTGGGATATAGCCTAAACGAAGACTCTCGGACCGAGTCGAGTCCAGCCAATCCAATATCAGCAACAGGTGGCGTTCACTGTCGTGCACGGCAGGTGGAAGTGTGTAAAGAGGGACAGGAGGAGTGAGAGAGACCATAGAATGCGGTTCATGCGTTGTTGCTACAGAGCAGATAAAGAAGAGATGACTGACTAACAGCCTAAGTGAAGTAAAGTCAAAGGAAGAAGAAAAAAGCTACGATCCTGCGAGGAGGGAAGACGCGCGTTGGTGTGGCCTTCTGACACCTCCGGGAGCTGAAAAGCCTGAAGGCGGATGCGGAGGTTTTTCTGTTTCTGCTTGACAGGTGTGTAACATTAGTTTTGCTTTGTTTCACAGAGCCAGCGGGTCAGTATTGTTTTGTACTGTTTGTTTTTGGTGTAATGTTAGTCACTATTTGGAGCAACCGTGCTCGCCCTCTGTATGTTAGCTTCGCTGCACTAATGTAGCAACAGTTTGCTAACACAGAACCTACATGTTCTGTCATTGTTTGCTCTGTATTATATTTGTCATACAACATTTTCAAAGGCTTTTATAGACTGGAAAACCTGAAAATAAAAGTGGGAGTAATGCAGAATGTGAAATGCTATGCTAGGTGAAGTAACTTTGCTTGTTAGCTAAGCTACATATCTACAGGCCTCACTTGTCATTCCTTTACCCTCACAACCTCTTCAAAGTTTGGCTGTAACAATAAAGAAATATAAGTATTGCACAAAACAAATTCATATTATATATACATATTGTATTAAATATTAAAGTAGTAAAATAATTGCATGAAAATTATAGCGAAGTTTTCCATTTCCAAGCATAACATCTTATTTGTATAACTTATCCTGATGTGTGTATTCTGCAGAGAAGACATCATCAGATGCAGGGGTGCTGCTGTGAAAGAAATCAAGGCCTGGTGACTCAAGATAACTCAGAACTCGTTCAGTTGTGCCTGCACCATCTAATGAAGAGCTTTTTGAAAATGCAGGTCAGCAGAAGAGTAGGTGAAGTTCTGCTTGAGACGCACAGTATTTTAATTTTAAGTTTTTATGAGTTTTTTTTTATGGAACATGTTACATTAGCTGTCATTTCATGGTGTTCTCAGTTTTTTGGTTACAGTTGCATAAGAGTAATAGTAGGTCTGCAGGGCACTTACAGGCAAAGGACCAACGATTGACTCCCTGCACTGGATTGTGTGAGACTGAGCACTGAGGATTGATGCCCCACATTGGAATTTTGTAGGACTGAGGACTGACTCCCCATATTGGGGTTATGTTGCATTGCATGCAAATTGTATGAAATGTTTGTGATTTTGTTTGGTTCTGTTATCTTAATGATATTTGTTGTATTGAACTTTTGAATGCAATAAATACAAATGACACCATATCCCTGTCATGTTCTATTGAGCCTATAGACAAGAGAAGCAGAAAAATGTTTGACGTATCCAGTATTTATTATTTTTCCCACAAACATAACCACACAATAAATAAAAATTAAGGTGGGGGCTTTGCCTTAACAGTACCACTCAATGTCAGAAGCTATCTGGTGTGTCTGCAGGAGGTGCAGAGTGTCTCTGGCAGACACACCATGGTTGGCTGACTCTTGACATTCTGTCACTGTTCAAAGATTAAAATGTATAATGACCAGCTTAAGTTATTTTCACATTACATGTGGACCCAGCTTCAATCTAGAGGTAATACTGTTATATTGATATAACATGGGCTGTAGTTCATAGGTGTTTTATGCAGAGAACAGTTGCTTAGCTGCATGCCTTTGAGCCTGCAGCATCTGCATGTGTAATAGGCCTTTGACATCAGGCCTGTAGCCAGACTATATTATCTCTGTAAAGAACAGAAGAATGGTGAGACAGATCGTGTGCTTCCTTCTCTCACTTCTTCCAGTCTGAAGACGAGAGGTGACCGCTGTCTCACCAGGGAGGTGATGCCCCCTTGTGGCGTAGAGGGGAATCCAGCCCCAACTTAGGTCTGACACTGCATTACATAATCAATCAAAAACCCCATTTACCAATTTACATGGGAAAATTATAAATAACACAGAAATGTAAATCACAAAATGTGAGAACACATTGCTGTGCATCACACATGCACTGTAAGTCAGCAGGTTCCAGGCTGCCTCTACCGGCTACTCCTCTTCAGCCAGGTGTTAGTATCCGTTTGGTGATGTGCATTCGTGAATTATGGGGGTGTCGCTTTTGAAGAAGTCCTGAAGGGAGGGATATGTTTGTTTTGCTGCAGAGTTCAAATATCAACAGTCTTTCTCCAGGTTGCCTTAGACTACCTTTAAGTAAAAGTATCACACAATATGACAAACTAACCAACCAATCCAGCAGTGGTATTCTAGCAACTCTATGCTCTGTGAGGTAAAATGACTATTTTTGTCAGTGGAGTCTGGTTGCAACATATAGCAGTTTCCCTTCAATAAAAAGGTATATATATCCTATCCATAATGTTGTCAGACATTAAAAAAAAAAAAAAATTCAGACTGTCGGTCACAAAAACAAGCACTTCAGTGGACATACTTTAATGTAGACAAATGACATTCGATAACATTGTAGCAGCTGTTCATGGTGGATTTTAAAAGATTTTGCCCCCATCAATCATTACCCCCCAAAACACAGGAAAACAAGGCCCAGGTTCAAAATACCAGAGTTTTCTTTTAATGGTACTACTTTGTAACAGCCTGGTGTCACCAGTCCATGATGACTGTGCGTAATGGCCTTGCACTCTGGCATTGGAGGCTTTGATGTGTCCTGCTGCATAAAAATGGCTGCAGGGATTTTAAGAACTGAAGGAGAAGCCTCACACAGAAAACAGCTGTAGACAACAGATATGGTCGCAATAACTCATTAACTTACAGATGAAAGCATACTGATTTTCATGAGTCATGCTTTAAACAGTTTAAACGCATATATTATGCATGACCCTATTATGGTTGTGCATTTTTTTCTGTACCTAGTTTGCTCCTTTTGATGAAATCACCAGTACATGGCATCAGGTTGACGTGCCAGAAACTGACATTGCTTTAAGATGTCCATTCTCAATGCAAAAAGTCAGTTTGAGCTGACTCATTTGAATGAAATTCCCACATGTTGGCGCCTCTCTTTCCCACCTCTCCTAAATACCACACAGATACCAAAGTGAATTTCAAGGTTTTAAATATATCAAATGTTTCCAGGAAAACATTAGAGGCTTGAGACTTAACTCACAATTTTTTTTTATTTTTTTTTACAGAACAACATCCTCCTGTAAGGTGTGGGAATAAAGATATCCCGGGAGAATCTCGTCCTTTAAAACTCACCCAGAAAGGTAAGTGTAGACTTAAAGTCATTGCTGCCAGGTGAGTTGGCTCCTGTTAGGCTCATTCACCTTGTAACATAATGTAGTTGTTTAGAGTAACATTATGAATTTTACTTCACTCTGTGAACACAGATCTTTGCAGCATATAATGTCCTGTTTTTATCAAGTTTCCAAAAACTGTATATACCTAAAATACCACACAGATATCAAAGCAAATTTCAAGGTTAGGAAATTGTCAGAGGCTTGACACGTTACTCATAACTCACTCTTTTCTCCCCCAGGTAGATCTACGAACCAGTAAGTGTCATTTTCTTTTTATTCTGTGTTTTGGATGGCCGCCGTGCTGCTCTCTCACAAACACGCACACATGCACACACACTGACTCTTACCCTCTCATTCTTTCTGTTGTGTATTGGAGGTCTTGTCATGGCTGATGAGTCATGCCTGATGATCTATTTCTGTCTGTCTAATGAGCTTGATATGTTTTCCCTTTATGTGTTGTGTCTTTGCTTGGCTGCTATGCCATGACTGTGTTACTGTCTATTTTTAGATTTTTTGGCAACATAGCCATCTGTCTAGCCAACATAGTCTGCACGTCCAATTTGAACATGGACACCCATTAGTTTGCCTGTCTGTACAAGTATTTCCCTTTCTTTTTTTCTCTCTCTGTTGAGGAACGGATAGCTTAACTGTGTTGGGATGGATGTGCTCCCAGTACAATTAGAGCATTTAGTGGTCTTTCTGATGTTTGGATTGTGACCTTATTTAGTGGACTGCAAAAGAGTTGGAAGGTGGATGGTATGACCACAAAGAATCAGGTGTTTGGTCTGGGATGGACTGATGTGGTGCAGAGTCTGAAGGGACTCAAACAGGTTTTATGTTCACTTTGTGTACAGTGATTTGATGGAGCTGCAGTAGATCAGGGAAGTGGAGTGAAAAGTTTTTGTGATGTGTTGTAAACAAAGGCTGTGTTAGAAGTCAGAGGTCTCTCAAATTTGCCCTTTGGCTGCGTATTGAAGGTGCCTTGTCTTGGCTGCCATGCTATGAAAAATTGATTTCTGTGTGCACTAACGTTTTCTTTTTAGGTAAATCTACAATTGGTGAGTCCCATTTTTATATTCTATTCTACGTTGAGTTTTTGGCTGGCTGCTGTGCCTGTTTGCTTATCTCTATAGTAGCGCTGAACAATTTATGAAAATATAATTGAAACTGCAACATGGCCAAGTGCAGTATCCAAATCGCAGGAGCTGCAGTTTCCAATTTCATCAGCCCTACTCTAGATTTGTTATATTTTGACTGACTCTTTTTTTGTTTTTTGTTTCGACAGTAATAATCTGTCAGGGATGTGTCTGTTTCTTTCTTTTCTGTTTGTTTATGGGGTGCTTTCTACCCCAATGCATTGCCAGACAAACACATTTCCACTGTGTCATCATAGCTTATCATTTTCACTGTTTAGAAATAAAGTAGATTCTAGAAACTTGTGAAATTACTGTTTGGAAGCGAATTTAGGTTTTAACTATACACTACCTTTGACAACTGTGGTAGCTAATATGATACACAACCGTAACCCCTTTTCCCGTGATAAACAGCAGCTACATAAGGCTTTTCAAAGTTTGCTCCACAGGCAAAGAGACATGACGTGTGTGTGTTCAAAAACATCAGCTGACAGCACGGGTTAAACTAAGCTCAATGTTACTGTATTAAAACTATATTTTTAAACTAGTTATTGATATCAATATTTATATCAATAATGATCAATATTTCACACAGTGTTGCCAAAACAACCACAAGTTCAAGTTAGGTAGTGGGTGGGATTATACTCCTTCCCACCCAGTCGTATTTTAGGACAGGACAGGAACCTTGTCTTCATCAGTGGTAGGAATTGTATTAAGCTGTTAAATAAGTGTGACCTTTGGTTTAATGGGAGAGGTGCATGCATGCATCAGGAGCAGATGACTCTCAGTTGTAACCTCCCAGAGTCCACTGTAGTTTTCAATTTTTGGATCAATTTAATGGTCAGTCACTGTGGAAATTGCTACAGGTATGAAGGAGGCAGTCAGTGTCAAGCCTTCAATGTTTCCACTTAAATCAGCACTTTTCTATAGTCCAGATGACTTCACCTGAAAGATGGAGGGTCCCCAAGCACTCCCTTTACTTCACTATCAATCTGTTGCACAATGGACAAATTTTTTAGTGATATAGTGGGTTTGCAAGTATGTCATGTGACAGTCAGGTGACATAGACTATGAAGTATTGAAGATGGCAACTGTATAAAGTGTATTAAATCTGAAGAAGAGCATGTAGACCAGGGCTTTTCTGTGTGGAGTTTGCATGTGCTCCATGTGCCTGCGTGGGTTCTCTTTGGGTACTCTGGTTTCCTCCCACCATTCAAAGACATGCGTTAGGTTAATTGGTCCTAGGTGTGAATGTGAGTGTGAGTGGTTGTTTGTCTATGTGTTGGCCCTGCGATGGACTGGCGATCCGTACAGGGTGACTCTTGCCCAACCTTAGCCGGGATAGGCTCCAGCCCCCCTGCGACCTGTTACGGATAAGTGGTATAGATAATGAATGAATAAATGAATAATCCTTGTTTTCTTAAAAGAGTGGCATAGGGTATCAAATCAAACATCAAATCTACACAGAAGTGTAAACTGACGTAGGGCATGGTGTAGGGTACATGGCTATGCAGTACCCATGGCATCAAATTTACACAGAAGTATAAATTGACCTTCAGAAACAGTGCATGTTTTCTTTGAACTCTTGCAGTTTTTCACATGGTTTGTGATTAATAAATGAATTTACTGGACTCCATCCTATCTTTGAACCTGGCTTTTATTCTGGAAAATAATCAGGAATTAAATAAATGGAGGAACTTGAGTAAAATACCAGAACTACAGAAGTACTTGAGTGGATGTATTTAGTTCATCCAACGTTACGAGTTTGAATCTTGTTTGCTCAGCTCTCAGGGTCAAATCAGTCACCACATCGATACACTCCGTGGCCACGAACAACAAGCCATCCACACATTCCTCCCATACTGAAAACACCAAAGCTCACTGCCTGCCACTTGCTGTGGAGCATCCAGACGCACACAACCTAACCTGAAATACTGTCGTCATTCCCACTGATCTCAGAGCACCGTGCACATTAACACAACAAGGCAGGCTGCTCAGCTGGTCAACTTTAAGGGCAACATTGCCACAACACCGAGCCACTGTCTGCAACAACACACTGATGACAAAACGGCCTTTATGTTCTATTAGATACATTGTCAAAAAAACAAACAGATAATAAATGGGTATATAGAATAAAGACTGCAAGTTAAATATGTTTACCAAACATATAGTAACTTTACTTTAGAACTATTGCAACATCTTGCTACGGATTATCACTTAGCATTCCCAGCTATCAAAACTTTGGAATTAAACTCAACCTTTGTTACAGCTCCATACCCTCACTGGATTCACTTGAAATAAACCAGGAAACAATTTGTTTTTTGTCACTAAAGAGAGACAAACTGAAGATCTTACCACTGAAGGTCTCTGTGACAGTGGAGCAGATCAGTTAAAGGTTGATCATGTTTATAATGTTGTTTATTTCTTAAAGGGAAAACTCAGAGAATTTAACATGCACCTGTCCTCCCACTGTCTCGTTATTACAGAAGTCTGTTTGCTTGTCTTTTAGTTCTCACTCCTTTTTGTTTTTTTGTTCTTTTGTATTTTACCAATTTGCCTTTCTCATTTTCTGATCTTTATATGATGGTATTTTTATTGATACTGTGTAATTTTAAATTGTAAAGTTTTTAATGGTGACTTTGTGTCGAGCCATGAAGACCAGCAAACTGCCCTCAGACTTGACAGGTACCCTCTTGGCTGGTTTTAAGTGTAATAAACACATCTGACCAAATGTGAAATGGAGCTTTGTCAGCCTGCTGGGAGGAGTACACTGATGTATAACACATGCCATTTCCGTTTGCCTTGTGCTGTGACTATGGATTAATGTTGGTATGTGTTCAGGCTAAGACTGTTATCAAACATATACATTATATACATTATACATAGCCAAGAACCACACCTATCACTTCCGGTGAATACTTTAAAAATAAATTCATGAAATAGAAATTTAAAAATTGTAGCAATCAGAAACGAATTAACAGTAAATGCTATCACTATGAATCTTATATATTTCTTCTTTTTTGTTTGTTGTTGATTCACTATGGAAAAAAGAAAATTCTTATCCACAGCCTGCGACTGAACCAATCAACACGTGTGCGTTTATTGTATTTTTTTATTTATTATTTTTTTTGCTCAGAGTTGTTTACTTAATGATGAGAAGTGCGGACCGGGTCATGCCATTGGAGTTTAGTAAAAGGCAACAAATCGCGTGAAATAACAGAACGTATTCAGAGGGGAACTAACATTTGCACTCGCTGTTGTTACATCTAAAGATGCCCCCCGATGAGGCGGTGGTGTTTTTGGCAGCGCGCTGCTGACGGAGCTCTGACACCACTGATGGATTGAATGAGTGTGCCGACTGTTGGCAGCGGAACCATAACGTGAACTAACAACAGAAATAGATTGCGAGGACGGACCCTGCTGCGTAAACACCAAAGACTCCAACTATCAACGCGAAGTTACGTTAGACGAAGCGATTTTCGGCCACAAGCTAACACCAAAGACTGTGCTAGCACCTCGCCAAGCTAGCCAGTAGGTAACGTTAGCCGGGTAGCTAATGTTAGCTGGCAGGGCTATATTTACCGGACCCGTGTGGCATTAGAAGGGGAATCGTCAGGCGATTAGTATTGACAACTTAGTCCGAGAGGCTTTTGTCTGTCCTATGATCTCACAACGCTAGTTGTCTGTACCAAAATGTCCACGACTTCGTTGGATAAAGAATTACAGGAGCGACTGAGAGAGGCGTCTGCCATCGGGGATATCGACGAAGTGCGGACACTGGTGGAGAGCGGAGTAAATGTTAATTCACAGAACGAAATAAATGGATGGTGAGTGTTTTAATGAATACATGTGGCCTTCACTACGCGAGCCAACAAGTGTTGGTTTGCCTTGCTTCACAGATTTGTAAATATTCAGCTTGTGGCGCTTATTGAAAAGTTCAGTGCAGTCACTGCAGCCAAGTGCGTTGCTACAGGGATTAAAAGCGTCCAGTGTGTTATCCTATTAGGCAGAGCAAGGCTTGTTAGTCAGCTGGTCCTAACACCTTTTATATTATTTATCCAAACAGAAAAATGATTGCCCTTTTAGCTAGTGTTTTGGATTGCAGTTTAAAGCACCGTTTTTTGGTCCTCTCAAAACAACAGAAAGGACCAGTGAATGGAACTGACTTTACAAGCCTGTTCCCATTACTATAGTTCATTGGTTAAATGACTTAATTATCATATTGTAAACATGGACAACTTTACGCAGATAAATGTCAACTGTAGGTCATACAGTAAAGTACTATGAACACTAGATTGAAATAACTGTGCAACATTGTCATTTTCCAACTTTTTTACATGTTGTTGTCTGTGCCCATAATCAGTGAAGTTAAGATTGTTTGAATTATGCTTAAACTTTGACTCAGATCTTACAAGTCTGAGGTAACAATATGTCTTTCATCCTGTACACCACTGGCACACAAGCACTGCCATTGTTCAGGTGGTGTCTGCCTCCAACTTCCTAGTTCAATACACACCCTGTGTGATGACAGGTGGAACCATGTAAACGATCTCGAGTGAAATTTTAAGTCATGTTATTGCAGTGTTTTGGTTCTTTAAACGGTGTTCTTTCTCCAATAATCCCACCAGGACGTGCTTGCACTGGGCATGCAAGAGGAACCATAAGCACATAGTGTCCTACTTACTCAGTTGTGGAGCAGACAAAGAAATCCTCACGGCTAAGGATGAGTTGGCCTCACAACTCACATCCAAACCAGAGATCAAACGACTGTTAGGAGGTAAACTGCACATTTCTCTCTCACTTGTTCCCTGTTCCTTTCCCATCATTATAAGTCATCATTTGTTAGTGTCATGTAGTGTATCAGCTGCAGTCCATACTGTCTGTATGATACTTTTACATGTAATGCACAGGTTATTGCATTGAGTGTTAATGGTCTAACTATTGGCATCTGATTTTGACAGAGGCAAACGCTTTCTAGGTTATTGCCTTGAGCTGTTACTAATGAAATAATCCTCTTTTTTTTACGCACATTATTGCCACAGTTGAGGTGGAGGAAGTGCCTGAAGTCAAGGAGCCTGAGTTG
>BRZM01000253.1:51548-88273 GCA_033238685.1 Lates japonicus | reverse complement strand
TCATTACTTCGTTTCAAGGGTACATGTGCCGAATGGACAACTGGAAACATGATGCACTCCCATTTCACATCTGTCTCCTGACAGCAGGAAGCAATTATACTGAGTATAAAAATGTTTCCAGGTCTTGGACAGAATCTTTTTGCTTCTTCAACAACAAGTCAGATTTTATTTTTCATTATGTCAGATCCAACAGACTCCATTCATCACCAAAACTGATTTTATTAAAACTTTAGGAAGGAACTGGCAGCGACTGTGGCGTCATTCAAGTCGGCCACTGTAGGCAACAGGTGAGGTACAGGTGATCACACACATTCACACGCACCTCCCAGACACACATAAAAAATATGCACTCACTGAGCACATATACAACTTAAATTTCAACGCAGTGAATTCATCACTTTCGTCCCTCGTTGGATTTCTTGGAGGTGAAGAGCCCGCCTGCTTCATCAAAGCAGAAACAGAAAGGTAAAAGCGATAAATTAAACTTCGGGTGTTTTCAGATCAGTCTGGAAAAAAAAAAAATCAGGCATCTGCTGAGGCTGTGTTTCGATTCGATGCTTCAGCAGCCAATCACCAAGCGCGAGTGGACCGCACCCAGTAAAACCAACCAAAAACCTGGGAAGCTGTTTCCGTGAAAGTGGCGGCCATATTGGCTCCTGGTGGCGAATCTCCGTGTTTCACCATAAAAGCAGTGAAATAAGCGTTCACCTTACGTCCGGCAGGGGATGAGAAAGCGGCTGACGATGGTGAAGCCTGATTGGTCCTCTGGTGACCTTTCACCTCCAGTTCAGAAGATGGAGGGCTACAGGGTCCCATCAGTAACAGCAGCCTCTCCCAGCAGCGCAGCCGGTGGTGAAGGCTGACAGTGGATCCTCGTGGCATCTAAGCATGCAGTTCTCCGACCGTCCTCGTTCTCACGTTTATCTGAATGGCTGGCAACTTCTCAAAGCTGAAACTGTAAGCATCCTCAAATTGAGTAAACTTAAATGTTGTCTGAGTTTATTGATGGTCTAACGAAATAGTGTTAATCCAAATTTGTTTTTGTCAATGTAACCATTTTCTACTAAATTCCTCCTCAGGTTTTCACCTTATGACTCCTTAAGTCTTAGCAAACATCAACAATCCCCAATCAACTCCATTGAACACAGTGAAGCAACCACCTAACGGTACCTGCAACAACTGACAACCAGCAATGTTACTAACTGGCAACCAATGCAGCCATGATGCTTAACAGCTGTCAAGACCCCAGTAAATCGCAGTCAATCATCAGTTATACGGTCCTGAAGGGATGGTGTAGTCCAGTCCTGAAGTTGGCATCAGCCTGGTTCCCTCACAAAAAGCCAATGCAGTTTCCACCAAAATACTTTAGATTATTGGAAAATATATTCTTGACCAACTAAAGTTTCTGATCACCGTTGACCTCAGCGATTTTGCCTGTTGCAGCGTTCAAACTTTGCTGCTGTCAGAGTTCATGAGCTGATTTCATCCCGCTTTTGGCCATTTCATCTGAGATATTTCACCTCCTGATGGATCCACGCTGCACAGAACACACAAAACAAACACAAAAGAAACACATTACTCTGTGCTGCAGTATCTCTGTGTTCGAGGATCAATGTGATCGGTCACTGACTCACCGTTTGAGAGAGTTTTAGTGGAGAAGTTGATGGCTTGCTTCCTCCAACTCTAAATGCAGATGGTCCTCTGCCCTCAACATCTCAGGCATCCTGAGAAAACCAACACAAATATACGAGGAGACTGAAGCTTTGAGAGTTACTGTTTTCCTCAGGTGTCCAGCTCTGCGTCTCCCTCCTTCTCCCTTCTTCTTCTTGTCGTCGTCCCTTCTTCTTGCTCTCCTGATGTCGTCAGCCAGCTCAGCTCTCTTAGGTAAACAGAAATCAAGGCTTCTGATGAAGACCAGAGCCAGGACCTGCAGAGGACGAGCGAACTGAAAGCAAATTCTTCCTGTTAAATTCATAATAAAGGTGTTCGGTCTCAATTGTGTCTCTGTTTCTGTCTCACCATCATACAGGAAGATAGCGGCGGGGGCCTTGAGCTGTTAGAGAATGATAAAGGACAGCACACCACAGTGAAAGCGTGGACTTTCCACAGTGGGGGCGTGGCGCAGGTGTGATGAGGTCAGGCTGATTTGGCGGCATGCGGGCATCGTTTGATCCTGTCCGAACGGCTGGAGGACAGAGTTAAAGACACTGAAACATGATGGCTACATGGGAGAAATAAGCAGGCTGGAACAGACCTGGATGCCTTTGGGCGGGGACACTCCCCGTGTGAGAGACTCCGTGCAGGACCGGCATGGGATGAACTGAGAACAGAAGGAAAGGGTCAACTCCAGCACAGAAGGTGTTTCACAGCTCGGTGGGCATCTGCTTTCACTTCTCCAGAGAACCTGGTGGAAGAAGCAGGTGTGAGTCGGCGTGAACACACTCTGAGGTTGGGAGGCCCGGGACCAAAAAACAAGTTGCAGCTGAAAACAGTTTCCTGAGTAAAAACTATCAAGGATATTTGCTGTTCTATTTAGGTCTTCATTCCTATGTACTAGCCTGATTGAACATATCAGAAAAATCCATATTGCCTGTTGGTTCTCTCTGTACTCATTAGGTTTAAACGAAATTAAAATACACAAATACTCCGGTAAAAGCGTAAGTGGGGGTAGAAGTGGTAAAGTTATCTGAGGTGTAAATGTTGGCAGCAGTTGAATCCTCAAGCGGAAAAAGCTTCGAACCTCAGTTGGTGCTCGTCTCTGTGAGGACAAGGCGTGATGTTCACCTTGAGGCGGAGGTCATGAGGCGGGCAGCCCATCAGGGCCGAATCATGAGCGTTCTCTGCTCTGTTTTAAGACTTTGTGGCTGCTGCTTTGAGAGCCTTGCCTCCTGGCTCAGCTTCAGGCTGGTGGGAGATGGAGCACGGTGTATACAAACCCGCGGCAGGCCATGATGGAACTGCGCCCCTTTATCACCGCCACCACCAGCAGGTCAGGTGGCGCCCGGCTGCTACCGGCGAAAAGCAAGAGCTTATCATCTGGCTGCTCTGTCAGAGACAAACCTGTCCTTTCGAGCAGGTCCTGACCTTCAGTTTGTTCTCCTTCCTGTTGACGATGGTAGTGATGCGATCTGTGATTATGAAGCCGGATGGGCAGGCGAAGATGGCTGGCTGACCAACAGCGTCCTGAGATTGGAAACCCCCAGTGGAGATCAGCCACCCTCGAGTATTCAGCGTGGGCTGAGCGGACAAAAACCGAACAGAGTTAATCTTTACACCAACAAAAGAAGATTGTCCCGACAATCGAATAATCGGTTTGGTCTTATTTTAAAACAAAAATGTCCACATTAATGTGCTGTTTGTAGCGAATGTGACCCGATGTTATGTTTTTAAGTAAATTATTTTATGTTTACTCTGGCGATACAGAAGGAACTGACCTAAAAGCTCTGTACTGATGTTGATATAACGCCACCAAAACTGACCGAGTCAAATCTGAGATGTCTTCACATGACCTGTTGCCTCACAAACAACAACAAACCTAGCATGGCATCAGAAAACAAAAAACAGTCTCTGATTTAACATCAATTATGATCAGTATTATTCTGTGTGGGTCTGGTTTTTACCCTCGGCGGTGGTCTTGTTAGAGTTTGGGTGAGAACACCCACCGTCATCTAACTGCAGTCATGATGGTGAGGAAGATATGAAGTCACTGATAGTCGTCGGACCTGGGATAACATCCTCAACATTTCTCTCGATTTCTCTGTCGCTTCAGGAAGAGATGAGGAGATGGACAGACCTTGGTAGGGAAGTATCTCTGCTGGTCTTGAGCGCTGTTTGAGGCAGAAGGAAGAAGGTGGTGAAAAGGATGGCCGGACAGAAGTCTGGACGTGGGATGCTTGGCCTGAAGCCGAGCCAATGAACTCCCGTACAACTCCTGACTTGTTCCTGGAGCGGAAGAGATGGGTTAGGAGTCAGAGCAGAAAGTTGAGCTACCCGGTTCTCTATTTTTCTTGTATTTGCTGCCATTTTGTTCTAACACCACCGGCTTCACAGTCACACACAGTCAAATCTCATTAAGCTTATTCCTTATTAAATACAGCATCAGATTGTCTTGTCCTCAGACCTTCACACCCAGCACAACCCCTGAATTCTTTCTGAAGTTAGTTTTTGTTGCTCCACATCTGTTGGGCTTGGCTAGGCGTTAGCGGCCGAAACCTCCCCTACGAAGAGAAAACCAAAAACAGGTAGGATCAGGTAAGCATTACAAGGGTTTACTGAGGGTTGCTGAGTGGACCAATAAGTCCCACCACAACAAATCTGCCATCTCTGGAGGAACCTGACCAGGCCGAGGTTTTGACCTGGCCTTCAAACTCCCAGATCCCAATCTGATCCAGGACTTATGGACGTCAGATCCAATCCAGACTCCATCCTGAAACCTAGGATGAGGATCCAATAACCCATTCTTGAACACCACAGGACACAAATATGCAGCCACTTTCAGTTAACCTCAGAATGTCATGATTATCTTTAAAATCTTTATTAATCATCATTTGGTTAGAATTGGACATACAAGAATTTGTTATAAATCAGAACAAACAGAAGCTGCAATCCTGTTTTAGATCATTTTTGTCAGTTTGCATAAAAACACTTTTAAATAATTAGTTGATTATCAGAAGTTTATGATTAAATTCATCTCTTTTGAAACTGTGCTTTTCATTTATACTTTACTCATGTGGAAATACATTTTGTGATTATATTTGTGTAATCCTGGTTTAAAACAAACAGACACCAAAGACTCCAGTCTGAACTAGTGTTGATTTGAATAAAATGAAAAGCATCCCAATATATAAAATTGAGGGTTGTCCAGGTGGTTGTACGTATTGATGAAATTTACACCTCCCGAGGGTGGACAGCTATCAAACCTCGTGAATGAAGATGAATTGCGGATGAGGCCTCCTCAGTGTCTGATCTGCTTGGACAAAGGCTGGCATGGTGGCGTGGCACCAGGCAGAGGCGGTCCAGTCGATACTGGTCTCGAGACAGGTGGGATAGATTACTTAGTAGCTGAAGACGGAGGTGATTAGAGGGACGGAGGGTCTCAGTGTAATTTAAGGTCACTATACCAGTTTAAAATGATTTAGCTCATTAATTACAATCACAGTCACAACAACATCTGTAACTGTATCTGTCTATAACAACAACATCCTAAAAACATGTCCACAACCGACGTGGTGGAGAACCTGACTCATGATATTCATAAAGCATTTGCACTTTCATGTTCTTTATTCATGTTGTGCTGGTGACGATGAACTGAATTCTCTCGTATCTGATGATTGGATGATTTTAGTCAAATAATATAACATATATATATATTATATACTAATATATTCAGGCCAGATGCCTCTTGGCTGCAGATAAGATATTCCCAATGGTAAAGGGCAATCGAAACCGACAATCAGTAACTAAACATGACTGATCAATACTCTGTCAATCGCAGCAGTAAAACACACTTCGAGATAAGTGGTTTTTAAACCTGTTAAACATATCCACTCGGCAGTTGTTTTATTACCAGAACTCCTCTCCATCTATTGAAATTGATGTTTGGGTTACTGTGACTTTCTGGAAAAAAGTAAATGGAATACTTTACTAGTAAAAGTACTACAGTAACAGAACCGCGACAACAACTCAATAATTCTGGTAAAAATTCCTACTGTCAAAGCCGGTCTGAGTGGGAAATGCGTGATGTTTCTGGTCAAACCACAAGGGATCTGGGTTCAGCATGGAGCAGTAATAATGACCACAGATGTCACTGGATCACAAGTCAACACGCTCAGGATCAACAGTTCAGTCAATCTAATGAGGCTATGATATAGCTCTGTGACTTTTACTGAAAGCTCGTCCCGTCTCTTCCTGTGTCATGCGGCTCTGTTCTGACAGGGCCATGATGTGGTGTCTTCCGCCTGCTGCTGTCAGCCCTGGCCTGCCTGGCCTGGTTCAGCTCAGCTCAGCCCTGTCGACACCGGGCGAGCTGAAGGTCGAGGCCACCCTGGAGGAGCTGAGGGCCGAAGGCAGTGGGAATCTGCTCGCCACCAGACGACCTCCAGCAAGACCACTGGAACAAATAGGAACTATCGACTTAAATTTGCTAAAATCAACAAGAGATGTTTTCTTAAGGTCAGTTCACCCAAATTACAATAAAGTATTCTCTGAAAACGGATAACAGTCTCCTTACCAAAATGGAATGACTGACTCTTTTCTTTCTGTTACTTGAACTGTTTCAGGGACTTTCTGTTCAAACTATCTTATTTAAGTGAACAACTCCAGTTTCATTCTCTCTTTACATCGACAGTGATGAGTGGCGTCTGGCGGCTGACTGAAGGAACTGAAAAGGTCAGGTAATCTCGAAATAAGCGTCGTTAATAGTACAGACTATAATACAGGCTGCTGTATAAGCAACAACACAGTAAAATATTGGAATAATATAAAATGTGTTACAGGGGAGACAAATACTGTGCATTAGAAACAATTTAAAAATTAGAAACTTGGACTTTGTGAACAAATCAGAGATTTAGTCTAGTAGCTGCAGCTCTGATACTGATTAGAAAGAAAGCTAAAGGGGGCGTAAAAGCGAAGAGCTGTCTCAAAGCACATTCAGGTTAACAAGAACCGACCTCTGCAGATTTTCTGGAAACATCTCTAACTCCGCCTTTACGTGGCTCTGGAATCGATTTTGTGCAGAAACACTAAGGTTGCATTTGCTGCGTCTCCAGGAGGAAACGGCCTGCAATCCAGAAGGCGACTACGGTATGAGTCTCATCTGGGCGTCTGACCAGCGTGGGTGGAGCTTGCGCCCAACAGGTGAATACAACTTCACGCCAGTTCCTTGTCCACATGGTCCTCTCTAACCCCCTCTCCCTCAGGTGTATTCACCGGCGCCCGATCATTGGTCTAAAATCGCTTTCACGTTACCGCGGTCCCACAAACTTCCCGAGGCGCCGTGCTCTGCAAAAACAACGCGCTGATCCAGCTCATTACAGTGGCCGTCCGGCGAGGCATGGCGGCTCTGGCGTGTGGCGCCCGCCCTGATGCTGAACGGGCGACAGGCGAAATGGTGCTGTGGCAAAACACCCAGATCTGGACAACATACTTCACAGCACAGCTTCCTCTGTTCCCCATGTGAGGATGAGCGGTTTTGCAAACTAATCCGGTTAGACGGGGCTTTGGATGAGGAATTAAAGCGATCTGCCAGTCAGGAAAAGATCCTACCTCTTAAAACGAACTTTGTTGTTGTGTTTTGTGTTTGAAGGTGACAGACCTCAACAGGGATTCGGCAGGGCCGAGCTAAAACTCTCGAGCTCATGAAACAATTCAGACTGAAAACTCAGTGAATTTGATGTTTGAAAATTTGCCCTATATTTAGAACAAGCATCATCAAAACTGGAATTGAATTGAAGAGCTGTCCTCCTTCTGCTCAACAGTGGAATAAACCTCTCAGCTCATAATATTCATGTTGTTTTTCATGTAGGTGTGAAGGAGGCAGGAGGCCACAGAGACGGAGCTGAAGGCGTCAGGGGTCAGTCACTCCTCTAATTATCTTCAGAGAATCAATATGTAACATTTAATGACAGACGACAAACCTATCGTCTCGTCTCGTGTTCACCCGCTGCAGTATTAAGATACTGATGTGGTGCAATGACAGCTGCAATTGGGTGGACGGGGCCAAACACCGAGCAGGTTAACGGTGGAGGAGGAGCCCCTCCTGTGGACATCACCAGTTCTTAGAAATATCAGTGCGTCTATCACGTTATTTGCCCCACTTGGAGACAGAAACTATAGAACCAAACTGAACAGATCGACTTTTATCTTGTGATTTCTGGAGTCAATGAATCCCTAAAGTGTTCTTCTGGTACAATTTTACTCCATCTAAACTGTCGATAACTTCAACAAATGCAAAGCCTCAGAGGACTGCGTGCAAAACCTGATGTTTCTTCTTCCGTCTTTTAAATTTTCAGACGTGCGAAATTGGCGGTTTGCAGTTTCTCTCGGAGGAAAGCAGTCTCCGTGAAGATAGCGTCAGGAAGCCAAACACTCATCTACAAGACATACAGCCAACATGGGACGGTACAACTCTGGGACAGTGGCGAAATAGCTACACCTGCTGAGATTAAAGATGTGCTTCAGTTATTTGTCCCTTCTCATCTTCGTACTTCCTCCTCCCAGGTGTGCTACAGCACCTCTTCATGGAATTTCATCAACTTCTGACCGCCCCCACAGCTTCCCAGCAGGCGCGTCCTTTGCAAGCGGGCGTCCATGTTCAGCTCATCAGCCCGCAGACAGCACGTCCGGCGGTGGCTGCGGCGTCTGGCGCCTGCCGCCACTGGGGCAAGAAACACCTATCCATGCAGCTGGCAACACCCAGATCTGGGACAGCAACAACCACCACAGCACCTTCAAGCGGCTTCCTGCTGTTCCCCATATGAGACTGACAGCGGTCAACTGGGCCAGTGCTGAACCGAACTGAAGTCAAATCAAGCTTGACTGACTTTAACACTGAACAAACTTCAAATAAAACTGAGTTCTTGACAGCTCTTTGAGTCGAACCGACACAAAAGACTCCATGTTTTCAAATCAAATGTAAACTGCAAAGCACCAGTATCAGAAGTCACATCTGTTTCAAAACTGGCCCCTTAAAACAATCGACAGCTGATTCCACTGCGTCTGAACTGATCAGATTAGAAAAACAAACAGGATTTCTACAGAGCAGAATATTTCTGCTGCCCTCCTTCAACATGATCCATGGACTTGAGTCTGCAAGGTTCAACTCAAGACTCTATCTAATTAGTCAATATTTGATTTATTTTCTTTGTCCTTGCTGTGAGTCAGCTCAAGCTTTTAAATCTACAGATGAAGAAGGAAAAACTTTGAGTCACTGGACCTATGTCCCGTTGGCTGAGCTTTTGAACCTCCATACTTTGAACATAAATGATTGATGGACAAAACCTTTGGAGTGGTGAAATTGAATCAGAACAGTAAATTTTAGTCCCCTACAGGGACGCTTTCAATAAACATTATATATCAACACAGACTCCATTGACAAAACCAGGAGATTTTACCGACAGAACACAGGAGCTGGAATACACTGCCTCAAATACTAGGTGCTTCATTTGTGTTACTGTGTGACTTTCAGTGTGGAAGAGTAGTCAGATGCTACTGAAATGCAAGAAACTGCAGTAGCACAAACACACTAGCAGCGGTGTTCCAACAGCTCACTGTATTCTACTAATAAACATTTTTATCAATGAATCTGACTTCTATTGCTACGTGCTGATCCTAAAACCTGAAGCTGAAAAAAAAAAATATCTTTATTATGTTCAGTGATCCAAATTAAATTATTCTCATTTAATTTCGTTATTCAACTTCTTATCATTTTCTGAGCTAGTTATTCAATAGATTTGGTTTACAAGTCAAAACTGGCGACCTCAAATATCTTGATCCAGATCAAAACATTTAATCAGCATCCAGAAACTGTATTTTCTGGTCTTATTAAATAACATTGGGAAATTCTCACAGCGCATAACTTCCGGAAATATGTTGAGTTTGTGTGCGATGTAATCACGGGAAATGGAGCAGGTTAAAAAATAAGCATTTTATATAAAGTCTTCGAAGATTTTTTATATCACAAAAGCTTTTTAATCCTCGAACCAAAAAATGTGGAAAGACCAATGAAAACTGCTTCCTGCACTGAAGCTCAAACTACAATACAATCCCTCTAAAGCCAATTACATAGCAGTCCAGGAAGTCATAATCTGTGTCCTTGACCTCCTGTGACTCCGTGAGCAAAACACACACACAAGCCTGATTTTAAGCTCATTGGTTGGGTTTTAGCTGTTGTTAACTGAAGTTATAAAAACATTCATCTCCGCACCAGGGTCGTTGATTTTAATTCCACCGTCATCACCTGTGGCGCTTAACTTTTATAAACCAGGCGGAAACAATTCAACTGGGTTTTCTTCAAATCTGTTCTGAAATAGTGCCCTTGTCTCGTCGGCTCCAAAAGCCTCAGAGATACAAGAAATAAGTTCTTCAACAGCAGCTTAGAAATCACAGAAAATGAAATTAAAATCGTGGCTCAGATGAATTGTAGGAAGAAACATCTGAAGATATTGAACAAAAAGTCCAACACCGAGGAACTTAAAAATCTAAGTAGATTTTTAAAAACTCTACATCAGGCGTGTGTTGGAGGTTTACTCGAACTACCTTCTTCCTGAAAACAGGCAATCATTATACCTGTTTATTCAGTTTTGCTCCAACATGTATCGGCAATCTCTGGTTAAACTGCAGTGATTATTTGCGTCTAAGATTTAAAAACTTCCCAATATGATTATTAATGTATAACTAATGTTTGCTGTGATGATCCTCAATCTCACTCTGTGTTCCAAGCAGTCTGTTGGGGTTAAAGTTAGTGATGACTACCCACAGGCTGGACTTTCCCACTGTTCTAACAGACTGGCTGAACTACAGACACGATTGTCTGCTGTGATCGCAGTAACTGATCACGACTGATGCTGAGGCGGCACCCCCTGCTGCCGGAAGCCATATGAGCCTGGGCGCTGGCTCACTGCCTGCAGAACATGAGAGGATCTGGGAGCCAGAACCCGGACAGTGCTGCCCAGGTTGTGAGGCTGACGGCAAACAGAGTAGGCCCGCCCGTCAAGGGCGCCCGAACAGAGACTCTGCTCTACAGAGAGAGAGAGAGAGAGAGAGAGAGAGAGAGAGAGATCTGTTAAAGGCGAGCCTCCAACACTCTGTGTTCTCTCAGTCTGGATCTTACGATCTGTCCTTTGGTGGCCTCTCCCAGCAGCCCTCCGAACGTGATGACGGGCGACATGCAGGCGCAGTAGAGGAAGAGGACGGACGCCAAACACTGCAGACTGAGGGCGTCTCTGACGTCGCTCCACAGGAAGGGAAGTTTCCTCCGAACGTCGTTCACCAAACCACCGAAGATCCTGACGGACAGAGGACGGAGTCACTACAGAGGTTGTCGGGGACGTTAACATGAAAACCCATCTACTCACCAGTCCACCTTTACAGCCTCGTTGTGTTTCTACTCACGCTCTTTCAAACATCACTAACTTTCTAAGAAGAAAGGCTTTTGTAGAAGAGCTCAGAGCTAAATGAAATGACCAGTTGGAAGCTTAGTGGTGGAGACGTTGACGTCATGTGACCGTGGTGTAGTTGGTTTATAGACTAATGACCAAGGACTGAACTGGACCAGTCTGGACCAGGAGATCAGCACCAACACTCAGTCCCACTGAAAGTAAAACAGACCGACCTCCCCGTCCTCTGCAGCTCTGGTCCGGTCTGATGCTCCGCCTCCTTCACCATGTCAGAGCTGTGGGCGGAGCCGTTAGGGACGGACGCCATCTTCCTCTTCTCCTGCAGAGACAGAGGAGAGGACAGTGTGAGACCGTCTGATCGTCTCTGCAGGTTCAGGTCTCAGGGGTCAGTCCGGGGATCTCACCTGAGACGGGACGCTCTTCGGGGGTTCGATGCGGATGCTGGGGTCCCATTCACCTGGAGGCAGCACGGTGACCTGATCCAGGAACTCGTCGATCCCTGACAGCAGGTCATTCCTGTCCTTCGCTTTGTAGGCGACGTCGTGGAAAATCTGCAAAGACAGAGGGAGATGAAGTCTGACTACAGGAGCAGGACAACAGTCAGTGCAGCTGAGGATGAAAACACGACTCCATGATGTTCTACCAGCTCATGTAGGGACGTTTTCAGGATTTAGAAATAAAGCAGCAGCTGGAAATCTGTCAGATCACTGTGACAGACGTTTGTCAGCTGTGTGAGAAGCAGCAGCTAGTAGCAGTGATAAAGTTAAATGAGCCTCCACAGGTGGAGAAACACGACCTGTGTGTCCAGAGACATCGACTGACAGCAGCAGGTTCAACTTAAAAACACGACACTGGTTAGTGTTAGAGCGTTAGTGTTTTTATTCAAAACACTAACGCTGATGTTTGCTGCTGCACAAACTGTCAACTGATTCGATTCACAGAACATCAGTCGACGACTGGCCTCATTCTGGTTTTTGTATTTGTAAGAAAATCCTTCTCCTTCCTCAGAATAAACACTGGATCCATCAGCTGTTACCGAGTCAGTAATATTCATTCAGCGATCGAATCTCCTGCTTTAAATCATTTCTGCGTCTCCTCACCTCGTCGGTCATCAGAGTGGCGATGGAGCGTCCGATCTCGTGGTACTGTGGACCTTTTCCAAACGGACCGAGCAGCAGGAAGAGAAACCTGAACGGACAGGAAGACGATCAACAGCACAACCTCAGAAATACACAGGTATAAACCTGACGCAGTCACAGACTCATTAACAGCAACATGGAGCTTAACAACAGTGTTTTACTGCTGCTGGCTGCAGAGGGCGCTGCTGCTGCTGCTTTAACAAAAACACATTTCAGCTCTCAGACCTGCAGAGTAGAAAACATCATGATGGAATTAAGAGCATGAAAATAAAGAACCAGCAGCTGCAGAGTCACAGGCTCCAACTAAACACCATAAAGACCAGAGATACTGTCACTGACTTCAGAGAGACGTCAGCCACCATCTCAGACCCTCAGCAGAAGAACTGGCTGAGAATGTGTTGAACAGTGTAAAAACCTCGGAGCAGTCACTGACCACAAACTGAGATTTGATTAATTCAGCAGCGTTCTGTCGGAGGTGTTTTTAAAGTAGACAGTAAAATGATGATTCTCTGTCATTGCAACTTCAACATCAAAGATAAAAATCACCTGAGTCATATTGTGAAGGAGGCAGGTGAGGTGACAGGTGCCCCACAGACACACCTGACGGCCGTCTTTCACCAGCAGAGCTGGATCTGCTCAGTGAGTCTGAAACTCTAAAAACTCCTTTGTTCACAGTTCACTGCACATTTAATTTGATCTAAATTTACATTTTTAGCACTTTTCTAAAGTTATTTTTAGCAACTAGTATGTGGTTTTTGCACTTTAATATTTATCTGAACTGAAGTGACTGGAGCAAAGAAAGGAGCAGGAGTTAGAGCATAAAGAAAAGTGTGAGGAGACCATTAAAGTTTCCTCTCCGATCCAATCATGTGGAAGAGAAGCTGCTGATCCAAATAAATACACAGATAAATGCCGATGATTTGGAGCTTTCAGCTGTGTCACATGACCTACATGTGACTTCCTGTCCTGTGGTAGTTTACCTGGTGGGTACGGGGACCTCGGTGAGGCCGGTCAGCAGCACGGCGGGCGACAACCGGACGAAGGCGATGATCGGTCGCTCCAGGAAGTCGACTTCACCCACCAGGACGTTGGAGGCCTCGGCGCCGGGAGGAATCTTCTTCATGAAGTTCATGTCCACCTGAAACAGAGAGCATCAAACACACAGTGACCACAGGACGTCATGACGGCTGCAGCCTGCAGGGGGCAGTGCCAGGACCGCAGACAGCCGGGGGCTCGTCTGTTCACAGTGAAGGTTTCACCGTCACACAGCTCAGGTGAACTGCTGGTGTCAGGTGACGGCAGCAGGTCCAGTCTCGGTGTGAGTTTCTGCTCTGATCAAACTAAAGTCTCTGATTTATTCAGAAAGCTGCTGCTTCTCTGAGGGAGGCAAGAAGTTACTCCAGAGCAGCTGCTGAATGAACCTCATGGTGAGATTATTCTGTTGTTTCATAATTCAGTATCAGTCTGTACACAACAATGACTTATCACTAAAAATCACAACAACCAGGAGCCTGATTCTTCATCACAAAACACTGAGACCAGCTTCACGAGACCACGAACACACATGAACACAGCACAGCACCACGACGAGTCACAGCACAGGCCACTGATTGGTCGACAGCCGGTGATTGGCAGGCGGGCGGACGGACTTACGGCGGGTTTTCTGCCGGACGCTGGCAGCAAACAAACACAGTCGCAGTCCTGCTGAGAAACAAACCAAGTCATCGTCCAGAACTCAAACACAGACCGTGACCGGCTCCTTCAGGTTCACACCAGACCAGACTTTATAATCCAGACCTCAGAGCCATCACTCGTAGACAGGATGAAGAGTGGGGACGTCATCTTCCTCCTTAGTTTGTTATTCCAAGTGTCTGACAACATTATGGAGAGGATTCCTACAGAGACAGAGCTTTTTATCAACCAGAAACGTCTCTATATATCTCTACCAGACTCCATTGACAAAAACAGGGATTTTACTGGGAGCTGCTGGAATACCACTGCCTCCATCTGTTAGTGTGTCTGTGTGACTGTGTGGTACTTTTACTTCAGTAAAGTATCTGATTACTTCTTCCACCACTGAAAGTCACACAGTAACACAGACACACTAACAGATGGAGGCAGTGGTATTCCAGCAGCTCCCAGTAAAATCCCTGTTTTTGTCAATGGAGTCTGGTAGAGATATATAGAGATGTTTCTGGTTGCTCCATCTCTGCAGGAATCCTCTTCATAATGTTGCAGCAGCTGTTCATGGTGGTTGACAAATACCACATCAATTCCAAAGATTATCCTTTAATGAGACGAGTCTACCTGAAATCATTTAGATTATAAAGAATCCACAGACTGAAATCTGCAGAGTCATGACAGCTGCTAAACTCAGGTGCCATGGAAACACAACAACAGGAAGGCCTCATGGGAAGTGTAGTTGTCAGCAGCAGATGGAACATTAACGTTTAAATAACCCATTGTATTGATGCTGATAAAGGTTGGTTGGTTACCTTGCTGAAGCCCACCGTGCTGTTTTCCCGGCTGCCTCCGTTGCCGCCGTTGATACGATTCTCGATGTTTTTGTCGAGGTTTCCTGGAGCCGACTGAGGAGACGCCAGCAGACCTGCCCCGACACGAACACACCGTCAGTTTATACAGAAGACATTTACACTGCTACACACTCTCTCATGATTTTATTCTTTTATCTTCTGCAACTCATCAATATTTTCAGGCTAAATGAGGAGGGTCTTTTTCCACACGGGTCATGCAGTCGTCCTCTCCTGAGGTTTGTCCTGTTTTATCACATTAAAGCAGAGGTCAGGTTTATTTTAACCTGCTGTTTATTGTTGCTCTGTAGGTCGATAAATTTGCAGGACGTTAAACTTCAGAGGGATTTCTCCTGGTGCAGCTTCACAAAGACAGAGCAGCTGAGTTAAAGGCCTGAGCTGAAGCTGCTGATTTAAACCACATGACTGCAGAACAGAGGACACTTTAACCTGAGAAAACACACACACACACAGTTAAACAGCCTGGTTTCCTGTTACAGCCTGGACATCCAGACCTGACCTTGAATATCACTGTGACCCTCTGAGCTTCCTCTGAAACTCCCCTCAGACCTTCAGGTGAAGAAATGACTGAGTTACACTCAGGAAACACTGAGGTTTAAAATGACACAGATGTAAATTCAGCTCGTTTCTGATCGTACGTTTTCAAAGAGGTTTGAGTAAATCATCGTTGTGATGTGAGGAGGGAAGTTTAAAGGCTGATGTTTGCTCCTGAGTCAAAGTTAATTGTGGTTTTAAACTTTTCTTTCTGATCTTTCTGATGAATCATTTCCCCTCAACTTATCGACCCTCGAGCTTCTCTTGTCTCTGGACTCAGCTGATCGTCGCTGTTCGTCGTCACGCTCGCTGATCGTTTCCTGTTTATTTTAAAAACCCGTCGACTTCAGCACCTGAACAGTGACTCAGTAACGAGGTGTCCGAGGGGAGAGGATGATGTTTCAGCTTTAGTCGACACTTTTATTCACCTCTACAGATCATTAACACATTGTCACTGGCTTCTCAGAAACGACAGACACCTGTCAGTGTAACACAACACAAATCCACAGCAACACAACCAGCACAGCGTCCACAATAAGACCTAAACCAACTCGGAGACACAGAGCTCAGCACCGTCTGAGCACACGGAGCATTCAGCTCGTGTCCAAATCCACTTTTGTTGGTTTAACGGGAAAAGAAAAGGTCACACCGTCAGACAAAGGTGCGTTTTGCTGTAAAATGGGACCAACAACATGATGTGTAGCTGCGACGTCTTTGTCCCTGCACCAAGCAAAGTTAACGCCTCGTCGTGTGAGAGTTTATCTGCAGCTCAATCAGGCTCTTTGATGCACGTCAACAACCCTGCAGTAAAGACGTGTCGACCTGAGGAGTGAATGGGATAAAACTTTTCTGGAGAGCTGCATCTTTATAACGTAAGAGTTGACATGAAGCGACCGTCTCTGCGTCCCTGCAGACTGGACTGATGCTCCTTTTATCAGCCGTTTCACTGCAGATTTAAAGCACATTACTGTCATTTTCTTTCACAGAATAAACAAAGTTGAGTTACCACCTCTGTCTGAAGGTTTTATCTCTGCACAGTGGTCACATCAAATGATTTTTTCTAAACATGCAAATAAATGAATGGAAACATGCAAACTAAATATAATTCATTCATGCACATGAGATAAGTGTTTATACAGACAGGTTCTCTCTCACACTGTATCTACTGCACCTAGATCTCTATGGAACACTGACATGAACTTGTGGAAACCTTCCTCGTGTCTCTGCAGTGTTGCATCGTGTTTATGAATCAGATGATTTTAGTGCAGAGTCGACTGGAACTATTGACAGCTGCCTGGCTCCTGCTCTCCTGTTACAGGACATTTGTCTGGTTGTTTTCTGAGTTGTTCAATAAAGACAAACATCCACAGTTGTGTTCAGCTGCTGCTCATCAGTCCTCACTCAGAAACCACTCAGTTTAGTTCCCATGCTCAGAGTTCAGAGCGCTCCACGCCGTGCCATGCTCATATTTGCCTGAGTCACTGTGAGGCATCAGCAGGTCCTGACAGGAGACGTGCTCCTGGTTCTCCTCCATCCCGAACACCTCCTGCTCCTCTTCAGGGGGGTGAACCACCACCTCGGGGATCCCTCCCCACAGCCCCCCCGGAGCAGAGCGGCGACGCCGAGAGCCAGAGGGAGGAGGAGGAGGAGGGGTGGAGGTGTGGCACAAGGCGAGGGAGGAGCGACGGGGGAGGGAGAGACGAGAGGAGGACAGAGCCTCCCCTGAGGAGAGCAGAAGGAAGGAGAGAGTGAAAAGACTGACGGAGGCTCAGGCCACAGACAGACGGAGAGGAAACACCAGAGTTCACTGGGACGGAGCATGAAACAAGCCTGTTTGTAGCTGTTTGACTTTCTAACAGGAAACATGAACTGATGAGGTCTGATCACAGAGTTTATTTTCACTCTGTTAAAGGTCTTTTCACAAACAGCAAATAGAGAACAGAAGTGTGAAATACTCGGCCGTGGATCAGGAGCTGAAGCTGTCGCTGAGACGGTGATGCCTTCAATTACAGCGAGAAAACTCAGAATAATCAACCTCCTGAAACAAAACGACATCGCTGTCTGACTCAGAACAAAAATAAACTGACGTGTGATTTAATCTCATGAAATCTAATTTAAAGGGATCCTGATTAAGAGTGTTTGTTCTTCCTCTGTGTAATTATTTTAGAGTTTTTAGAACAGTGTTTGTCTGTTGCTTCTCTGTCAGAGAAATGTGATTTTTCAGTCAAATTTAACTCATTTTCTTTGATTCTCTCTTTGAGTCTCTGTTTACTTTCTGACTGATTTTCATTGGATGGTTTTTCTTCTCACATCCTCTCTGTGAGTATGAACTGTGTCCTCTGAGGTCTTTAACTTTAACCTATAGAGTGTTTATAGTTCACTTATTCTCCAAGGCTTCTCTTTAATCTCTTTAAAAGGCAAATACACACTTGTTTTCCTCTCATTGGAACGTGTCCACACTCTGTTGGCCTGGTTGTGTGTGTGTGGTGAATGTATCTGGTGGACGTTCAGTAAATCTGGTGTTTCCTCAGACAAGGTGTTAGAGACACACACACACACACACACGGGGGGGGGGGGGGGTTTCTGGTCTGGTCTCTGCAGACCTGCAGGTTTCAGCACGACATGGCTCCAGGTCACATCAGCTCCAGCAGCAGAATTAAAACATTCCTCACAAACAGGATTTATGAGTCCGGATATTAAAACGCAGACTCGGCACATGGTATTAGCTGGTTATTAGCTCGCTGACTCGGCAGGTCGGGGCCCGGTTAGTGCTGAGCAGCAGGAAACAGAGCGAGGTGCTGCTGAGGACAGTGTTAGATAACTACTCAGGTCAGGTGAGTTTCTGTACGACAGCTCGTCACAGGTGAGAAACCTCAACAGAACACCACGTTTCTTCACTGAGACGACTTCAAACAACAACACTAAACACCTCAAACATCCACCTCCATCACATCGCTGGAGAAAACACAGCAGCATGCTGACACCATGCCACGCACCAATCAGACGCTGAACTCTACCCGACAACAGACGACTGAAACAAACTCTACTGAAAACACAACAACATGAGGCAGAAACACCAGGAAGTGACTGAAGTATCACAGAAAGTTATTTTAAATCTCAGGAAACTGAAAAATCAGTCACAGGTTTCACAGGGAAACACAAACATGGTGACCTGAGAATAACGAGCTGCTCACAGGGTTTATAACTGTTTATAACCTGAACGTGACGAGACTTAAATTTGTTGAAAGCTCCAGTAAAAGCTGATGAGAGGACGCTGACAGAAACAAACAGAAAAGATGAAGAAAAATCTGCAGAAATCTGAACTTTCTTTTAAAATCACTGCATCATTTTGAATTGAAACTTTAATCTTTAGGGTTGTTGGAAACTTTCCATGGGAATTAACAGGAATAAACTGTAATAAGCTAAAGCAGGTTAGCCTGTAACAGGGAACTGAAATGAAAATAAAGTAAACATCAAACATGTTGTTTGATTCAAGAATCAATGAAAGTTCTGCTCACAAATAAATCAAAGTTAAAATGTGTATTAGTCTGCAGCGTCTGCTTGTGACAAAACAAAATGTTTAGATTTCTGTTTGTGCATGATACAGTTTGTGTGTATTAACTTTATCCTGACCCGTTAACTCATATTTCTGTTTCATTGTTTCCGTCCTAACCATATTAAAGAATCAGAGCGTCCGACAGATGGAAGTTTAAAACCTGGACCTCAGAATGAGAGCGCTGCCGTCTCACCGTTTCGTTCCAGTAAATGGGGGTCGGAGTGTTTCTTGCCTATGTCGGCGAAGGATCGAACCAGCGGGATTCGGTTGCTCAGCTTCTTCTCGTTCTGGTGGTGGTGACGCCTCAACATGGCCTCCCTCACCTTCTCCCGAACGCCCTCCTCCAGCTGCCCCGACGCCAGCATGCTGTCGATCACCATGTCTGCGGCGTGAGAGAGGACACGAGGTTAGAGTCAGAAACCTGTTTGAACACGTTCACAAGGCCGTCGGTCGGTCGGCGCTCTGACCTGCGATCTCCTCGATGGTGTTGGCTCTCATGTCGAGCAGCACGGTGCCGTTCAGGATGCAGGAACGCAGCTCGAACAGACTGTGCAGAGACAGCGTGGCCACGTACGGTTTACTCCAACGCTCGCCGCCGTCCTCGACGTCCTCCTCAAACTTCAACCACCTGAACACACAAAAAAATCAACCAGACATTTCCAGACTTTAAAGACCAAATTTATTAAAGCTAACATCCCCGACAACCTCTGTAGTCTCATTTAGACACTCGTTAGCAACCGCCTTTTTTAAGACACGTAAAAGCTTCAAACATCAGGAGTGGGGGATTTACTGACCCATTTTATGTCGGAGAATAAAACCTGAAAATGTCTTGAGCTCGTGTTAAAACCACAGACCTTATTTCAGACATTTAACCAGAAACACACTGACTTTGGGATGAGGGAACAGGAAGTGCTAACATGCTAACATGCTAACTCACTTCCTGGTTTTAGGATCAGTCCTGAACTATTATCCACAGAGGTCTCCTCAGACCAGGAGGTTGAAACCAGGAAAAACACTGAATGTTAAAAAATCAGCTGTTAACGTTAGCTGGGATAATGTGAGAGCACGACTCAACAACATGTCTAATCATGTATATGTGTAATGTATATATTCTAATGCAGAAAAGTTGCATATTAAACCTTCACGTCTAATAAATCTTTTTGTCACTGTCAACATCTGTGTTTCAGATGATATTTACTCTGCAGTGTGAAAATGTTGTGTTGTGTTTGGTTTTTGTCCAAAACCACATGTTTCTCCTCCTCTGTTTAACTTGGCTCCTGATCTGAACAAACCAGGTGAGAAAAAATACAGCGGAAAAGAGAGAAACATCAATCATCAGTCAAATTAAAAAATCCTGAACAAACAGAGGATAATCCTGCAGGAAGAACAGAGGATTACTAATGAAAGGAAAGCAAACAGAAGAGGAGGAAAGGGTCACAGAAGACAAACCGCTGGAATCCATCTAAATAAAACGGTTAATAAACTCACCTGGCCGTCTCCTTCCACTCCTGGACGTCTCCGTCTGAAGGCGAGCTCGTCCAGCTCGGTGAACAGGTCGTGGGGGATGTGCTCCTCGTCGTCGTCCTCCATCCCGAGGATGAACTGGACTCTCTGAGACGGCGTGTCTGCAGAGACAAAAACACACTCGTCATCGTCTGTGTCTCACGCTCCGTGTTTACAGCGCTGTGACGGAGGTCAGAGGTCGGACCGTTCGTGGGCGACTCTCGTCCGTCGTCCCGGTCCGAGCGGTCCCGCCGTTTCCGGTGATGTCTGTGTCCTCGGTGACGGTGTCGTCTCCGGCTCTGTCGACCCAGAGGGACATGGACTCCGACGTAGACCGCCCTGTGACCTGACGGAGACAACGAAGACAGAAAAATCTGTTTCCAACAAATCCATTAAAACACATGTTTGAGTCACATGCTTCATACAGAGTTCTCTGTCAGCACCACGACACCACTCTCTCTCTGTTTCACGTCTCCGTCTCTAACGTTCCGACTCTGATCTTAAACCAGACGAAGGATTTTAGTCCTCAGAGACTCCTCAGAGTTTGGATCAAGTCACTGTGTGTCGTGTTGGTGGGTTAAGATTCCTTTAGTTTTTATTTTTAATGAGGTTTTTTTACTGGGAGCCGATTTATTTTTGGGAGGTTTCAACCGCTCCAAAACAAACAGACCTGATAATGAAAAGTGGAAAAAACACTGAGTACAGTCGTGTCACGTTACAGATCTCCTCACAGACACAGGACGTCAGGTGTTCCTTCAGCGTTCAGAGGGTTTTTACTAAGTGATTAAAATCAGTTAAAATATCACTGAATAAATCAGTTTAACGTTACAAACCAGTTTCTCTGTGAGGAGCAGCTTGTTTCTCTGACTGAAATCCTCCATCCAATCTGAGATTATAGTTTAAATGTTATTTTAGAAAAGTGACTTGCAACAGTAAGAAAGTAACAGGCAGCCTGTGCTTATAGAAAACCCTCCATCCACCCAACATCCTCACAGAGAAACATCAAACTGTTTCATTCAGAGTTGGAATCAGCTGCTGAGTTTGTCTGGAGAGGAGGAGACGTCGGAGGAGGATTCAGCTCCTGAACCATCGACACTGAAGGACTCTGAACACACAGATAGAAAACCCTGATCTACACAAAAACAAACACTTCATCAACTTCCAGTGTTTCCACTCAGGATTTTTGCACATAAAAACAGGAGGATGGAAACAAACACACTGTCCAGGAAACACAAGACAACAAATCCTGCTCTGATCTTAAACTGTAGCTCGGAGTAAAAGCTTCTCCTCGTCCCTCACGTCGAGGACTACACACGGTTTCATTTTTTATTTTAGCTCATCCTGTCTGAACACGTCATCGGTCTAAAATGAACCAAAGTTCCAGATTTAGATCCAGAAATCTCTCCTCCTGTAGCAGCAGAAACCGTGTCCTGAGTCATTTCTGCTACTTTCTGTTTGACTGTAAACACAGACAGTTACTCTGTGTGTGTGTGTGTATAAACAGAAGACTCACTCTCCAGCTCTTCTTTCTCAAAGTTGGTGTAGAGGGTGGAGCTGGTCTTCCCCTGGTCCAGGACCGCCTCCTCATCGTTGCCCTGCAGCACAGACATGAACGGATCCATGAAACACAAGTGAAGCTCTCACAGCACTGCTATAGTCATCGCTCATCTTTCTATACCTGTGAGGACCGTCACTGACTCTAACAGCTCTAAAACAAGAACACTTGGAATAAAGGTGCAGTGGAAACAATAAAAACAGCAACAGTAGAATAAAGCACACACTGATAACACGAAAAGCAGAGACATTTAGTTGCTGCTGTTTGAAATCTTCACAGGTGAATGTGGCGTTTAATTACACATGCATATAAAAACCATGCGTGGCCACAGTGAGCGACAACGGAGCTCAGCACTCGCTCGTCTCCGGCCTCTCTCTTAACCTCTGACCCCGTCTGTGGCGACTGAATCATCAAGAAGATGCTGGAGGATAAAGAGGCAACGTGAGGAACAGCCACTGCTACAATGGCCCTGAACAAACACTGCAAATCTACAGACACTGAAGCTCAGCAGCTGGTTGGGGATGTTTGTGGGACAGTTTGATGCAACTGCCTTTTGAAAAATAATTTCATTATTCATTAGTATTTGTGTTTGTGTGTTTTGTAAAATAAACACACATTATTTGTGTCTGTTTGAGCCGCCATCTTTTTTGTGTGAAAAGACCTGAAGACATTAAATGCCAAAGGCCGCTGTAAAAACACTGGGGAGCGTTCAGCATTCCTACGAGTTTCTGAAGTTAACACAAATGAATCCACAGATGAGTGCAGGGTTTGATCCCACGGGTCAGAGACACTGAGCCTAAGATTTGGTCCTCATGTGTCTCTCTGGACCTCATTTAACTGTTTATTCTTCTACGCTGTGCAGCTGCTGACACACTCTGACTGTGAGGCCCCGCCCACAGCCACTGGGAACGCCATGACTCATCATCAAGCTGTCGGCGCTGATGAACAGGAAGTGGTCCGAGACGACAGCTGGACACCGGGACGATCGCATGGGGGCCCGGATCCTGCAGCTGGACGGACGGAGACGGAGCGACGCAGGGCGGAGTTCAACAGAGGGAATGACAAAATGAAATAAACACAACGGAGTGAAGATGATGTGAGGAGGACACACACACACACACACACACACACACACACACACACACGTGTCAGACAGGAAGTGAAGCTGGTTGTAGCTCTGCTGCAGCTCTGAGCTCACAGCCTGCTGTCTGTTTGTACAGTAACATGCTGACAGGCCACACACACACACACACACACACACACACACACACACACACACACACAGGGCTTAAAGAAACAGCTCCACCGCTCAGACTGTGTGAACTAACATTATACAGATTAATATAAAAACTCTGACTCAGCAGGAGAAAATGTGAAGTAAAAAATCCTGCTGAGATTAATGACCTGTTGTCGTAGGGACAGAGACAGAGACAGAGCGCAGCATCTCAGAGAATCTGCCTCGAATTCCCTCAGTTTCATTTAAATGAGTTTAAATCCAAACTGAGCCTCAGGTCTTTTGCAGCAGGTTCCTCAACACAGGTGCAGAAAAGGTCGTTTTTCCAGTTTCTGCTCGGTCGTTTGGGACAGAAAGTGAGAGCTGAGAGAATCGTTCAGCATTTTTCTGTCTGAAACAGACATCGACAGCACGGCAGCAGGCCCAGAACTGCCTTATAAATAAAGCAGGGGTGTGATGAGATCTGCCACAAAAACCAGAGTCCAGCTGCAGCTGACGACACTGACGAACACATGCAGCCGCCACGTTTAATTCTTTTGTGTGGCAGCGTTTGGAAACCGAGGTAGAGAAAATAAACAGACATGAACAACAGGTCAGAGAACCCTGAGCTCTGGATCCGTCCGGTCCATCAGGGTTACATCCAGGCTCCACATCCAGAGGATTCCTCCCTTCCTGTCATCACAACCAACCTGACACCACACTCAACAGGAAGTGGAGAAATGTGGCCTCTGCTGCTTCAGTGGTCAGTGATCGAGCTGTGAACTGCTCTGAGATCAGCTCACGGTCCAGTTTCAGACTAACTCTATTGAGACCTTGACCCTGTTTCAGGTCCACAAACTGGGAGAAAGGAAAAGACCAGAGGAGAGCAGAGGAGAGCAGAATCAGGTGAAAACGTTTCAGTTTGATGTTTCTAAAAATAAAACTCAGCCTGGAGGAATCTGGCTCTGATCGCTGGATCAGGAGGATCTGGATCTTTCTGGATCAGGTGTCAGATTCACAGTGAGCAGAAGAACGAAACGTCCTGCGAGTGAAGGAGCGGATTCTGTTTTCATTTTCTCTGAACTTCACCCTGACAAGGTCTTCAGTTAGGGTAAGTTTAATCCTCCTCACATATAAACCGTCTGATCTATACTCCTGATGGTCACTGAGCTTCTGCAGGTTCAACGAGTTAGATTAAGATATTAACAGACGTTACTGTCTCTGCCAGGCTACAATAATATTAAGACATTTCTAAAATACATTTAAAACCTTTTAAAACCTACAAAAATAAAACTTAAATCATCTCATCACGGTCAAATTCATCACTGCTTTTATTCTGAAGGTCTGACATCCTCATCAGAAACATTAGTCGCACAAACTTGACTGAAAAAACTCCTCCTTAAAACATAAGTATTGTTGTTTTAGTTTCTAAATCCATGTGAAGGTTATTAATCTGTCTTCATGGATGGAGTTCTCCACCTTAACTTGCTTCTTTTTCTGTTGTTTGAGGAGCTTCTTTCTGGACGTTTTGCTGTTGGTTTGTAATAATATATTATAGTTGTTGATCTGGCCTGTTTCAGCTCGGAGAACCCGACTGATCGACTGATTAATCCATTGATGAGTTTGTAAATAAGCAGCAGATGGTGGGACTGTGTGCTGTGCTGAAGCAGGATGTTGGTATGTGTGTATTTGCCTTTTGCACTTCATCATTGCACACTTCACTTCTGATCTGTCACTCAGCTCTTTTCCTGTTTAACCGTGTCGTTTCCTCAAATGTTTTAAAGTCAAACATAGAAACTCCAGGCTTCTGGGCTCAGTGTGAACAATCTGCTGCCTCTGTAAGATGATCTGCGTGTGAAGTGAAGCCACACGGACTCCGACCACAAACTTCACAGACAGTTTTCGATCTGAAAACTTTTTTTTTGACGTCCTAAAACAGCAGATACATACCAGTGACATCGCCCTGGCCACTCTCTGACTCGCGATATGTCCCCAAAAGTCTCCCATGGCTGCTCGATCCAGAAGCTGTGTCACATTAACTCCAAACAGCTCTCAGGGAAAATGTCCAAAACAAGAGGAAAACTTTCTCCTGCCTCGTGAAACGCTGCGTAACATAGATCCAGCAGCTCGGACACAAACTGTGGAGTGTGTGGATCCACGAGTCGTCCAGGCTCAGTGAGCAAATACAGACCTCTGTGCTGCCTGCACAGCCTCGTGTATTTATAGCTGAATGTGTTGCTTCACTGAGCGCCTGTCAGAGCAACCAGCGAGCCTGGAAGTCTGCAAACACAGCAAGATTAAAAAAACAGAAAAAGCCAGGAGGCGGGGTGTCTGATGGACGCGTCGAGCTGAGCTCTGAGCAGGAAAAAGACAAACACAGCAGGTCAGAGTGAACTGGATCGACCCTGAGCTGCTGCAGCTCCCCTCTGACAAGAACCTTTATTTACTGCTTCTACTCACTGTTACACAGGCTGTCGAGTCCCGAGTCTGAACCAACAAGTCCCAGGTCAGAGAGCAACAAGTCTAAAGTCAAGACCAAGTCCCAAATCAAGACCAACAGGTCCCATGTGAAGTCAAGAGACCAACAAATCCCAAGTCAAGAGCAACAAGTCCAAAGTCAAATCCCAAGTTAAGAGCAACAGGTCCCATGTGAAATCCAGACCAACGTCGTGAGTCAAGTCCCAGTTTAACACCATCAAATCCCTAGTCCTCCCTATTGATATTAGACAGGCTGACTCAGTTGAGGCCTTTAAATCCAAACTAAAAACTCATCTTTATGCCTTAACTTTTAACTAGCATATTATTCTGGTTCCATTTTTCCCTCGGCGGGTTGGGTCAGTCTCAGTGCATCAGTTAAGATTAATAGTAAATGTTGTCCATGATGTCCTGCCGACGAGATTACTATTAACTGTCTTAATATCGCTGCATCACTTTAACTGTGTGTTCTTCCCTCAAGCACATTAGTGCCCAGGCTGTGCTTCTCTCTCTCTCTCTGCTACTGTCTCTTACTGCAGGGTTCTGCCTCCAGAGCTGGAGAGTCTCCTGCTGCTCCCATGATCCAGCTCAACCCATGATGCGACAATAATTAAAACATTTACTAGTGTTATTGACAGTGTTAGTGCTATTAATGTACTATTGTTTGTTATTATTATTCCTTTAGCTGTAATAATAATTATTACTATTATTATTATTATTATTATTATTATTATTATTACTACTACTATTTACATTTTGACTTAGTCTGTGTATTTGCAAGGTTGTCTTTCTCCTACCCCATTCCCCCACCCCCCTCTCTTTCTGTCTAAACCCAACCGGTCGAGGCAGATGGCCGCCCACCTTGAGTCCGGTTCTGCTCGAGGTTTCTGCCTCTTAAAAGGAAGTTTTTCCTTGCCACAGTCTCCTAGTGCTGCTCATGGTGGATCTGTTGGGTTTCTCTCTGTAAATTTTATAAGATAAAGAGTACGGTCTAGACCTGCTCTATATGTACAGTGCCTCGAGATAACTTCTGTTGTGAATTGGCGCTATATAAATAAAATTTGACTTGACTTTGACTTGACTAGTCAAATCCAAAATTAAGATACACAAGTCCCAAGTTAAAGCGAAAACATCCCAAGTCTAAAAGCCACATCAAGATCAGCAAGTCCCAAGTCAAAAGCAACAGGTATCACGTTAAGTCAAGACCAAATCCAAAATCAGGACCAGCATGTCTCGAGTCGAGACCCAAGTCAAGAGCATTAGGTCCCATGTGAAGTCCAAGACCAGCATGTAACAAGTCAAGTGCCAGATCAAGACCAACACATCCCGAGTCGAGACGAAAAAGTCCCAAGTCCAGACCAACAAGTTTTAAGTCAAGTCCCTATTTAACACAAACACATCAGAAGTCCAAGTCCAAGTCAAAACCAACACATTCAAAGTCTAAAAGCCACATCAAAACCAACAAGTCTCAAGTCAAAACCAACAAGTCTAAGCCCAGAATAAAAATGTCAAACTCAAGACCAAGAGTCACAAAGAGAGACTAACAGAGTAAATCATGTCCCAAGTTAAGACAAAACAAGTCCTGAGTTAGGAGTCCTAAACCAAGTCAAACAGGTTCCAAGTCAAGACCCACAAGTTCAACCAGAGTCCAGTCCTGTGTTTGGACAGATGATCTTTCAACGTCCATACGAGCTCGTAGGACTTGTATTAAGACTGAACAGGTCCTTTCATTATTCTAAATTTCTTTTCTGTCAGACTTCGGCTATTTTGTGGTTCCATCTATTGTCCTCTGACCTTTGACCCTACTCCGCGGCTCCTTTCTAATCTTGTTGGGAACCTGATTCTCCCGCTGACTGGGAGTCTCTGTGCGACAATCACTTGACTTAATGTGATTTGCTCAAAAGACGCACATCAGCGGTAGTGTTAGAAATAAGTGAATTAAGTCGTGGGAGCGCTCACGTTTCTCTGAAAGACGAGCTTAGACATCTGGAAATATCCAGGTTTAGGTTTTTGGGTTTGTAAACAACTGATGTCCATTTTAAAAACAACAATACTCTGGGAGCCATCTTCCCTCCCTGAACGTGCCTCACAGTTCAGACCAGGTTTTTTCCACTCAGCTCAGGAATTCTAATGAGAAACATCAACAAGCTGCTACATGAGCACAGAGAACATATCCATATAAACACATGACAGACGAGGTTTTACATTTCCTCTTCTGTTTCAGCGCACACACAACCACAAACACACACACAATAAAACATACTGGACTCCTAAAAACCACAAACAAGTGACTGACACAGACACAGAAGTCGACTCTGCCACAGGAAAACTTTAAATGTCATCTGACCCATATCCACTGGAAGCAGCTCTTTATAACTTCCTCTCTGTCACAAACATCACATTTACAAACAGAAACACTCCTCAAACTGGCCTTCGCCTTTTGGTTTGAAAACCGACCCAAACAAATATTCGATTATCAAATTTTCTGTTGATCGACTGATCGTTTCAGCCCAAACATATGACAAAATACTCTGAGCTCAAAGGTCCACTTACTGGCTTTATGGAGCTTTCACCCAGAGTTGCACAGGTCAAGATACTGGCTGGTATCATCACAGACACATCTGTGTCTTTATGTCAGTGGAGAAGTGTCAAAGACGTGTTTAAGGATGTTTAAAAACAGCAGCTTCATTAGGGATTGGCATTTGAAGAAAGTTCAGTGATCAATCATTATTGATTAGAAAACAGGCTGCTACAGGAAGTGTGTTTCTCCTCAGTGAAGAAATGATCCAGCAACAATCCTATAAAGTTGAACTAACAGGAAGTAAAACAAAGATAAAGATAAAGGCAGCGAGTCAGAGCAACACACGAACAAACCAAAGCCACGACACAAACACAACACAGTTATCATCACACAGACATCACAACATCTACAATGAGCTTTGTTGCTCATTCTCTTCTTTCATTTTCATACACATGAAACATGTTTGTTTAATTTCCTCAAACCCTCGAAGATGTCAGGTTTAAAGCAAACATCAGGAGGGAACCTGAGATCATTAATGAGACGATTTGTAATTCTAACACAGTGTAGAGAGGACACACACACAGCTCATCTGTAAGTGGTGCGTTTGAGCTAACCTTTCAGTCCAAATACATGACCTGTTCGCAGGAAAACTAACTGTTTTCAGTGAGAAGACGAGAAATGAAATGCTGCTCTGAAAACAGACAGTAACACTGCTGCTGTGCACACTGCAGGAGGAGAACTGTGCAACCTGCTGCAGAGTTCACTGCAACAGGACAAAGAGTCAGACACTGAGGTTTCACTGTATTCATGCAAATGAAAGAAAAAGATCTGTGCAGGTGACAGAAAGAGCAGGGGCGGCTTCAACAGACAGAAACCTCAAACGGACGGTAAATTCACTAAACCCACAGAACTGAAACTAAACTCAGTGTTGACCCACAGAGGAAGTGTCACACAGCAAATTAACAACCAATATGTCCGGTTATTTTCAATTTCCACCAACAAACTGATCCGATCCACTCACACTCAGATCGGACGAGTTTGGTGTCAAATAAATGTAACTATGAGTCAGATGTGGTTGTATCAGTGTCTCTTTAAAGAGAGTCACAACCACAGGAAGCTTCAGTCTGCAGCCTGAACCACACTGAGGTCTGTACAGGTGAGCTCTGATGTCACAGCTTCAAACATGGAACACAACATTACAAACATCCAACTGATCGTCACATTAAACAGCCTCTGTAAGGCGTTTTATTTTGAAAGGGACGGCACAGGTGGTCTCACATCACACTCTGACTCAAAGATAAAAATCTGAACAAACACACACTTATGTAAGATCAAAACAATCGAGTCATAAATCATTTTTATTGGTGCTTAGAGCTGATCTGAAGGAGGGGGGGGGCAATAAACCCATTCATCTGAGGAGGGAGGGGGGGCAGGAAGCAGTGCGCTCTGGGAGAGAAAGCCCAGAGCTGGACCTGGCTCAGTGTTTGGCTCAGAGGCACTTCAGCAGTTAAAATTTGCAGAAATAAAGCAACATGTCCTCCAGAGTTTGTCTGCACGTGTTGTTTAAGATATTTCATTTCTAATGGTTTCTAATGGTGTGGACTGAACGGGGCTGTAACGGACCTGGATGGTTCTGGGTAAAACTGTAGTTCTGTTACAGCTGTGGTGGAGATGGAAATCTACAGTGAGGAGATCAACAAAAAACAGGTCGGGGAATACGACTGACAGATGTTGCTAGAAAAGTTTTTGTTTAACTTTTAAATATTTATCTTTATTCATTATTTATTATCCCACTGACTGTCAGACTGACAGAACCAGGTCATTTAAGGCTGAGATACCGAAAGACAAATGTCCGTTTTTATTTCAGCATTCCTTTAAAAAAACTCTGCTATTAAAAGAAAGTGAAAATCATTGAGACAACCAGACACACACACACACACACACACACACACAGAGTCATGTAGTCATAATAACAGCAGATTTTGTCCCAGGACTCCCCCGAGAGCAGAGACATGTCTTCCAGTTTGTGCCATCGCTCCCATATTAGGAAAACCAGCTGAGGAGAAACCACATGAAACCACATCTGGAAGCAGTGTTCACACACACACACTAACACACACACACACACACACACACACACTGACTGTTACAGAGCAGCTCTTCAATCACAGGAGGTCACGGTCTCCAGAGGATGAACCTCAGTCTGTCCACAGGCGTCAGATCTCCAGGTCAGATTTTCAGGAAATGTTCTGAGCTGATTCCTGTTCTCCAGAGGATGAACCTTTTTATGACACCATGACACAGAGGACAGACTCCACTATAATATACTGTACATGAGTGTAAATCAGGTGGGTATTCAATCATTAATCTTTTATATCTGCACTGCAGGATCCAGCAGAGGAGACACGGTGCCTTGCTCGAGGGCACGTCTAACCAGTAATTTAGCTTAATATGAACAGAGTGATTCTTCAGTGGGTGATTTAAGAGACGCTGTGGTCACCACTTCTCTTTTTCCTCCTCCGCTTTCTTGTCGTAAATAACTCGTCTGTAGAGTTTGGTGAATGTGACTCGGAGCAATCGAAAACAAAAAACCCTCATCAAAGGAAGGAAGAAAGATTTTAAAAATATATCAAACTGTTTTTGCATGAAGCCCAGAGTGTTGTGAAACAATGGAGAACATTTCCAGTCGGCTGAAATAACCGAGGAGCTGTCAGCCAATCAGGACGAAGCTGTTGTGCCGACTGTGTGACCTGAATGAGTCTCTGCATCAATACAGACTCCCAGTCCCTCAGAGACCCTCAGAGACCCTCAGAGACCACACATGGTCTCCAATCTGCTCGTTTAGTCTGAGGAAGTCTGCAGTCAGTTTCTGATCGAGTCTCAAACATTAAACAGCAGCTCTGTTGTTTCTACATGTTCGTGGATCTGCTGCAGCTGCAAGGAATCATGGGACATCATTCTCTTTTTTCCTTTGGTAAAGGAAGCTCCAGTGTCTCCTCTGCTAAAGGAGATGAGATAGGAAGCAGTGAAGGAGACGTGGACCAGGTCTGATCAGGTCTGATCAGGTCTGAGACTCAGAGACTTCAGGTGCAGCCTCAGTCTGAGACTGAAACGATCAATTGATTATCAGACTAGTTGTTGATTAATTAATCAGTCGATTGTTGCAACAGGAAACAGATTCCTCCTCTTCTGTGTCAGCTGCTGAAAAGTATCATGGGAGCTGTAGGAAATCACTAACAGAGGCAGAATCAGACCACGTCCAACTTCCAGCAACATTCAGAGGCCGACTTCCTGCCTCCGGACTTTGTGTGATTTGTTTTTTAGAGTCCAGCTGTTCTCGCGGTCCAGCTGTTGCCATCGGCATCTTTGTGTTTTTGTTGTCATGGCAACTGCAGGAGGATAAAAACAGTGTTTTGCAGAGGCTGCATCAGACGGCAGCGCCGCTGGGTCACGGGATACGAGCAGGACGGCTGCAGGCAAACAGCCTCCACATGACACAGCCACCCCCTCCTGTGATTCAACACACACCACACACACCACACACACACTACACACACCACACACACACTACACACACTACACACACTACACACACTACACCAGCCTGTTTCCAGACGTATGAATCGCTGCCCACGTCCCCTCTTCTGTGATTCAAAGGTCTGAGCCAATCACAGCCCTTCAGGAGGGTCTAAAGTTGGTGACATCATTAAGATGCGTGTGGTCCATCATCAACTTTTGAAGCAAAATTTCAGGACCTCTGGGCAAGTTTCCATATTTAGCAGTTTGTGGGTGGAAAAGTAGATCAACACATAAGCAAACTGACTTTTCAGCTTTTGGGCTCAATTTGGTTTTCTGTATTCATGATTTCTGTTTATCTAACCTGCACAAATGGGTTCTTCTTTTGCAGCATCAGCCTGGTTCCCTCTACAAAAAGCCAATGGGATTCTTTCATTGGATTATTCAGAAAATGGCTTCTTGTTAACTAAAGTTCCCAGTCCTTCCAGAGTTTAATTGATCATTAATCTTCACAGATATAGACTGCATTGATGTTTTAGGCTGATCCGTCTGATGAAAACTGTTATTGAGGCTATAAATAACTACACCACGGTCACATGACGTCAAACATTCTCACACAAACTTGACATTCATTTAGCTCTGAGCTCTTCTACAAAGCCTTTCTTCTTAAGTTAGTGAGTTTGAAGAGCGTGGAGGCTCTGAGGCTGCAGGTGGACCTGAGGTGGGTGGTTTCATGTTAGCAATCCCCGACAACCTCTGTAGTCTCATTTAGACCTCGTTATATGCCAGACCATTAAGCAAAGCATCAGAACCCAGAGTTGCGTGTTTATGTCGGAGAATAAAACCTGAAAATGTCTTGAGCTTGTGTTCCAAACCACAGACCTTGGCTAGACATTTAACCAGAAACACACTGACTTTGGGACGAAGACAGAAAGTGCTAACATGCTAACATACTAACCCACTTCCTGGTTTCAGGATCAGTCCTGCAGGGTGAACAAGCCCTGGTTTTGATTTCTCCTGGTGCGAGACAGGGATGAAAACGACAACACCTAAGATTTGAGGATCAGAAGATTTGGAACTAAATTTGTTAAGTCCTAGGAGCAGGAGAATAGGAACGAGAAGAGCGAAACATGGACGTTTATAGATGGGTGTGAAGACACAAAACAGATCTGTGGTTGTGGGTTGAAACAGCGACGCATATCGAGGTTATGACGACAGAACACTGAGAGGTAAAGTTCAAGTTAACGGCACTGACGAGCAAACAAACAAACAAACATCCTCTCTAACATTTCCACGGTTTATTGGATCCAGTGTAACAGCCCATAGAGTCACTGACATCAACACAGGTCACCAGAGACACCTCCACACACTCCTGTACCTCACTGTGTGTGTGTGTGTGAGTGCGGCATATGCTTTGCAGTTTCATTCATGCAAGGTTCGGGGTCACATGTCAAATCAAACTCTGGGCCGGAATTAAAACAGGTCCCTGGAGCATCCTTTTAATTTTGACTGGTTCTGCCTGCAACAGCCTCCTGACGTGGTTACAGGAAGAGGTGGTGGGCAGTTCTGGGAAGTAGGCCTCCCCTGTGGAGGAGGTTTAAAAAGACCAAAAACAGGTCTAAGAAAATAAGGGACTACTTTTAGAGGCTGACAGGTACAGGCTGGGACCAGGTCCAAACCTCAGATGACGTCATTCTTGGCTGCTGAGACAAACTGAATTTTCATGGAGAGGAAACATGAGCTCCGTCAGCACCAACAATTACTCTGTGAAATGCAGACAACTTTGGAAGAATCTGACTGTGTGGGTGAAGTTGTATCGTTACTGTCGACGCTGTCAGACAGACTAAGTAACATCAATTAAATAATGGTTTCTATTGTTTTGATTCCATTTAAACAATGTATTAACACGTAACTTTGACACATCATGTCTTTCTCTCGCGCTGTTGGAACAAGGTTTCTTTTTCTTACAGCTCCTGACGATCTGATGAAAGCTGCCAACACAGTGACTGTGTCAGAGGTGGAGGTGAATCAATCAGCTGTTAAACTGCGACTGAAGACAGGATCGTCAAAGTGATCAGTCCTGGATCATGAAACAGCAAACACAGCTGAAAGGCTTCTGGCTGTGACAGTTTGTCGTGTCCTGTGATATTCTGTGGTTCTGCTCTGGTGGCTTCCTTTCGTGGGCTCTGAGAAAATCGACTTATTGCTTTGACCTGGATTTCTCCTGTGTGGCCAGTGTCCAGCGTCTCAGTGTCAGTGATCCTGTGCTCATCAGTCTGTCTGATCAGTCTGACTGCATTACCGACCTCTGACCCAGCACCAACCCTGCTGTGGCGGGCTTCAGGCCCACCACCTGTTCCACGACCAGAGGCTGCCTCTTCCACCTCCCATCCACCCCAATGAGCTGCTCCACCAGAGCTGTTCAGCTGTCTGTCTGCTCCACACTGTTCACTGTCCACAGCTGGTCTGAATGGAGAGGGAAAGAAGTTTCCCCTCGGTCTCATGGAGGCGTCCACAGACAGGAAGCAGATCAAGGTTAAAAACGCGCTGCAGAAAACCTGTCTGCTCACACACACACACACACACACACACACATAAAACTGACTGCCAGGCCATATAACACCAACAAACAAGAGGCCTGCAGAGACACATTAACACACTCTGCTGTTTCATGCTGGGTCATGTTATGCAGTCTGTGGTTCTTCACCTTAAATGAAACAGTGTGACTCCTGATCACAACCACAGCTTTGATTCAAACCGTAGAGATGCTCAGACATGATTCATCTACCTGTGTGTGACTGTTAATGTTGGTACCTCACTGAAACTGGCCTTAACTCCAATTGCATCACTCGTCCTCCGGCAAGGAAGTCAGTTAGCATGTTAGCATGTCAGCACTTCCTGTCATGTGACCGATGGTGTGGTTTATAGCCTAACATTCTTTTACTTCTGGAGATTGGTTCAAACTGGAAACATCAGAACAGTGGTGTTCATCTGTAGAGATTATCTGATCAACTAAACCTGGAAGGATCCAAGAAACTTTAGTTGCTCACAGTTTATTTCTGGAATAATCAAAACACTATGAAAAAATCGCAGCGGAGAACCAGGCTGATGCTAACTTCAGAGTTGGACTACAGAAACACATCATCACACTGACTGACTGTGACTGACTGACTGTATTTGGATATACTGTCAGTGCAACATCAACTTTTACAAATCAAAATCCAGAATCAAATCTAAACTTTTCACTTTTATCTTTTATCATTTGTGTGTGAAATAAGATCAGATCTGAGATCAGCTGTTGAATCCCATGTTAACAGTGACCTGAGCTCCAACCTGAACATGAGCTGAAGCATTGATTATTGATTGATATTGATTATTGTGATTTTACACCTGATTCTACACAAACTACCTGATCCAGATCCTGGAGCTCCTGATCCAGAACAGATCAAAAGAGCTCAGATATTGAAGTCTCTGCTGTGTTTAACGAGCTGTGATCAGCTGATTACAGAGCCATAAATGTGTTCATGAAATGTATTTCCAACATAATGATGTTATTTAGCTGCAGTGAAACTGAGCACAGGTGGATTCAAGTTCAACAGGTTAATGCCAACCACAGTACTGATTTCAGGTGATAACCTCCTGCTTTAAGTTCCACAGCACAGTCTTTATCAACTTACACATGTAAAAGTTCAAACTAAACTTGTACATCAGTTTTTCTTTTGTCTTTGTTTTATCAGCTGCAAACAACGAAGATGAAACCTGACACTGATTTGATTTTTTCAGTGGCTGCTCGAGAAACAAACCACTGAATAAACTGAAAAGGATTTTTGTGATGTAAAAATATAGCAGATATAAATATGGCATTCCGACTGTAGAGAATCCTAAAATATAATCCTTGGTCTCAGTGGCGGGATAATTACAGCTCACAGTGTCTACACAGGCAGCAAGCGACACTCACTAAAGAGTATTCAATAAAAACTGTTCACAGATCTTCCTGTGATACAGACTCAGGTCCTGTCTCCGTAACAGCAGAGCAGCATTAAGCAGAGACGGCGAGGACCAAATCAAACAAACGCTCAGCCACATAAACTCCATCCGTCTACTGGACTCCAGAGGTCAGAGCTCAGAGCTCAGCTGCAGAGCAACATCATGAGGCAGGGATTCTGCACTTTGTATGGCCTCAGGCTGCACATGTGCATGCAAAATTACACCCGGAGAGTGTGTAGTCACTGCATCCCATCTCACCACAACTCCCACCTCACCACGTGCTCTGCCACTGCCTTGCTCAACAACAACACTTCAACAAACTGATATTATTGTCTGAGCCAGGTTTCCTGGTTAAACTCAGTCTTTGGATTCCACTTCCACAAGAGATAAAGTTCAGAGTCATAGACTCTATTGGTAAGTATTAGTTTTAAGCATTTAGGTTTGCAGCAAAACGTCACACTACAACAATTCAAGATAGATGCTCTGAATTATTAAAACGTATTCTCATGTTCCGCTTATAAACAGCAGCTCAATTAACCCGTGATTACATGTAGAAATGATTTTTAACTTTGTTTACAGGCTAAACTATATACAAACACCCAGAAGCGTGCGTTTCGGTGGTACAAGGAGTGATAGGAATGACAGCCACGCCAGCAAAAAGCTTAAATTATATCAAAATGAGCTGGGGAGGGTGGATTAGAGATTAATGCCGAATGTAAGGAGCACTTCAATGTGAATCAAACATATCCCTTTACACTATTTTCTAAGGTTCCTTGATTTGGCAGCAACTCTCACTATCAAAAATTACAACATTTTGGGGTTCCGTAAGTTTTTCTTCAAACGAGAAAACGGCACGCATCATTACTTCACTTTAAGCGTGGTCTCTTAAAAACAAAGCAGTCGGTTTCAACCGCTGTTTCAACCCAGTTTGACACTGCTCCGTCAACCAGACATTTGAAACAGTTCCGGTTTACTCCGGAGCTTTTGTTACAGCAGACACCATCTTGGGAAAAAAGCCTCCGGCGTCTCCCAGTCCTCTTTACAGGGTAATTCACTGAAA
>BRZM01000253.1:21851-51099 GCA_033238685.1 Lates japonicus | reverse complement strand
GCTCACAGTTTATTTTCTGGAATAATCCAAAACACTATGAAAAAATCTTTTTGTGGAGGAACCAGGCTGATGCTAACTTCAGGTTGGACTACAGAAACACATCATCACTGACTGACTGTGACTGACTGACTGTGTTGGATAAACTGTCAGTGCAACATCAGCAGCTTTTTACAGAATCAAAATCCAGAATCAAATCTAAACTTTTCACTTTTATCTTTTATCATTTGTGTGTAACTGAAGGTAGAAATAAAGATCAGATCTGAGATCAGCTGTTGAATCCATGTTAACAGTGACGACCTGAAGCTCCAACCTGAACATGAGCTGAAGCATTGATTATTGATTGATATTGATTATTGTGATTTTTACACCTGATTCTACACAAACTACCTGATCCAGATCCTGGAGCTCCTGATCCAGAACTCAGATCTTAAAGAGCTCCAGATATTGATCTCTGCTGTGTTTAACGAGCTGTGATCAGCTGATTACAGAGCCATAAATGTGTTCATGAAATGTATTTCCAACATAATGATGTTATTTAGCTGCAGTGAAACTGAGCACAGGTGCGTTCAAGTTCAACAGGTTAATGTGACAACCACAGTACTGATTTCAGGTGATAACCTCCCTGCTTTCGTTCCACAGCACAGTCTTTATCAACACACATGTAAAAGTTCAAACTAAACTTGTACATCAGTTTTTCTTTTGTCTTTGTTTTTTATCAGCTGCAAACAACGAGATGAAACCTGACACTGATTTGATTTTCAGTCGCTGTCGGAAACAAACCACTGAATAAACTGAAAGGATTTTTTTAATGATGTAAAATATGGCAGATATAAATATGGCAGCCCGACTGTAGAGAATCCTAAAATATAATCCTTGGTCTCAGTGACGGGATAATTACAGCTCACAGTGTCTACACAGGCAGCAGGCGACACTCACTAAAGTATTCAATAAAAACTGTTCACAGATCTTTATAACTGATACAGACTCAGGTCCTGTCTCCATGGTAACAGCAGAGCAGCATTAAGCAGGACGGCGAGGACCAAATCAAACAAACGCTCAGCCACATAAACTCCATCCACCGTCTACTGGACTCCAGAGGTCAGAGCTCAGAGCTCAGCTGCAGAGCAGCATCATGAGAACAAGCAGGGATTCTGCACTTTGCTTGTGGGCCCTCAGGCTGCACATGTGCATGCAAGAGCTTCAACTACACCGGAGAATAATGTGAGTCACTGCATCCCATCTCACCACAGCACTCACATCACCACGTGCTCTGCCTACTGCCTTGCTCAACAACACTTCAACAAACTGATAATAAATTGTCTGAAGCCCAGGTTTCCTGGTTAAACTCCAGTCTTTAGTTCCACTTCCACAAGAGATAAAAGTTCAGAGTCCACGCCAGACTCTATTGGTAAAATTGTTAGTTTTAAGCATTTGGGTTTGCCGGCAAAACGTCACACTGCATACAACAATTCAAGATAGATGCTCTGAATTATTAAAACGTATTCTCATGTTCCGCTTATAAACAGCAGCTCAATTAACCCGTGATTACATGTAGAAATGATTTTTAACTTTGTTTACAGGCTAAACTACTCGCCACAAACACCCAGAAGCGTGCGTTTCGGTGGTACAAGGAGTGATAGGAATGACAGCCACGCCAGCAAAAAAGCTTAAATTATATCAAAATGAGCGCAGGAGGGTGGATGAGATTAATGCCGAATGTAAGGGCACTTCAATGTGAATCAAACATATCCTTTACACTATTTTCTAAGGTTCGCTGATTTGGCGGCAACTCTCACTATCAAGAATTACAACATTTTACAAGGGGGTTCCGTAAAGTTTTCTTCAAACGAGAAAACGGCACGCATCATTACTTCACTTCCTGGCATAAGCGTGGTCTCTTAAAAACAAAAGCAGTCGGTTTCCAGCCGCTGTTTCAACCCGGTTTGACACTTTCTCCGTCAACAACCAGACATTTGAAACAGTTCAGTTTACTCGGAGCTTTTTGTTACAGCAGACACCATCTTAGGAAAAAGCCTCCGGCGTCTCCCCGGTCCTCTTTCTGAGGTAATTCACTGAGGAGTCGCTAGCCGCCGGCTAACAGGTACACTGGAGAGGAAAGTGAGAACTTACAGATGTGAGGAGCGGTCTCATCTGTTCGCTGTGGTCTTCCTCCATCTCCTCCAGACGCTAAGAAAACTCCTCTTTCTCTCCCCGGAGCAGCTGATAATTCATCCGAGTTGAGCTAACTGCCGCCGGCTCCCCTTCTTCTTAAAAACACTCCTCTCCGCCACTTCTTTACAACTGCCTGGAATATATTAACTCCAGCTGTAAAGCCCGCCTCTTTTTGATTGACAGCGCAGTCCTCCGTTGACGTGGCAGCGCTTGTTTTATTTCCACCAATCACCGAGCGGGACAGTAAAAGGGGCGGGGTTATGAGGGTAACAAAGCATGAGAGCCTTCTCTCATTCACCCCGGTGTGTTGGTTTAGTTACCAGAAACACAACAAACTTTGTTATTAATCCCATAATAACAGATCACATTTCACTGATGTCAACTCTGAAATTATTTAGAATGTATATACGAACATTTTACATCATATCTTTTATTAAAAATATTATATAGTTTTATATTGAATTGTTAACCAAATGCTGCGTTTGATGTCACTATACTGTACACACTGTTTGTGGATATGAAAAATAAAAATTGAATTCTAATTTTCTTGTAATTATTAAGAACTTTAGATGAACTTTTATGGAGGAAAGAAGAGTTTTACACACGTCGGTGCACGAGTCAACTCATATACATTAATACATACAATCTATAGATTTAATTTAATTTAATTTAAAATACCTCTGCTGAAGTAGAGTACTAGAGTAAAAGCACTTGGTTATTTCCCACCACTGTAAGTAACTGCTGAAATTGTTCCTGAATGTGATGGTGTTTGGTTGTTGTGAGTCTTCAGTCTGACAAATATTCAGGTGCTGCAGTATCAGTTGTTTTGTTAGTTCATTAACAGCCTGACAGCATGGTACGGAGGCCCAGAAAGGACAAAATACACACTACAGACTATTTAAAAATGCTAACGCTAAAATGCTAAAAACTAATTCACCAGAAAGAAAAAGAAAAGAAATGAATAAAGACACTGGTGTGTAGACTCAGCAGGCTGCTCATTAAACACAGACATTACAAAGTAAATCCTTAAAGACAAAGGTTTTACTTTCTATTTGTGAATTCATCAGATTCCAGACGTGTGGAGTTGGTGTTTGTGTCCAGTGTTCCCTCTGTTTTCTCTCTGTGTTTGGTCTCCACCTCCTCCTCAGGGAAACATCAGGCTCTTCAGCTGCTGAATGCCGCTCTATGTTCACCAGCTGGACTCCAATAATTTCCCTCTTTATCCTTTAAGTACGAGGTGAAAGGACAATCACATCAAACGAAAGCTACAACAAACACAGACGCGGTGGAAAAGAGGAATAATGTCCGTCTGACGATCAGGGAAGTCATTTTTCCCACTCTGTAAGACAGGCCATGAATGCACCAGTCCTCCTCCTCCTGTGGGAAACACTGAGATTATAATGATGAAGTTGATCTGACGGAGAAAAACAGAATCAGAATAGTTGAAATGTGCTGCAGTGACAGTCTGTCAGTGAAGTGGCCTTTTGAACAGCTTATCTGTGATTAGCAGCTTGGTGTTGGTGTGTTGGTGTTTCCCTCCTGCTGCTGTAATCCTGACAGATTATTTCATTACACTGAAGTCATTGTTGTTTTCACAAAGCAGGAGCCTCAAAGTCTTTTACTCAAAGTCTTTCTTCAGGAAAATAACAAGAGGTGGTTTCCAAAGTCTGACATCAGTCTGGAATAAAACAAATATACCTTCAATATTTTCATTTATTCTCTTTTTATTTTTACTTTTTATTGTGCAGAAGCTTGAATTAAAATATAATATTATTATAAATGTACAGCTGTTATGAGAAAAAAATATGGTATCTTTTTATTATGACGTAGTATCACGTCTTTATCCTCCATTAATTTTGTCTGCAGGTTTAATTTCTCTGCTGTTTGGGACCTGATTAGTATAAAAACCTAACCATGTCTTTTAACAGGAAGTAGTTTTATGGACGACGACAAAATAAAATCATCAGTGTATTAAACTGTTTATTTCAGTGTCTAAAATCTTTCTGATTGTTGAAGGTTGTCCTCCAGACTCCAAACTGTGAACGTCCATTCAGTCTGTACAGAGTCTCACCTGTCTCACCTGTCTCACCTGTCTCACCTGTCTCACCTGTGAGCCTCTGCTAACATTTACTAACAGGCTGTGAAAACGGAGCATAAAAGTTCCAACCAGAAACTCTGATCAGGTTTTATTCCTCTGAGGCTGTAGAAGGTGAGGACAGAGGTTGCCTCCATTTTGTTTTTACTCTGTTGAGTTCACTGTGATTTTGTTAAAACTATTCTGCACAAAAAAGTGTCGACGAAGATGAGAGAAAAAAAAATCTGGAGATCGCAAGAAACTTAAAGCAAGATGTACTTCTGTAGTTTTATTCTTTCTCATATTAAAAACCAACCTTTACTTTAACCCTGCATCAGTTCCTTACAGGTAGAAAGTTGTATTTTAATTTTAATCTTTATTTTAATTAAAAGATGTAAAACTTTCTTATAATCATGAGAAACTAAATTGTAATTATGTTACTGTCTCATACAACTAACATCCTGTTACCTGATAATTCTTGACTTTTAGAATTCACTATGATCACATCATTCTGAAGGTGAGAAGTTGTTTCTGCAGTGTAATGTGTGTGTGTGTGTGTGTGTGATAAATGAGGTGTGTTTGCTGATCTCAGGTTAAAAACAGCTTCAGTCTGTAATTTTCATTAACAGATTAAACTCTGAGCTGTCAGCAGGAGACGAGCCCCCCCCCCGATTAATATTTCAGACGACCTTTGACCTGCTGAGCCTTACATAACACCATCCAGGTTATTGTTCACAGCCTCTTTATTAAACTGTACACAGAGTATAATAAGTACTGCAAACTGGGACACGGCTCAAAACAACTACAACTCCCATGATGCTTTAGGAGTTTGAACCAGATTGAAATATTTATTAACATCAGTTCAATAAGAGACAAATCATTTCCAGTAAATCCAGTTTTCTTCCACCTTCTTACAATATTTCAAAATCTAAAGTTTTATTTAATCTTTATCTTCCTCACCTCAGTTCACATCTTCCACCTGACACTCAAACTTAAAGGAGCAGTTCAACATTTCAGGATTCATTCTGACAGAATCTGGTGGAGTCAGGGTGTAGTTAGCATAGCTTAGCTTATCAACACAGATTAACATGTTCTATCTCTGTTTGAGCAACTTAAACTACGTCTCGATGGAGAAATACTGAACCTTTAACTTTTCTAAAATGATTTACTGACCAAGAAGAGGTCGGATTTTAACATACTGAGTCTAAACAAAGAGAAAAGGGTTTACAAAGTGTTGTAATGAAAAGCAGAGGATAAAGAACGACAGAGAAAACAACAGCAGCAGGAGAAAGTGCAGCTCTGCTAATGAACCTCTGATTACAGAAGATTAGAACTTATTGATACAGCAGCTTCTACTGTTTATTATTATTAAAACTACAAAGAAAATCATCTTATTTACTTCTATTGACGCTAAAAAAACAAAAGACTCTTTTTACAGTGTAGTGCCTCCTTCATAGAATAAGACAATAAGAAATTATGAATCTATTAAATTAATACAAAACTCTGAAATAAATGTTAAAATCTTTTTAAAGCTTCTAAAATACATTATGTGGCCAAAAGTATGTGGACGTCCAACCACAGCAGCCAAATGTGATGTTGAACCCCCTGTATCAGTGAGGTCCAGGTCTGATCTGGTCTGATCTGGTCTGATCTGGATCCAGTTCACCCCAAAGATGCTGGATGGGGGTTCAGGTTTGGGAAATAAGAGTATTTACCTGAACAAAGTTTCCCTCCACCTTCAGTCCTCCGGCTTGTGTTTCCTTCCCCGTCCCTCTAAACCTGTATCTGGACTCAGGATCAGTCTGAGTCCACCTCCCGTCTATCTGAACCCTGTGGCGCCCTCTGGTGTCCAGCAGCTCTCAGTTCAGTCCAGCTCGTCCCCGTCATCGTCTGTCCTGCAGCTGGTCTGAGGTCAGACCGGCAGGTGGAGGCGTCTCTGCTGGGCGGGGCTCAGCGTCAGCAGCTTCCTCAGGTGAGCCAGGACCAGGTGCTTCATGCTGCCGGACGGCTTCGAGCGAGCCAGAGCAATGGATTCTGGGAGGTCAGGTCTGTGAGGTGGAGAGGAGAGAGTACTGTTGTAGTACTAGTACTTCTGCTATCACTGTTACTGTTACTACTACTACTACTACTTCTACTACTAGTACTTCTACTGCTATTTTTTTCTTTGATTGATTCCTTATGTGAATGTCCACTAAACAATCACATGATGACAAATCAAAATACACATTTCCATAAATTCAGACGACTGAAACGAGCTGAGATTCTTCAATCGAACCTTATCAAACAAATGTAAATGTAATCTGACATCTTGTTCTGTTCAGTAATCGTCTTTAGTTTGAATATAATGTCTAAGCTTTGGCTTCATGTAAATGTCTTGTGTATAAACTTATATATAAACTGTAGATTGTTCCTGAAGATGAAGTTAAAATCAGCAGTGGAGAAACTGGCACCATCCCACTCATCATCAGTACTACTGCTACTCCTGCTCTCACTCCACTACTGCTTCAACTACTAAGGTTTATTACTTCAGTGCTAGTACTTCTCCTGCAGCATCTGCTGCTTGTACTACAGCTACTGATGGGAGAAGTATATAGATCGAAGTGTAAAGTATCAGCAGTGAAAGTATTCTTCAGTGTTACCTGGTGAGTCTGCAGTGGTGTTTGCTGTGGAGACTCGGGGGCTGATGGGGGCCCCCGGGGGCCCTCAGGTTCCTGGACAGAGCCGACAGAGAGTCTCTGTAGACCAGACCACGGCGAGACGACACGATGGGACAGTGGTGACAGGTCGCCAGCTGGAGCGTGCGCACATACACACACACACACACACACACACACACACAGATGGTTTATGTCACTGACGCTTCAGAAAAAACTTCAGTTCGACAGTTTGCAGCTGAATGATGCGTTCAAGTGTCACAGACAGTGTTGGAATAATCACTGAGAAACATGGAGATACATTTGTTTAGAATCACCGTCCTGCTGCCTCAAACACTCACTACAGCAACAAATGTGGATTAATCCGCTGCTGAAAATAGTCCCCAACAGAGTTTTTTAAAATATGAAACGTTATATTCCTGAGGTGTTTTTACAGATTTATCTCCAGTATGAATCAGAGGACAGAGCTCAGGAGGTATTTCATTAAACGTCCACGTTAAGAGTGAGGACTGGACCCAGACTGCTCCTTTATGAGGACAGACGTTTAGTGTGCACAGTAAATGTTCAGACTGATGTGGACTCAGTTTCCTGTCAGCAGATCTCAGAGGAGCCTCCGTCTTTCAGGGCGTCGGATCTAAATCGAGCTCCCTGCCTGCGGGGGCGGCTCCCAGGGGCCCCCGCCGCCGATACAGACCTACTTCTGCTTTAATTAGACCTCCACCTCCTCCAACACCAGCTGCACACAGATTCACTGTGATGAGCCCGACTCATGTTTTAACATCCAACATGTTTTATTAATGTTGGTTTGTTTAATCACTGACATCAGGAGAACTACAAGAAATAAACACGTTGTTTCAATAAATAAGAAATACTTTACTACAACTGTAACTAATAACAGAATCTAACAACCAGTAAGCAGAGGAGGAAGAAGTACTCAGATATTAAAGTACCACAGCGTAGAAATACTCTTTATGCAGATTTACATATATTTTATTATACTGGTTATTGATGCGTTCAAGTTTTATTTTAACCTCTGATAACACATCATCATGATTTATTAGCTGATTATTTTTAGTTTATTGATCAGAATCTGTAAAGTAACTGAAGTATAGGATGAATACAGTGAAGAGTACACAGAAAGTACTCATGAATGTACTCAGTTACTCTGCAGCATCGTAGCTTCGATCCAGTTTATTAATCAGAACTGTTACTGATTACTTTCTGTCTTTGATACTTGAGTCAGATTTTGATGTAATAGAGTAAAGTTACTTTCTAGTCCAGCGACTTTCTTCTACCTCTGATTCCTGACGCTCACCTCCTCTCTGCTTCATTTCCAAATCAAATCAAATCAGCGTTTATTCAAACCTCACACTGATTCACCAGCTCTTCACAATAAAACACACTCAGTCCTTTCACAATAAAACGACTGAGACGATGGAGTAGAGGAACAGAGACGATGGATTCACTTACTGAGACGAAAGTTGCCATGTTGCCGCTGTTGCCTGGTGAGAGTCCGAGCTGTGTAATAAACCTGTCTCCGTCCGCATGTATCCTCATTATCTGTGATGTCATCGGGGGGCGGGGCCACAGCTGCACAGTGATGTCATGATGTCAGACTTCCTGCAAATTGAAATCTAGAGCCAGATTAAAGCTGAGAAACACACACACACACACACAGAGTCAGTATACAGTGTGTGTATATATAGACTCAGATCAGTGTGTTTAAGGACAACGATCACACACACACTCATTTGACATCTTATACTTGTGAGGACCCACGTTCCTCAGACTGTAATCTGAATTTTATTCTAATGTAATGAAACAGATAAACAGATAAGACGTCTCCACTTTCAGATCAAATCAAATCAAATGTCTGGAAACATCCTATTTTTAAAAATATGCAAATATATTCTTGCTTTCTGAAAATGTGTCATGTTTTTGTGTCAAAACGTCCTCGCTTCCTAACAAACGTCCATCGTGGTCTGAAACTGAGCGCTGTCCTATTTTCTTGGAAAGTGTTGCTCAGACAGTCAGTTAGATAACAGCTCTGACAGTTACACAACTACAACAACCAGAATTAATAAAAGGAGGGCTGCTGTGTGAGCGGGATTACAGTGTGTGTGTGTGTGTGTGTGTGTGTGTGGAAACCAGACGTCCCTGCTGAGGTGACGGATCACTGAGGGTTAAAGATTCACCCGTCGCACAACTTAAAGCTCCACTGTCCAGAAACATTCACAGCTTTATGATAATAAATGATATTAATACAACTGATGACGTCCAGGTGGAAAACAAAGAGTCAGACTGATGAGTCTGTGTCTGTGGCGCCATCTTGTGTCTAAAGTCAGGAACTGAGCTTCTTCTTCTGCAGGTGAATGACTCTCAGTGAGAAAAAGATCAACCAAGGTTCACTCAGAGCAGCTGCAGGTGAGAGTTTAAAACACAGTTACAGGTACGAAATGACACGACAGTAACACAGGACAGGAACTCCACACAGAACGAGGGGAGAGACAGGACGACATACAGACAAGGGAGGATCACCAACTGACACAGGTGAGGGCTGAAAAGGAGGGGGACAGGAAGTAAAGCACATGAGACAACTTCAAAATAAAACAGGAAGTACCAGACAAGGACGCCAGAGACACGAGGGGAAGGAGAAACGATGATGACCAAAATAAGACAAGAACCCAAACACTCAAGACACAAGAGATAATCTTCAAAACCAACACGTCGTGACATACTTCTTTAACATGAAAATCATAAGAACAGGTCGACAGAGTCCTCAGTTTGAAGTTTAGTCTGGTCTCAAACTGAACAAACACAGTAGCTTCAGGTCACTGATGGATTTTAAGACTGACTCTGCTCTGAGAGAAAGTCACGTGTCTTTCCTTTAAAACATGAGCTCTGTTTGCTGAAAATGTCAAAATGTCGGCACGGCGTCTTGGAAAATGAGATTCACATTTCACTTCTGGGTTGTTGAGGAAAAATCTGAGGGGTCTGAAAAGGTCTCATTTGTTCTTCTTGACTGAATAAATGCATTATTATTCAGTTCTACACAGAGGCAGCTGGACCTGTCTGAGGCTCCGCCTCTGGTCTGAGAGAGGAGACCTGGGCTGTGGTCCACCTCTCCTCTTCACTTCTCCTCCACCTTGATGGAAAACATCATGAGGTGAAGGTAAAGAGAGAATCTGACGCTCTGACACTCTAACATGTATTTATTCTGTCTTATCAGTCGACTGTGAAACTTTGAGGAAAGGTGCAAATAAAGTCTGACTGACTGACCTTAAATGAACTTTAGTTGTCTTGTGTGTGTGTGTGATGAAAATGCTCCTCAAATGTGAAATAAAACCAAAGACCATGAACACGAGCTCAGTGTCTGTGCAGCTCAAACTCATTTGCCAGTCAAACTGATGCCAGGTCAGATCAGAAAACAACAAAACAACCGACCTGCAGAGAGTGAGAGTGAACACATGTCTGAACCAGAGGAGCAGAAGCAAATCAAACGGTTCAATCAGTGTCTTCACAAGCTCCGTCTTTCCCATTGTCACTGACAGGCAGTGAGTTTCTGTGAGGATGACCACTGACGGTGAATCATATTTACTGTGACAGAACAAACCTATCAAAAATAAACCACCTCATGTTTCAGATTCTTGCAGAGCCACAGATTGAAACCTTCAGCTCCCCCCCACATCAACGCTGATATACATCTCATGCAAACGTCTTCCAAATCACCTCGTATTTGACTGACAAATGTGAGTTTCCATGTCTGAAGGAGAAGAGAAGGATGTGACTCTGGAAACTGCAGACGACAGACGAACAGGTGAGACACAGGTTTTTACCTCAGAGACGAGAACATTTGTATTTGTTGAAACGTTTACTGCAGGTCAGAGAACGACTTCAGAGGAAGAGACGGGACTTCAACAGATTGAATTCATCTTAATCTTCCTTTCAATGAAACCGAATGTGACTGTGATTCGCTCAGATATCGAACACATCTTAGAGTTCACGGAGGAAATTGTCATCTCATTAACTCACAGTGTCTCATTAGTTCCTCATTATGTCAGATTCTTTATTTGATTCACTTTTAGAAATGCTTTTTGTTCTTTTCATGTTATTATTGCTCACTGTTTTGAAATGTGCATCTCATATTGACCATTTCAACATAATTGAATGTTTTGTGTTATAAATTCATTCTTTCCTTTTGTTCTTTTAATTTGGCCTCAGTCTGAAACTGGGGTCTGAAAAATGTTAAATTGACTGTAAAAACTCACAGAAGTGACTTTAAATTGAAGGCTCAGAGTAATTATAATAACATTTATTACTGACGTGTCTGAAAGCTGAACAAACTGGACCGTGCAGAGAGAAGCTGGGGGATTTTCACAGCACCATCTGGTGGCGTCAGTTTCATGCTAAAATAAAAAGGGATCACACAGCTGAGTCTGCGAGGACTTGTTTTAATCACAGTCGAATCATTACAGGTTTTGGCTCCAACTTTAACTGACTCATCTGAGGTCATCCTGGTGTCACCATGTGTCCTGTGCTGCTCCTGTTCCTGCTGATGGCAGCACTGAACTCAGGTAAAACAACTTCTCTGAGATTATTTTCCTTAACCACCAACTCGTTGTTCAGTGAATAAAATGATGGGAAAATGCCTCATTATTCCCTAAAGCCTGAGAAAACAGAAATATCCACGTGAGAAGCTGCTAACAGTGAATTTAGGCTTTGTCTGGTCTTAACTGACTTAAATTAATAAAATTTGCATGTTAAAGTATCTCTGTAACTTCACTGAGCAGCAGCGCCCCCTGCAGCCTCCAGTGGTAATTACTTCTGCTGTTGCTCTGAGTCTGAGCGGTTCAGTGGGTTTCATGTACAGAAAACAAAGCCTATTACCCATAATCCCCAGCTTCTGGAGCAGGAAGTGCTGTGGTTGTAACAAACACACTGAACTCTTGATATCTGCATCAGTTTGCTGGATCTCAGAGATGAACGCTGGTTTTTAATGACTTCTAAGTCTCTTTAACTGATCTACAGTTCAGCATCACTCTGAACTCTCTGGGTCTGATTCCAGCAGTTTAAGCTGCTGACAACAGGTTACACTGATCCATCACAATGATCCTGAAGCTCAGAGTTTAAGGTTAAATGGTCACATCATGTCGTTAATTGTCTGATCAATTAATCATCAATAATCCATTTATAATTTCTGTAGTATAGTACTGGTTGGTTCCTGAGGAAATAATACTGACATGTTTAATATAAAGAAGACAAATGCAGATCTAGAACTGGATAAATCAGAGTGAGTTTAGTCCTCTCTCGGGATGGGGATCAAGACCTGGTTCTGTGCGGACCCGGCCCCAAGTTTCTAAATGACTAATGGGACCTATGACATAATGTTCTGAGAGATGAAAGAGATGCGTCATTTAAATCAAATCACTGGTGGACAAATAGGCCTATGGGCTATGTTACACTGACCATCCAATAAAGCTCACATCCTCATTCTCACTTTGTTTGTCTTTACAATGGCTGAACATGCAGAGCACTCAAAGCTTTGGTCTGTACGTACGGTATGGTAAGTATTCTTAAGTGCTAAAGTTGAATGCAATTCGGATGAGAGGTGAAACCTAAAAGAAGTCCACTCACCTTCAACTTTAGCGCTTAAGACTACCATGACCTGGATGACTGTGGTAAGTATTGATTGCAGTATCGATAAAGACCCAAATCGTTAACGATCCCCATCCCTAGTCCTGTCACGGTCTACAGTATAACACAAAGCTACTATCTGTATCTGTTTATGTCCCAAAAATGTCTGTCTTTTTAAAATAAATTTGGATGTTGTACATCGGCAGCATCCTCTTGTTTCTGTAAAACAAGAACTGGCTCACGATGACGCTGTGAGAAAAAGTTCTAATTCAGTCATAGTTTTCCTTTTTGAAAAGTTTTCCTGAGGGTTTAAGTTTTTTTTTCCTTTTCCAGAATCCTCTGCCAATCTACCAGAAGACAACACAGGTCGGAAATTCATTGCAGCTTTTCCTGAGAATATCGCCTACTATCATCCTGTTCTTCCCCAAAACAAGATCCAGATCACTGCTTTGCACGATAACACAGTGATCATCATCAAACAGCATACTTATGAAGTCATAACAGACACACTGATGGCTGGACAGTCCAAGGAGTTCACTCCTAATGTAGGAATGGAGATCTGGAAGCAACAGATCTCAAACCTTGTTCTCTATATTACCAGCACAAACAACATCACCGTCCACGCCATCAGCCTCAGAGACAACAGTATGCAGACTGCTCTGGTTATACCTGCTGACAAACTGAGCAACGAGTACCTCATCCCGCAGATACCCACAATCAAAGGAACCACCGACCAGGTCAGTGTAGAGGTAACCGAGAGGAACCCATTCAGGCTCATCATCATCAGTGGGAACAAAGCAACCACGGGAACTGTTGAAGGTGCACAGGGTGTACCCTTTAAACTTGAGGCGCTGCAAATCTGGCAGATCTTGTTAAATAAAGAGCATGAATTAAAAGCTGTGAAAGCCGACCAGCCCGTGGCCGTCTTCTTTTTTCACCCTTGTGCCATCCAGTTCAACTGTACCTGTGGACTGCTGCACAACATGCTGCCACCTGCCAAAGAAGAGACGCTCAAGTTCCTCGTTCCCCCCGTCCTGGCCGGTGATGCTGATGGTGAAACATTTCTACTTCTGCCAGACAAAATAAAGCCCCTTGACCCAACCTCACCGCTGGTCGAGGCGGCCGGCATGGCCCTCCTCTACCGCCCGGGTCTCCTCCTCCCTCTAATCCCAGAGACGGACTTTGGCTCCTGCTTCGTGGTCGGCCTTATCCCTGACACGCAGAGCTTTGCTGTGATCGTGGTCCACAAGGATTTCACTGACGGGGTTCGTGTTGGAAATCTTCCTCTGGAGAGTCCTGAGTGGAAGGAGCTGACAGGGACCGAGTACGTCTCCACAGATGTTGAGCTGCTGCAGGTGAAGGTCGTCATCTGGCACACTTCCTCCACAATGGCCGTCTACTTTAAGGGAAGCAAGGGAGATGCTGTGTTTGGGAACCCAGGCGCTATGCTCAGTAAAACCCCAGGTATGGACCTGCACCATCAGGGTGTCTGCTGCATCCTTTAACCTTTTCACAGTCATACCAGTCGAAGAGTGACAAAAAACAAACCACATATAGATTACTGAACAGGCCTGTGGAACCTGAGGTGTCAGGGACCCCTTAAAGACTTTTTAGACTTGCACATACATCGACTGTGAACATGAGCCACAGTGTATTTACAGCCTGACCTCCACCTTCAAACTGAGGTTTACCAAGTCATGAGAAACTCCTAAAAAAATGTAACGTTTAGTTTTTGGTCTAAGCCTAACTCACAAAGGTTGGTTTTAGCATTAAAACCTTCTAACGTTTACTTTGGTAGCTGTTGAAATTCTGGGTAATTATTTAATAAGTCCTTGTGTAGCTTCTCCTTTTCAAACCAACGATTATTGATTTTTGCTGCTGAAACAATGATAGTCACAAGCAGATTTTATTCGGCTAACATTAGCTCCAGGAGTTGGTTGAAATGCTGCCTCCAGCTGACTGTTCATATGTTTCCATCTGACTCATTTTGAAATGGAATGGTATGGTATCAGATGTGAACTAATTTCAGTTTGCCTCTCTTCTGTTTCTCCTACAGATTTCAGGGGTTGTGTCTTGGCACCAGAGGTCCTAAAAATCGGTGAGGTGGCAAATGGCTGGCGTGAATCTCTGAGGTACTGCAGAGGTGAGAATCTGGACCTGGTCAGCATGCCCAGTGCTCAACTCGGGGCTCAGATCTCCAGAAAGGTGTTCGAGGCCAAGGACGACAGCCTGCAGGAGGTGTGGATCGGCATGCGTCGAAGCTCCCAGACCGGGGCCTGGTACTGGCTGAACAAAGCTCCAGTCAATGACACCAACTGGAAGGAAGGAGAGCCTGGTATGGTGGACGATGGCCAGTGTGCCATCATGAGCTTGGAAAGTGAGGACTTTGAGTGGAGTGACGAAGACTGCTGTAAAGTTGCCCGTCCTGTCTGCTACAGCGATCCCATCCTCTTACCTCTGTAGCAGGGCAACGAGGGTTTAACCACCATCAGAAAACCAAACATGAGGCGTGATCCCAGGTCTCTGAACTAGACATGATATGTTCCCAAAGTAGTTAAATTAGTCCATTTATACACAATATTATTAATAATATTAGAATAACTGGTTAGATGCTTTGCAATAATATGAGAATTAATATTAAATCTAAGATGGGATATATATCTGAAAAATGCTGTCAAAAACCCAAAGGTGTGATTAGTGACGTAGTGTTCAGAAACCTACAGACTGCTCTGGGCCTTCTGTATATTTTGGTAGCCATGTAGTTTGATAGGTTTTGTGCATTTACTAATTCCTGAAAGATTTAACACCAGGTTTTAAGGATAACTCTAGTGTTTTCAAACCTGGACCTTATTTTCCTATTTTTTTCGTGGACAATCGTCGATATCAAAGTCTGTCCACTAACGTTCTTGTTTTTACCACTGACAGGCTCAGATTGTTATTTTAAGAGTCTGACAACATGATGGATAGGATTCCTACGGAGACAGAGCTTTTTATTAGAGAGGATTAGAATATCCAACACTTTTGTGTATTTAATCTAAAATAGGTTTGAGTTCATGTGTAAGAGCTGACTCAGTTTAATCTGTGATGTTATTGACTGTGCCATTAAAATGTATTATACTGTGTGAGACTAGACTCCTGTTGTTTGTTATTTACCTTCAGCAAACATTTAAACGTCGCTGATGTGATGCTGTAAAGGCAATGTAATGAGATGTTGATCAAGATGAAGTGAAGTAACTTAAAAAAAATAGGAAATAGGAACAGGAAAATAGTGCAAGGACATCTGGTGGATGGATGGAGAATGGCAGATCAGGGGAGATGAAGGGGGAGAAGTCGGAGGCCGAGGGCAGCTGGGGGAGCAGACTGTGGTGGTTACATGTCCCCATGGTCTGGTTGGTGTATTCTGGTGTATGAGGCCAGTGCCTTATCCATTAGATATATGTGTGTCCAAATGGCCTACTAGCTATAGTGATGCCTTTGTGGCGTATGTTCCTGCTTGACTGTTTCTCTAAAGGAAAAAAATCTTTTATGGCATCATCAGTAGAAATAAAAGCAAAGGTCTGAGCTACTGTGAGGAGGAAGATGTATTTCTCTGGTGAGACTCTGACTGACCTGCTCCCACTAACTGTGCTTTTTATTTTATTTTTATTTTTTATATACAGCTGTGGGGGAGAGGGACGGGACCAGATGCAGTGGATCAGCTGGGTTCTTGTTTCCTATAATAATGATGATTATATATATTATATATTATAGTGTCTGTAAAAAAGAATATTAAGTTATATTAAGTTGCATTAGTGTCAATATTAACAGTCAAATGAAATTACAACTAAACAACTTGAGTGGTAGAAGACTGATTTGACTTCCTAGAGGGAGGGGGAGACAGGAGGAAGTTCAGACTCCATTTTCAGTGACCAGAGCAGGAGGAAGCAGACTGTAAAGTATCGACAAGTTTCATTTTAGGTCAGTGTCAGCCGTTCAGGAAGTTCTTACCTCTGCAGCACAGATGTAGCCCATAATTAAAGCCGATAAAGACGCCGAATAGAGTTGTTTCGAGCGTTTCCGGCGATATCCACCGAGCAGATGACGTCAGGACGGGCTGCGGCCGTTAACGTTAGCTTAGCTTGTTAGTAGGCGGTCAACTTGTTGTTAGGTTGGGATTCCTTCAGTGTCAGTGGTTCATAAAGTTTTTACTTCTCTGAAAACAACACACCCGATAATTAAAACGGGTAAAAACAGAGAAAGAATCGAGTTGTAAACCCGTGTTTCTCCGGCGCTGTTCGGCGCACCCATGACGTCATAAGCCGCAGGGAGGACCTTTAGCTGCAGCTACATCAACGTTAGCTTAGCTTGTTAGTAGGCGGTCAACTTGTTAGGTTGGGATTCCTTCGGTGTCAGTCGTTCAGTAAATTTTTTACCAATGCGCCCAATAATTTAAATCAGTTAAAGAGTTGTTTAACGATTCAAACCCGTGTTTCTCCGGCGCTGTTCGGCACACAAATGACGTCAGAAGCAGCTTGGAGGACCGTTAGCTGAGCCGCCGTTAACGTTAGCTTAGCCTGCTAGTACGCAGGGATTCCTTCAGTGTCAGTGGTTCAGAAAGTTTTTACTTCTCTGAAAACAACACACTCGATAATAAGTCAACTGTAAATTCAGACGTGGCTTTATTTTTACACTAGACTCAGTGAAGGTGTCAGTCGTGTTCCAGGTCCTTTCTGTCTGGATGGAACCAGAACAAGGTAAAAGGTAGGTGAAACACAGGTAAAGACAAACTCAGGTGAGTCAGAGACACAGTCATTACCTGGTCTGCATCTCTGTGCTTCTGTCATCAACACTGAGCTTCTCTGTTCAGGGACTTTGGATGTGAAATGAAGTTATAAACATATTTTATATCATTGTGTTTTACTGCGTTGTTCATTATGTGTTTACAGCAGAGTTAACAGACACATTAATAAACGCTGATCTGATTACAGCTGCAGAGGAGAGCAGAGTATTGTTTTACATGAAATTACTTCCACCAGCAGCTGACTCCCTGCAGAGCTCCTCCCTGCACCATCCACACCCCCATCCCCACCAGCAGGATGACCTTTGCCCCCACAGACACCGACAGGAGGAGCAGGAGGGGAGGCGACGCCCCGGCCACAGACAGCGGGGGTCGGGGGTGCAGGACATACAGGGTGGCCTGCTCTTTGCCCAGTGGGTTGGAGGCGCTGCAGGTGTACTGCTGGCCCGGCTCCACGTCCCTCAGCTGGCTGACGGTGTGGTAGTGAGCCGGCGTGCCCTGAGCCAGCGGGCCGACCGGTGAACCCTCCAGCAGGTCGTCGGGGCCGAGCCACTGGACGTCCGGCAGTGGGGAGCCCTGCACCCGGCACAGAGCTCTGTAGCCGGACTGCTCGCTGCCCTCCACTGACAGAGCCAGGATCTTTGGAGGAGCTGAAGAAGAAGGAAAACAGATGAGTAAACTGAAGTGGCACAGTCGCCCCCTGCTGGCAAGGCTGGATTTCTAACCAGGTAAAGCTGGCAACTGCTCAGAGGTTTCAGACCCTCGGCAGTCTTTTTATTAAATTACGAAAACAGGTCCTCCATCCTTTAAGACCTGATGTTGAGTTACTGTCAGAGAAACTATGAAACCAGCAAATGTTCATATTTAAGAGGCTGGTACCTGCTCAAAAATGAGAATTTTATTTTCTTCTGAATAATGTGTTTGGGGAAATGGGGGGCCCAACAACATATTTTAGCCCTGGGACCCTGTAAGAGGTTAATCCGGCCATGCCTGCAGGTATGCAGACTTTCTACCTCAGTGGGCTGTAGATCCGTACCCTCCACTCTCAGCCTGGTTCCCATCTTGTCCTCGAAGCTGATGTGTTCTCGTCCCTGCACCTCCACCCTGCAGTAGTAGCGCCCGCTGTCCTGCAGGGTGACGCCGTTGATGCGCAGCGACAGGTCGTGCTCCCTCGGGTTGCCCTCCAGCCTGTAGCGCTGGTCCTGCTGGGGCCCCGGCTCGCAGGTGGGGGCCCCGGGCCGGCTGGTGCAGCGGTACAGGACGGAGGCGCCCTGACCGTGGCCCAGACGCCATAACACCTGCAGTGAGGAATGCTGGGAGTGCTGCGGGTGGCTGAAGGTGCAGGGCAGCACCACGGGGTAACCCTCGATGGCTCGTACCTCCGGCTGCACGTTCATGGACCAGCCGTCGTCTCCGGAGCCGAGGCCTGGTGGGAGGGGGGCGTGTCACTGGTTACCTGACATTTCATCAGTTTCATCAGATTTCCAACAACTCCTCATGCCATGCTAACTTAGACACATGATGCTAAATGCTAATGTTCAGCAGGTATGTTCACCATGTTCACCATGTTAGTTTGTTGAGCCGTAAACACCGCTGAGGCTGATGGGAACATCATTACTTCTGCAGGTATAAACCAAAGTACTGGACGTGTTAAAATGTTGACCTGATGATGGATGGGAACATGAACGTCTGAACCAAATTTCTTTGAAACCCATCTAACAGTTGTTGAGATGTTTGAGTCTGGATTCTCCTCATACAGACAGGTCACAGAATAAAGAGTAAAGTTAGTTTGTTTTTCTTCCACTGAGCTTCAGAGCAGCTTCAGTGCTTTCTGTAACACCACATTCATTCAAGGCTGCAGCTAACAGTTATTTTTACTGTTGATTAATCTGTTGATTATATTCACAGTTAATTGATCAGTTGTTTATCTAAAACATGTCTGAAAACAGTGGAAAATGCCCAAAGTGACGTCTGCTAATGTCTTATTTGTGTGACCAACAGAGATCTGTTTTCTTTCTGTATCTGCAATAGGAGGCGACTTCTGTCTGTTTTTTTAGAAACAGAATCAACATTAACAGGAAAATCATCACATCCTTAAACTAATTCAGATAATGTGTCATGAGCTCACCTCCGATTGCCGATAACAGCAGACTCAACGTGCTGCAGACCAAACAGACGTCCATGATGAGACTACTGAAGAAGGTATAATGTGACTGTGTGTGTGTGTGTCATTTTCATATGACTCAGTACCTCCAGACACAGCTCAGTCTGTTTTTCCCTCATTCCTCTATTTATATTTGCTTCATGTGTGTGTTTTATTATCAGGAACTCTGTCGTCTGTTTTACAAAACAACAGAATAATCTCAACTAAAAGAAGCTGAATATGATGAAAGTCTTCATGTGTCATTCTGATACAACATGCAGCGTTTTGTTCTTTACTCCTATGCTGTCACAGGAACTAAGTGGACGTTTGTGTGTTTTATGCAGCTAGTTTCTCTTCCTGAAAATGACCTGGACCCTTTTAAGAACAGGTGTGACACTGGATCAATAATCTACGATGAAACATTTCTGTTACCCAGAAATACTTTATCCTTCAACGTGTTGATAAACCTTTAAGATTTGAATGACCCCATGACCTTTCCTGTAGCGCCACCCTCAGGACAAACTTTACGCTCCACTTCTGGTCAGATTCTAACAACAGATGAATAATTAGACAGCAGCAGGACATCAGACTTTAAACTGGTTATAATCAATGAATTGATGTAACAGTGAATCAACGAGAGTGTGAAAGGTGTCAGCGGTTGTGACAAACCCACAGAGGATTATCCAACAGACCAACAGCTGGTCAGCCTCTGTGGTTTCTGTCAAACCCGCTTACACATCTATTTCTTTGAAACGGGCAGGAAATACAGCATTTCATATGAAACTCACACAAAACTTCCTCTATTTCTACTTCAGTCAGAGGGTTTGGAAACTTGCCTTCTCTTGATTTGGTGCCACTTCTATCTGAAAAACCTGAGGATGTGGCAGCAGACTCAGTCTTTCTTACTTATTCTGTCTGTGATCATCACAGGTAAGACCCTTTATTCTGTGTTCAGGTAGGACTGGACCACATGTTTGAAGCTGTAACATCTGGTTGTTGTTAGTGTTTAATAAAAGGCCATCTCTGTTATGTTGTGGCTCTAGGAGGGTTTTTTGTCAGAAGGTTTTACTTTAGAGGAAACAGAGTATCAGTACAATAATCAGGATTTTAGAGAGAAAACTGAAAGAAAGGTTTGTACAAAAAGTACAAAAAGCCTGAAATGTGGTGGTAGATCTTTACCCTGTCGACCTGAAGTCAGAGGATCACCAAAGTTAATACAGTTCCGGCTGTGTTCAGAATAATAGTTCATCACTTCAGCTTTCCGTCCAAATGAAGCGTGAATTTGAAACAAATTTCCAAAAATGTGTCTTATTTCCCCTTAACTCCAGCTGTGTGAGTATGAGTTGACTGGTTGATGGTGAGTAGGATGGGTGGGGAGCAGCAATTCTGTTGTTGCTGCCAAAAAAAGAAGTAAAAGCTGCACAACTGCCATTACACCACAGCTCAGGTCATTTCCACCAAATGTCCTCTTCAGAAGCCTCAGAACTTCCAACACACATGCTCTCAGTCACTCTCTTTGACTTGTTTGGTCTCTGGGTCGTAGCTGTTGACGTTAGACACACAATAAAACAGAGGACAGTAAGTACAGAGCATGATGTCAGATACAGTCAATATCTTTTCTAATCATCCCCACTCCAATCATGACAGTCATTAACTGATGGGATCGTCCTCTCCAGGGTCTCTCTCAGCTTCTTGGAACATGGTGGTCTCTCCAGAGGTCACTGTCTCCAGAGGAGAAGACGCCGTCCTCAACTGCTCCTTCACTCATCCCCAACAACAGAGCTATTCAGGGACGATCGCTGTGAAATGGGCCAGAGCATCAAATTCTGTGCCGTTCTTCAGGTGTTCAGTTAGAAATGAGTCGATGGAAGGACCCACTAACTGTTCATTCCCTGAACTAAAACATTCTCTGCATGGAGATCCTCGGCGAGGGGAGCTGTCCCTCCTCATCAGGGAGGCACAGCTGAATGATAACGGTGAATATTTCTGCGGAGTGAAGCTGGACGGGCGCAGTGATTATAGGGAAAAAAAGACAAAGCTTTATGTAAAAGGTGAGAGAGTCCTGAGAGTGAAAGAGTTGGTGTTGTTTCAGGGCTCATGATTTACATATAGCTTCTCAGTCATTTCACATATTGTGATGTTTTATTTGCAGCTGAACCACAGATCCTGAGCCTCTCTGTGGTGGAGACTCCCTCTGACTCAGGCAACACCACCCGCAGGCTGCAGTGTGAGGTGGAGGGTAACGCACTGCCTAAAGTCGTCTGGCTGTTGGTCTCCAGAAAAATGATGGAAAACCAGGTGAAGACCTCTCAGACTGGTCCATACAGAGTGACCAGCTCTGTGCCGTACTCAGAGGGGGAGGTGTTGACCTGCAGGGTGGAGAGCGAGCTGGGTGAAGCAGAGAGGACGTATCCACCCAGTAACACAATACAACACAGTAAAATGATAGCACCGATAATTTGTGGTGTTCTGGTGGTGCTGCTGATCTCTGCAGGAGTCATCGTTTACTGCCTCAGAAAGAGGAGAGGTGAGCTGCTGTTTATCAGCTGTAATGAATGGATTTATTCCTGGTTAATAACTTTTATCTCTGAACTGATTGATCACTGATCCTCTGGAAAACAGCTGCAGACTTAATTCATTATTGTAGAACCTTTCACTTATGATTTCTTAACATTTATAGGTGATGACCAGCTTTTACTGATGGCTCATTAGATGCTGAGAAACCCAATACTCTCAGTAATAATTAATACCTCTATCCTGCCACCAGGTGTCCCCAGACTCTTGTCCTGTTTCCTCATCCACCTGCTCACCTGTTTACCATTTTCCAGTCACTGGAAGTTCCCCACACCTGTCCCTCGTCCCTCATCTGCTCCCAGTGTTTAAACCAGCCCTTCTCTGCTAATGTTTCTGTGTTTCATACTGTAAACCATAGTCGCACTCCCATCATCTCTGTTGCCTTTAGATTCCTGCTTTAATTTAAACAGTGATGTTAATCTGGTTTCTCCTCAGCTCAAGACGACACCTCTCCTGTTCATGGGAACGCTGACGTCGGTGAGTGGATCAACCTGGTTTATGTTTGTCTCTTCTTCTTATTGTTTTCAGTTTTCAGAGCTTAATTTGAATCCCAGCAGTTTGTGTATCTATGTAGTGTAGTTCTATCATTTAAGAGTAGAATGAGAGAGACGTCACAAAGTGCCTCATAGAGGAGATAAAAACTGAATAAACAGGGAACACAGAGAAAAGCAGACGGAGCTCCAACATCAAACGTCTCCTTCAGTTTTTAATCTGAAAAGTTTATTTTCGCACTGAGCTGGAGGACGTTAGCGTGAAGCAGCGTCCTCACAAAGACTCTAAATCTGAGCAGGTGAAAACATTAAAAACTCGTGTGCTCCTCTGTTTTCACGTCGTGTGTCTGAAGTGGCGAATCATCAAGTGCGAGCGTCCGACTCTCCGGCTGACGCGGAGATCCAGCTGGTTTATTCGACCGTCACCCTGACCGACTCCAACACCTGTGAGTCTTAACGTCCCACCTGAACCTGGAGGTTTCAAACCATCCAACAGACGAAATTAACCTGCAGGAACTTTTCTCTCCTTTATAAACCCACTGCTCTCTGGGCCAGATTATCCACTTAGTGGATCCATGTTATTCACAAGGAAAAACCACCTCACAGACAGAGCAACAGATTCTAGATGTAGTTCACAATCAGATTTATTTTAAAGAAACTGTAGGGCTGTCCGAGTCGGGCGAGTTCAGCTTCAAAGCTCTCAGGTGGTTCTCTTCACAGAACCAAAGTTATTGTCTTCAACACCACCTGCAGAATACTCTGGACAGTATCTGTCAGTGTGTTGGATTATTGCAGTAATTATAAACACACATTTGTGTAAATGAAGCAGATCTGTCCACTCCCACATTAATAAGAGGAAACAAACTTGAAAACTGTCCCTTTAAGGTTCATTTGAAACAGATAAAAAATGTTCGATGAATCATGATTTATTGTTATTCTAAGTATCTGACAACATGATGACAGGATTCCTACAGAGACAAAGCTTTTTATTCAAGAGGAAGATCCAGAAACATCTTTATATATCACTACCAGACTCCACTGACAAACAGGGATTTTACTGGGAGCTGCTGGAATACCACTGCCTCCATCTGTTAGTGTGTCTGTGTTGTTCTCTCGTCGTCTGAGATGTTGTTTTTCTTCTTTTCAGCTCCACCTCTTCATGTCATAAACTCCACTCAGCAACATGAGGAGCAAGGTGAGTCCAACACACCTGACAGAGGTGAGCAGGTGGCTCTGGTCCTGAATCCTTCAGCTGTCTAAACTGTGATGATGTTATTTCAGGTGTGCTGTACTCTCCTGTGAGGGAGTGAGGTATGAAAACTCTCCACCTCTAACCAGGAGAAACACTGAGGATAATCTGATGTACACCTGTGTGTGTGTGTGTGTGTGTGTGTGTGTGTGTGTTCTGTTCTTTGTTTCTCAGGAGCAACAAACAAACGTCCCTTCAACATGTGAAACCAACATAATGTGATATTTGTCTGTTTATAGTTTGTTTATTAAAGATCCAATCCTGAACCTGTTTTATGATCATTTCTTTCACTGATCTTTCCTCTTAATGACTTTTATCTCCAACAGTTCTCCTCTGTCGACTCAAACGTGAGCTGACTGCAGGTAAATCTAAGAGGGAATCATGTCCACAGTGTAAAAGTGCTTTGAGTGGTTGATACGACAAGAAAACAAGTCTGTTTACCATCTTGAATTCTGATGTCGGGGTTGCTCCGACTCCGACTTCAGGTTCAAACGTCTGACTAGGACTCAACAACAGTCAGCGGCTTTAAACTGCTGGAATCAGGCCCAGCACTTCCTGCTGCAGAAGGAGAAGAGGATCATGGGTAATATACAGCAGAGTTAATTTCCACTCCTGGCTGCAGAGGGCGCTGCTGCTCAGTGAAGTTACTCTGTGTTGCTTTAAAGGACAAAAGGTGTTTAACTGAATTTCTGTACCACTATAGGCCTCTTTCAAAGGCTTCCTTTTTTTCTTTATCACGCAAGAAATACTGAGTCACATATGATTTCACTTCCTGAAGGGTTAACTAAACTGTTTTAGTCAGACGTTTCTCTATATTTGAGCTGGTGCTGCTGTTAGATGAGTGTGAGGATGTGGCAGCAGACTCAGTGTTTCCTTCTTATTGTGTCTGTGATCATCACAGGTAAGAACCTTTATTACACTGAGGAGAGCAGGGACGTCAGTTTGAAGCTATGTTATCTGTTCAAACAAACAAGGCTTTGAGGTAAAGGTTATGATTGAAATAACTCCTAACATGACATTGATCGTCCTCTCCAGGGTCTCTCTCAGCTTCTTGGAACATGGTGGTCTCTCCAGAGGTCACTGTCTCCAGAGGAGAAGACGCCGTCCTCAGCTGCTCCTTCACTCATCCCCAACAACAGAGCTATTCAGGGACGATCGCTGTGAAATGGGAAGGTTCACCATCAAATAGTATCCTGTTCTTCAGCTGTTCAGTTAGAAATGAGTCGATGGAAGTACTCAGCTGTTCAGTGTTGGGATTAAAATATTTCCTGGTTGGAAATCCTCGGCAGGGGAACCTGTCCCTCCTCATCAGGGAGGTACAGCTGAGTGATGATGGTGAATACACCTGCAAAGTGCAGCTGGACGGGTGGAGGGATTATAGGGAAAAAAAGATACAGCTTCATGTAACAGGTGAGAGAATCCTGAGTTGAGTTGGTGTCATCTCAGGGTTTTTTGGTCTGTGGTGTTCAGAGTCAGAGCTTCTGTAAATCTCTGGTGGCTGTGGAGAGGAGTCCTCCTCAAACCTCTTTAGTTTCAAAAGAAAGGAGAGATGTTTGGACCACTGCACAGACACTCAATGACGTTCACACTGAGGAAACTAAAACCTCCCCGGTTCAGTTCAGCTTCTGCACACAGACAGAGGACACAGGTCAACTTTAGGAGATTTTGTCCAGAAACAAACAGGTTCACATCCTGCCTCAGTTGTTCTGTCTGCTGAGACACAGATATAGATATTGACATGGTGTTTCTGGGGGCCCTGAGGGTCTGCGTGGTTTGACCTGGTATCATCCAGGATCTGCTCCCACACAGTAAATGTTCCCGTTCTGAGCAGGACAGGGAGAATGTCTGGCCCTGTCTTTGGATTCTTTACAGATTGTGTCTACAAAACCTCAACATGATTGTACATGACTTGACAAAAGTCTGTGGGCACTAAATTAGTGTGGGAAACAGTTCATGGGTAATACTGGAAACAGAGTGTTATAAAATTATTGCACTTGTCGATCTTTTCGTCATCATGTGCTGATGAAAAGATCGATTCAAAGTCCAGATGTCTGATGTCTTAAAAGACACCTTTATTAATGACTTAGCTCTCCGTTCTTTTTTCACAGCTGAACCCCAGATCCTGAGCCTCTCTGTGGTGGAGACTCCCCGTGACCCAAACAACACCACCCGCAGGCTGCAGTGTGAGGTGGAGGGTAACCCGCTGCCTAAACTCATCTGGCTGTCAGCCTCTAGGAAACCAATAGTCAACCAAGTGCAGTTATCTCAGACTAGTCTGTACCGACTGACCAGCTCTGTGCCGTACTCAGAAGAGGAGGTGTTGACCTGCTGGGTGGGGAGCGAGCTGGGTGAAGCAGAGAGGACGTATCCACCCAGTAACACTGTGAAAACACCACTGATTGTGCAAGGCCTCATCACAGTGCTGCTGCTGCTGCTGATCTCTGCAGGAGTCATCGTTTACTGCTGCAGAAACAGGAGAGGTGAGCTGCTGCTCTGATGGTCTGTGAGACATACACCCTCGTTCTCCAGTGTTAAGTCCTGAACATGCAGAGATGCTGTGTGTTTTACTGAAAACATGCTAAATTTTACAGCTAGTACCTGCTCTGCACGAATGTCATGACTCAGTTTATCAACTGTTTCTTTCTTCTGTCCCTGCAGCTGGAGCCAATCCTGATCCTGTTTATGAGAATGTTGGTACAAGTAAGTGAAAACAACAAAATGTACAGTTTTATACAGTAATTGATTGAGTAGAACACAGGAGCTGGAATACCACTGCCTCCATCTGTTAGTGTGTCTGTGTTACTGTGTGGTACTTTTACTTCAGTAAAGTATCTGATTACTTCTTCCTGGAGTTATCCTTTAACCCACTGTGTGAGGGGAACGTGTCAGAGTTTAGAGGACAACATCTCAGTGAGAGGGGGTGTAACCTCTTTACATTTCACTGCTCACAAAAAAACAAACAAACAAACAAAAACAACAACCTTGATGTGTTCCCCTTTTAAGGACCAAATTCTTTTCAAAGAGGAACAAGTGGTTTAGTGTTTTCTTTGGTTGATTTTGACCATCTGATAAGCCATCTCAGGTATTTCACCATCGTTGTGTCGACATTTTACAGTTTCCTTTGCATCGTTTTAAAAAGAAATGACACCAACTCCAAACTCTAATTCATCCATGTTATTTTCTCAAGACTTCATACAATCAACAGAGTCACAAACAAACTCTCTGTAGTTAAAGTTACAAACAGCATCAGTAAGTAAGAGACTGCTGCTATTGAGTAATTTTCTGCAGCATGATACTGAACGGGGCCCCCCCGACCCCCCCGACCCCTGGGCCAGAGCCTCTGTATGAAGTGACTTGTTGTATATTTAAATGAGTAGCTTTACTTCTGCTACTTGAAGTACATGAAGCTGATAATACTTTTACTAGAGTAAGACATTGAAAGTGAGGTTTTTACATTGTTGTAGTGGTACTTTTACTCAGGTGAAGTATCTGAATACTCCCGGGGCTTGTCAAATCAAGCAGTATTATTTATAGTTTTTATCGTTTTTCTGATTAATGAGTATTTTTGGGTTCGGATTGTTGGTCGAAGAAAGATATTTGAAAACATGGATGTTGTTCTACGTTCTCTAACGTTATTTCTTCACTCACTGATCCGTCAGCTGCTGCAGTGTGAGGGAATTCACAGCTGTTTTCTCTGTTCATGTTGTGTTGTGTCTGAAGTGAATGATCGCCTGCAGTGCTCCTCCTCTCCTGCTGGTGGCGACGTGGAGCTTCAGGTGGCTCACTACCTGCGCTCAGTGTGACCAGCTCCACTTCCTGTGAGTCCTCTCAGTTTATCAAACAGAAATCATCAAGTTACATCTTCATCTGCTCAGTGTGGTCTCTGAGTGAAAGACGAGTGAATTCTTGTTAGTTTTCTCATGGTTTCCTCCTCCTCCAGACTTTCACCTGTTTCTCTTTGATGTGTTTCTTTGGTCTATTAAAGAAAAGAAAAAAGATAATAACAGGAGCTACAGGAAGTTGTAGTTTTTATTCACACGACTGCTTTTACGCCTCAGACTTTCTTTTGTTTTAATTTTTTGATTATTCTAATTTTTTTTTTTTTTAGTTTGCACTCATGTTTTCTGTCTTTGTGTTTTTTTCTGGGCCTGTTCAGTAATCCATCCATGGGTCTCAGTCATTTTAATTGAGTTCTTGTTACACAGAGCTGAAGTGCAGACAACAATGTGATATAAACATCAATAAATTATGAAGAATTGTTTCATGTGTTAAAGTGTGAATTCACCATCTTACCAACACATTCTCTCCTATAGCACCATGATCAGGTTATTTTCTTTATGATCGATCAGACTGATCAGATTGATCTGAACATGAGAGATCAGCCTCTTTATCTCTGATTCTTATGTTGTTAATATTTTCCTTTGACTTATTTCTCTGCAGATCTCAGATACAGTCCAGTGTCTGAGCTCTGCAGACTCTTCTTCCACCTCATGTCTTGGTTTTTGGTGTGTGTCTTTCTAAATCCTGAAGTTATAAGGCTGCAGCAAAACAGAATGTGAAAAAGTGGAGGGGTCTGAATACTTTCTGAATGCTGTGTAGTTCGTGTATGAACAGAAAGAAAACATCAGTTAAAATGACAGTTAGTGTAAAGTACTGGAGAGAGAAATGTTTTTACTCTCAGTTAATCATCAGTTCTGCCTCGTTAGAACTCGTTCTGAAACTTTATTTAAACAACTGATTAAAAATGAAACGGTACTGGCTGAAACCCTCAGGACAGGACCTCAGCAGCAGCTGCAGACGTGTTTGTTTATCTCGTCACAGCCTCAGTTCAGGAGTTTAGCTGCTGTGTTTACCTTTGTCCAGCAGGGGGCGTCAGCCGTGACCTGAACACAAAACTGTACTGATGCTGACAACAATAAAAAGGAGGCTTACATCCACAGATTTTAGCTGCTGAGAGATGATGCTAGAATCTATAAACCCAGAGCAGACTCTGCTGATAAAACGGTTTGTTCCAGTTCTAACCCTGAACCCTGTTTCTGTCTCAGCCAATCAGATCGTCTGTACCTGAGGACAGGAGCTCTGTCTCTCTCAGGTGTTTTCTGTGAACCTGCTCATAAAAAAACCCCAGAAACCTCCGGTGGTTTGGTGAGAGCGGCGGCCGCCCTGCGGTGCAGCTGAGGCTTTCACTGCGGCTCGTTCACCTGAGTGTCACACACCTGAAACCTGGACCTGAACACCACACACACACACAGTGAGGAGGGTTTTAACCTCCCTGCAGGTGCTCGGGTCAGTTCGATCCAGATCAGAGGTTTCAGTCCAGAAGCTGCTGCAGGTTTCAGCTTCACTTCCTGCTGCTCAATGTGTGACTGTGTGTGTGTGTGTGTGTGTGTGTTGGTGTGTGTTTAACCACTTTGTAGCCACAGGATGTGGTTGAAAGTGTGAAGCATCTGTTGTTACGTCTCCATGGTAACGGGTCAAAC
>BRZM01000252.1:206877-335554 GCA_033238685.1 Lates japonicus | reverse complement strand
TGATAATATTGTATAAAATAATAGTGTATGTCTCTGAGTGTGCAGGTAGTCATTTATGAGCAGCGTAGCCTACCTTGATGTTGTACAATATGGCAAATTTCTTCTATTGTTATGTAGATGTTGATCAGCATGAGCGTAACACTGCTTCATGTCCTACGAGTGGGTGCAAGTAGATTTCTGTATCCCCCCCCCATCCCTTTATTACTATCTCTCATCCCTCTATCAAACTCACACACACACCCCCACCCTCCCACCTTTTCCCGCCTCCACCCTCAAACCACAGTGGCCTCCGCTGGGCTCCACTTGCTACTTTTCTTGCATGTCTCCCTGAATGTTTGGATCGATAAGAGCCGGCTGCGTAATAGAATTAGGCTCTAATGGAAAGTACAAACTAGCTTTCTATTTACTAAATCCCTCCAGGGGGGTACCGGGTAGGTAAAGAGCAGACTGTGAAATGAGACTGTAGTCGGAGATGTATGTGTGCGAATCTCCACAAGCATGGATGTGTGTGCATGCGCGTGTGCACGTTCGTGCGTGGTGGGGGAGGGGACTGTAAACAGACTTGAAATCAAGTCAAATTGGTTTAAATTCTTCAGCTGCTGTCTCAATGTCAGGTAAATGGATTTTTCCGCAAGTGATGAGTGTGGCTGGGGACAGCAGGAGTTTATACGTGTCTATAAATATGCGTTATTGTGAATGCAAACATTTCCAATGAGTGTTTTAGTTTTAGAATATTACCTGTCTGCAAAGCTGTAGGGGGTTCTCTGGTAAAACGACCGGCAATTACAATTAATTACAGTATTGACAGGAATGTTAATTCACTAGTATGTTCAATGAAGACAGGTACACATATTTATAAATCAATGCTAGTATAAAATGGCAATTAAATATTACAATGCACACAAAACACAATATACTCTCATTTTCATTTACCATTGTGGCTGCTGTCAATGTTTAAACATCACTCAAAGAGATTATAAGGTTATATTCACTGTAACTGAAACCTGATGGGAAACATGATGCAATTATAAATCTTGTTTAGTTTGTATGAGTTTTGTTTGAAACAAAACACTTCCTGCCAAAGCACAAAACTAACAGCACACAGCTAAATAAACAATCCATCAGTCCACTGGGCAAAAAAAAAAAAAAAAAAAATCACAGTTGGAGTTTAATGGAAGCAGCGTTGTTGTGTGAATTGCTTTTGTTGTGCCAGTGTTTAGATTTGACAACGCCGGCCTGTTAAATATGAACATTTTAAACTAATGGAATGGCTTTTTCTGTGAGTTTTTCTTCGACTTTATTATTACTTTTTTCCCCCTTTTCTAAACTTCCTCATGTCATGCCTCGGCTTCTCAAACCTTCTCTCTCTCTCTCTCTCCTTCTCTTCTGACCATTCTTTCCTAACATGACAGTTCTGTGAGGATGTCTCGGCATGGGCCCGGACATGACTGATGTGAAACACACCTGCACACACAGACATTCAGGAACTTGAGGTGAACACATGTCCAGTCATCTGGGACTCTGAATGTTTCATGAGAACATGGGGGTGGGGGGGTGGGGGGGTGGGAGGGAGGGTGGCACAGTTCAGGTTTCAGTTGAAAAGGTTTAAATGTGTGTGTGTGTGTGTGTGTACAAGACAGAGAAAGTTTGTGTGTGTGCATCAACATTATATAGAAGAGCAGCATCACAGTTGAACCAGAAATGAATGTACTTTGTATGCTAACAACACCTGAAGTCATTAAACTCAACTCCTGGAGGTGTGTCTGTGTGTGTATGTGCATGACTGCCTGTGCAAACATAAGACACACACAGACAAGCTACTTGAACATGTGCACACTTGTGTGTATTGTTCTCATGTTAACGTGGTGACAGTTGTTTTTAACAGAGTTTAGATAGCGAGTGTGTGGTTCGAGCCTCTGGCGTTAATCACTCTCCTCCAGATCCCTCCATGCTCCGGGACTCCCCCTTATCTATACCCAGAGAGGGGTGACAACACACCACACTCTCACACATAGACACAACTCACTAACACACACACCTTGGGATGTAGCCTATCTCTTCCCAGCAGCCCCCGTAGGCTCCGCACAACTGGCATCTCTGTGGAAACCAGCCTCTATCAACGCGGTCATCCAAACTGACATACCTGATTTAAAAAAGTTTCACACAACTTTTTAGGCCTGTTTGGTTTGTTCTACCAGACTCTAAAAACAGCATCAAACAGAGTATTTTAATATTACCATAAAGCAAACCATCTGCACTGTATCAGCACTGGACTGGAAGCTGAAGTCTGACTTTTTGGATTTGCAGCCAGGGGGCTACAGGAGGTGTTTCAGTGAGTCTGAAACATTTCATATTAAAACTCAGCAGTTATAGATAATTGCTGGTAAAGAATTGTTATCACAGTTATACTCAGAATACAACACACCTTGTCAGATGTATTTAGATGCCTTAAACAAAGCCAGAGAGGTCGACGCTATCTCTCAGTAAAAGAGAGTAGTGGGAGTATTTTGCACTGGGTGAGTAAATGTTTTCATTTTGCATCAGTCTTCTGCCCAACTGGGTGCCATATTTGTAGTATAAATATGCAGACTGTGGTAAAAAAAAAAAAAAAAAACATTGTTCTTCAGTAGTGCTATTTATATAAAAAGCATCTGATGTTGATTTTGGCAGGTTGTAGTAAGAATCAGGCGCTAATGTTATTGTCCTGAATAAATAAAAAAACAGACCACCATATGACTCATGGTGTTGCACTGTTGTGTTACTTGTGCTGCTATGTTATTGCATTGCTTTGTTGTGATGCCATGCAGTGTGACACGAAGTGACTCGATGTGACGGGCTGTGATGTGACACTAGGTGACATGATGTGCCAGGACGTGATACAATGCAAAATGATGCCACAACTCTATTTCGCATACTCTTTCCAGATCACTCCCACACAAAATGACAACTAATGCAATCGAATGAGTGTTGGTAAACTGTCATGCCAAAGGGGCTCTCACCAAAACAAAAGCTCCCTATAGATTTTAGAAGGAGTAACACCAAGTCAGTGACATATCTGTTGTTGATAACATCCAAACTAGATAGGAAAAAACTAGTTCTGTAGCTTGTTCTTTATCATTAAAACACACACACAGGCTACCTAGCTTTGTTTCTTTCTTCTTCTTGCTAATTGCCTGACCCAAGCATTGTATTTCCTCATAAGTGCCAACCCAGACAAAGCACAGTCAGCAAATACCCCCCCCCCCACCCCACCCCCCCAGCTCCAAGTGTGCTCCCCAAACCTCAATAATTCACAACTTATGAATAACGCACTTTACCTCAAGCTGGCAAGTGGGGGTATTTTTGCACATGGCGCCTTGAATTAGTCATAACCTCACAATGGCAAAACATACAATTTTCATGCCTCCGGCCTTTTTCTTTTGCGGGGTATAAAAGTGCCATAATAAGTATTTTGCTGTCAATACATGTAGAGTGTCTAAAACTAACCAGTGTGCTTAAGCTTCAAAGCGACCGGCTTTTCTGCTCTCACTGTGACTGACCTGGCATGTGAAGGAATGTAGTCATGTTTAATTGATCTGAAATCTCTGCAGCCCCACTCTTTATATTGTATGGATCAGCGGTATTTCTAATGACCAAGAAATAATATAAGACGTTTTTAGCTTGTGGAGCATTTAAGTCATTGTGTATTTGGGAAAAACTTCAATCTGCCACTGTGACCTACTCACCAGAGGTCAATGAATAACCATCAAATTAGCTTCTGCAGGCCTTTTTTAAAAAAATTATTATTATTATTATTTTATGTAGTATTTAATGAGTGACATAAAGTAGAAATGAGATTTGTCCCTCTCCATGATTTCCAATGACCACTAATGACAATCACTCAGAGAAAGTTGAGAGAAAAAAATATATAAAAAGTGGTTAAAAACGGCAGTAAAATCCATGCCCTGAAGTATCTCAGAGACTTACTCTGACCCCTCTGTGGAGGAGGTTAAGGCAGATAAATGGAGGGAACAAGAAAGTAATGGCCTACATTATTGTGCGACTTTCCAAATGAGAAGTTTTCAGCACGCTGGACAGCGCCGCCAAAAAGGGCCCTGCACGGCTGTTAGCTGTCCATGGTGCTGAAAGAACAGAAATTAGAGTAAAAGAGTATATATATATATATATATATATATATATATATAAACTCCACTTTCTGTATATCCACTCCACTTTCTGCTGCTGTAATGCAATATACAGTGTGTTATCTTATCTTATGCCAAGGTGTTGCCACCCACTTACCAACATGATCCGCAGTTCGTCCAGTGCACCCCCCAACCCGACCCCCCTTCCACCCTTCCATGCTTACCCACTCTCCCCGCCGCTCGCCCCCCCCCCCCAATGTTTTCGAATCGAAGTTGTTCACGCGTGAGTCTTTCACGTTCACGCTGCGATGGTGCGTTCGCTTGTCCGATCTCATGAAGACATGAAACGCTCAACCTGATTATCCACCGCTGTGTGCGTGTCTGGGCTATCTGTATGTGTGTGTGTGTTTGTGCGTACTTATGTTACTCCTGTGTCTCCGATCGTTATGCTGGTGTGAACTGGTTAGAAGGGTATATGCGCGCCTCATCAAATATTAAATCCGCCATACAGCGTTTTTTCCCACACTTTGCCGTCTCCGCACGCCACGCGCACGCCCAGACGCGCGCGCACCTACAGAGAAGCGGACTATAGTGCAGTTTCTCTCCTTTCTGTCTATATGTAATACTCATTTACTGCCATATTAAAAGTACTTTCAAATGGGGACGTAAATAAACGACTGTCTTCCGTATATAATCAGGAGCATGGCCCCCAATCAGCGCTGTGTTACTCTTCATTCAGGAGCCTATTGTTGCCCATTCGCCTAATTATGACTCTCTCTCTCTTTCTCTCTCTCTCTCTCTCTCCCTCCCTCCCTCTCTCGCTCTCTCTCTCGCACTCGGAACTCTTCGCAGAGAATTCAACCACAAGACAAGGCTTTGACGCGCCGGAGTCAAATTAAAAAGCCCATGGAGTGTGGGAATGATTAGAGAAGATCCACTTTTTCTGCACATCTGATCGTTCTGAGTTGGAGGACATTTAAAGCCTTTTGGGGTTTTCTTTTTTTCTTTTTCTTTACCCAGACATTTCTCCGAAGCGATCCTTGGGCAAACCTTCGTGGGATATTTTGGCTGCATGAAGAGGCTGGCTTGACGAATGCGCCCCTCCGTCGCGTATATTCCATCGGGGGGAGGAGGAGGAGGAGGAGGAGGAGAAGGACTGGACGCACGATGAAGTGAAGCCGACACTCTCATCGAAAATTTTATTTTTATTTTTTGGGGGGGGGGATTTTTATCCTGCAACTGTTGCAACTGGTTTTGAAAACAGGCACGCCTTTTGGATACAACGTCTGGGAATAACAAGTTGGGGTGTGAAATTGGTGTCGGAACGGTCTGTGAAGATGTGAAATGTTCTTCTTTTTGGTGGGAACTGGGAAGTAGAGAAGATGGGTGCGTTTTTAAAACACGCTAGTTCGGACAAATATTTTCCTCCTGCTTCGTAGGATTTTTTTTGCAGTGTGCTCAGTCAACGTGACCGTGGCTTTTTTATTTTTAAAGTGTTCCCAAATTCCTCAGCGCATACAGTTTAAAGTGGAACTCCAAATATTGATCATCTTTGACATTTACTGTCTCGAAATGGTCGTCTAGGAGCCTCTAAATAAAACTTGTCTGGGTAGAGAAACACTGAGAGAATTGCCATTTGATTTTCCTCTTCTTGGCTTTCCGCGGAAATGTGAGTCCAGCGGAGACCAGTGCGCACCACACAGAGTCGCCAAGGCTGCAACGCACAACCCAATTTTTCCAGCGGGGGGTGGGGGGGGGGGGGGGGGGAGAAAGCCGGGCTTTGCACCGCAGCATCGCCAAAACAACGTTCTCCTCGCCTTTTCTCGCCTAAATGCCTCCTCGTGAGTCGATTTCACAAATGGCCAGTGGATACTGATTCTCGATGGTGTTCACCGGCCAGGTGTCTCAGAGAAGGCGAAACGACGGCTGTCTCGTTCAGTAAATCCTGGACACACCTTTTTTAATGTCAGTCAAGGTAAGTTTGGCCTGTTTCCACTTCGTGGTTGTGGCACGTTGCTCTCTCTGTGATGTGTGTGTGGGGGACTCTTGGGCCCTGATGTTTTTTTTTTTTAATCTTTTTTTTTTTAAAGAAAACCTGTTAGAAAGCGCGCAGATGAAGCTGAGGTGTTGCTTGTTTATTAGACCTGTAGCCTCGCAGATCCCACAAGTGATTTTTTTTTTTCGTTTTTACCTTCAAATTTCTAGAAAGACGAAAATAATCTTAAAATAAACTAGTTGCCATGAGATAACTCACCCAAAAATCACAGCATACTTTATAAAAAATGTATAAAATGCAAATATTGAATATTTAGGTGGATATCAATCACAGTTCCAGATTTTTTTAACCTTATTAATTTTTAGAATAAAATCAATTTGTCCAAACATTTTCACTGTGAGGTTACTGTTCAGTACTAAATGATCCCAATGCAATGAAGCTTATGATTCATTCAATTATCTTTTTTTTTCTCCCTGAAACATATTTCATTTTCCATCAGAAAATGCAGTAAAATATGTTTTGCTCTCAAATCTTCAACAGTGTCAGTGATGCTGAACAGTCACATGCACTGATGCACACAAAGTTGTTGGGGCCTCCTGTGCCGTGTCTTGAGGACACACATTAAGAAGAATTACGCCACCTGATGCAGCCAGGAATCAGCACTGTAACAAGTTGTAATGTTAGAGACCCTGCTGCTCTGTGTTTTCTAATATTGTCAAAGAGATGTGTCTAGATAAGACAGTGGTGTAAACATCTGATGAGAGACATTATGATCTCACTGGAGTGACCCCCCCCCCCCCCCCCCCAACTCCTTCCACCCCCCCTCCTCCCTCCTCTGTTGATGGAGAAATTTGTGCCATATAAACCTCATTAATGTGTCTTGCACCAAACAGGCTGGAGGAAGTAGATGGTGAAGATCCAAGCATTGGCAATTTTTTTAATCCATGCACACATACAGTATGTGCAGCACTGTCTTTACTTAGCACTCAAATCTGTATTTGATCATTTGAGGGTGATGGGACATTTGTTAGACTGTATGTATCATCTGGGCAAGGCTGCCATTGAGTCTTGCTCTCTCTACCAGCGGTCGCCTGTAATTTTCCCCCCGAAATGTAAGCTCACTCCCCTGCTGTAAGTGACTCCGCATAAAACTGCCATCTTAAAGTCTACAACAAAGTGTAATTGGATCGGGCACACGTGCGCACACATTGTCCCCCATATTGCTCCAGCTTGAAGAGGCGGTGGACCTCCAATCTGCCATCCCTAAATGAATCTTTTTGTCCATCGCTAGTAATGGCAGAATTTCTGCTTGCATCGAGGTCGCTCGTAAAAGCCTCGAAATAATGAAATGCCCTGGAGCTGTGTGCGGTGTGAGCCTAGTGCCAATTGTTTTCAGTGAACTCTGACCCTTGGGGGAAAAAAGCATCAATAAGCCTGATCATTCATATCTGGACACCCCACCACCTTCCCCTCTATTGACGTTAGCATTCCCAGTGGTGTCTAACCTCAGGATCTGGTCAGAGGCTCTCATGTCTCATGTTGATTGATGCTGTTCTTTAAACGAATTGTCAGCATTTCTGCTCAAAAAATTCAAGTGATGCTAAATGTATAAAAAGATCCAGTCATATGAGTTTCAATCAACTTTGGAAGTGACTCACCACTTTAATACATATATCTGTATAAGAACTGTTTTAATCTCCTAAGTCGGATCAAAACAGTTCAAAAACACAACATTTTCCGGCATCAGTGACCAAATGTCTTATTCTGGATGCTACCAGTTACACAGGATGGGATGTAGCCTGCATTCTTGAGTCTTTTCCCACCTGCTTTTGTAGGGTCAGGATCTTTGGCAGTCAAAGACAGTAAGCTCACGAAATTCTGTGCTGCTGTTAAAAGAGCCAACACTGCAGGGAGCAATGCAAAAAATCATTAGAATGAACACAAGGAGGAGCGATGCATGATGGTGTCATGACTCTTAGTGACCAGGGCAAAGGAGCATTTTCAGTTTCTGTCATTCCCTAGACACTGAAGAGGATATAAAAGAAACCTGCTCGCATACATGTATTGTTTTTTGCGTAGATTCACACGTAAGAGTACACACACACACACACACACACACACACACACACACACACACACACAAATGGGCGTCAGGTCTGGCCTGGGTGAGATCCAGTAATATGATTCTTCATAGAAATTGAGAGAGGCATTTATAGTTCTTTTGTAGCAGCAGCTCACAGTGACCTGAGAGTAACGGGGGGTCGCACAAATAGAGAGAAAAGGTGTGTGTTTGTCTAGAAAATGAGATGGAATGATGGCAAAAGAGTAGGTAAGAGTAAGTTGACAATTGGGGGTGGGGGGGTGAGGAAGACAAAGACCAGAGGGTGGGGGTGGTACATGAGAAGATGAGAAGGTGCAGGAGGTGTAAAGATCAAGGGAGATGTCAGGGAGGAGGCACGGAAGGAAGAGAGGAGGAGATGGAAGGGATGAAAATGGCAAAAGGCTGGAGGGGGAGCACGGAGAGCGGGGATGGGAGCGGGGTCCGTGGCGATGAATGCCAGTATTATTCAGTTAGGTGAAACGATCGGTTTATGCTCGACAACCGTGCGGCGAGGGGGCAGCCACATACTGCGCCTTGAGAGCCTCCTGTGAAGGCCAGACGGATGCAAGAGGCAGCGCGAGAGCGGAGAGACAGGGAGAGAGAGAGAGGGAGACAGAGAGAGAGAGAGAGCAGGGAAGAGAAGAGGTTCGGTGGCTGCGACTGTCGATATTCAGTGATAGAAAACAAAGACAGGGGAAAACGCGATGGGTGGAGGGACGAACACCAGCAGAGAGAGTGAGACAGGGACAAGACACAAGAAAAGAGAGGCATAAATTGCAAGAGATAAAATGGCTGGAAGCAAGACTGACAAAGAGGGAGCAGATTTTAATTGTCTGACAGTACATAACTGGAGTTTGTCTCTCACTTTAGAATTTATCTGCAATAGTTTGAAACAACACAGAGACTTTTCATTTCATGAGTGTTATAAATCAGGTAGTCTTGACTTAAGGCCTCTCTTTCTCTGTGTCTCTCTCCCTCTCTCTTCCTGGAAATGTGAGTCACTGTGAATGCCACCAACAGGCAAGGCTGTTGAATCATGTACACTCACCCACAGGCTCTGCTATTGTTTCATACTGAATGTGATAGTGGCCGAACGTGTGCGTATGTGTGTGTTTGTGTATCCGTACGCGACAGATTGCATGCAAAGCACCGCAAATATGGGAGATGAAAGAAAAAAAAGACACACGGGTCGACAAAATCGTTATAATAAAAAAAAGCCTCGCGAAGACAAAGTTTTCTTTCACTGTGAGCACGAAATCACAATTACAAATGCAGCTGTTCAGGTGAGTCACATTAAGCTGAATGGCAGTTTTAGCACATTAGAGCTGTAAAAGGAGGAAAACAGCGGACGTCAGAGTTTTAACACTGTTCAAACGCTGAATGAATAAAATACATAAACTCTTCAGTTATTAAAAAATGCAAATATTTAAATAATGAGGCATGGGGGCAAAGTCTTAACAATTATGACAGCAGGTGCCAAAAGATGTTTGCAAAGAGGAGCAGCAGTTGTAGGGTTGGCACTCGTCCAGAGGGATGGACAAACACGTAACTGGCTAGTTGATAAAGAAACTTAAGAAACTCAAATATTAGCACAAAACTGAATCAATACCTTGTTGACACTATATATATATATAGAGAGAGATGTATATTTAAAAAAAAAAAAACATTGTCAGCTTAGCAGAGATACTACTTCAGGGGACTTGAAATGGCTTAATTGGTATAAAGCATTAAACCTGGACAATAACTGATAATAGAGTGCAGGTTTGTCATATTTGGCGTGTTTAGAAAGAAAAAAAAAGATGCTTATGAACCACAGTTGGTGGGGGGGGGAGTTGCTATCTGTTTAACAGGGTTGATCTGTAAAGAAGGTATGGGCAGTCACCATGTGGGAGAAATTAGGTCTAATGATAAGTCTGCAATGGTTGTGTGAAGAAAAAAAAGCAGTTGGTTGCATTGAACCTGTATGAAAATCTCAGAGGCGTACAGTACAAAGTATACCATACACAATTCAGGTCTTGTATAACACCAGTACAATCCAAGGCAATCGCCATAGTACTTATTACTTCATTAAAAATACATGTCCATACTGTGTATGCATGCATATGTTTGTGTTAAGTGCACATATGTACTTAAGTGCAGTTCAGTGACAAAGTAAGACTTCTATTTCACACTGGCATCACCCACTTCAGCTTCATAAATAGAATTTTTCGCACAGAACGATGACTGTGGATTTTGTCCCACTTCTCTTCCATTAAGAGGGAATCTTGTAACAGCCAGTAAGAGCAGAGGTAAAGTCAAGCCACATTTGTTTACATAATGTCACAAATCACTAATTTGTTTTACAAGTTTTACAATCTGTAACGGTTAAAATGACACTCTCGAATCAGATAAGGAAAAACTCCCCCTCAGAAAGAATGGAAGAAACTTCAGAAAGCGTAATAGATGCCATGTATACAAAATAGAGCATATAGAATATTTACAAAATGGACACTCAATTATAGGTTGTAAATATACGATGACAAAATAAAAGGAGAAATCATTGCAGCAAGGAAAAACTGTCTTTGTGTACATATGGAAACGTGAATATTGTTTTAAGGCAGACTTTAAAAAAACAACCACTCATCACTTGTGTGATACAAAGTTGCACGTATGTACTCAGCCAATTAGGATGCACCTACTCAATCTTAACGAACCTGCCCTTATAAAAGAACAGCTGCCCTTTTCCTTATCCACTTCTCTTTGACAGCAGCAGATGACAACAAAGACCAGGTTCATCAGGACATTTCTAAGATCTGTTCCTCCTGGTCCAGCCTCAGATCAGCGTCAGACCCTACACTGACACTGTTTTATTTTCAGCTCGCCAGGCTTTGTCCAATAAGCCTGAAACAAACAATAAATATTTACCACACAGTCTATATGATGATTGCCTCACTCCGGCTTTCAGAATAGGCAGAGAGACCGTGACTGATGGAGGTTGCTGTCATGCCTGGTGGAGAAAAAGTGAATCACTCCTCTTGTGCAAAACACAAAGGTTTTGTAACAGAAATAACCTCTAGCTGTTACAGTCTGAAGAGCTGATATAATACCCTGACATTAAATTCTGGTGTTTTATGTAAGTGGAAATATTTTTCGCCGCCGCACTGGAAGTCTTTACATGCAGCCAGACATAATACGATATCGTTTTTATGTATTCCTCCATGATTTTGCATCTGTTGCCAGTCGTGAAAACAGTGCTCGTGTGGATATCTCTGTTTTGTGTCACTTTATTTTTGCAATTGTTTACATGTAGACAGACTTCCATTTGTGTGAGCGCCCGTGGTGTGTCCTTACAGTATCACATTTAATCCAGGTGCTTTCACTCAGTGTGCTCAGGTGCAACAATGGATACAAACCTGCACGCACACACACACACACATGCGCGTGCGCACACACGTCTGTGGTTAATCTCTGCTGACAAGCAGCAGTTTCCCCATCACACAGTGTCCCAATTATAGATGATTGTATGCTGCACAGCATGTGAGGGTGTGGATTTATGCTAACTGGGTGTGTATGTGTTTACAATGATTTGTTTGTCATGTCAGGGATTATGGTGCATCCTTTTGAATTCTCATGACAGCTGATAGTTGCTGGTGAAGCTGGAGGTTACTTTGTCGATAAAACATGCTGTTGGATTAGAAATTGAAGATCAAAGTTGTTCTTATATATTATCTAACAGAATATTTAACTCTATCTATAATGTTACCATGCTGACTTACTTTGGTACATTAAATTCTTAGCTTTGGACAGAGCTAGGCTAGCTGTTTCCCCTTGTTACCAGTCTTTGCGCTAAGCTAAGCTAACCAGCTAAAGGGAGCAAGAAAGCAATTATTAATTTTTAAAAAAATATATTAGCACTTATTCAGACAGATAATTGTGGTTGAAACTGGTGTTGAAATGATCACAATTTCATGTCAAGTAATGGCTTCACTATTATTTTGAATTTAATGTGCTGAATTTCTTTCACCTATACTGTACAGTGCTGAACATGACACAGGAGCTCACTGAGAGTGCCTCTGTAAAAAAAAAAAAAAAAAAAACGTATTGGAGAGAGCGTATGCTATTCCCTCACAGGTGTTTGGTTGAATTTGGACCACAACGCCCCCAGAAGGCACCTCAGTATGTTCTGTTGTCCCAGAAACATCCAACTTCACACCTGCTCCCCACATTAATGATCAGCTCCACTACCCTGAAACAAAACCTAATATTTGTCCCACCTCACCATTTTTATTTGCTTCCTGACTTCTTTTATTCATAACAAATTTAAGTTAAATCTGTGTTCTGTGACCAAGATGTAATTCCCAACTCTACTGGCATTAAACAACCATAGATTTGTTACGGTGTAGTGCGTACACACGATGTTGTGGTACAGTAATACCTCAACCCAAAAAACACTGGATATTTCTGTATTGAATACACAGAAAATCTCCTTCCCTGTCATTCACTCACACAGGTACACTCACACATACCTACTCCTCCTTTGCTCTCTCTGACACATGCAGACACACATGTGGTCCCTTGGTGTGCCTCTTCCGCAGCTGTTTTGTCACCTGTCAGGGCTGACACCAGTAAAGAAGGCCATCTCGGGCCCGCTCTACCATCACTAAGTCATTCTGACGGACGCCACATCCCGCCATTCAAACCCACTCTGCTCACTGCTCCGTGATGTGAACAAACGGCACCCCTGCCATGAAGATTTGTGACCTTTCGGACTCAGAGTGTCGCTTCCTTCTTTGCATTATTGCCTCGTGATATTCCACATGGCCGACTGCATTATTAAATGATCATTTAGGACTTGTATACGCACATGTAGAATAATACTGTAGTAGAGTAATTTAGCTTTTAGATTCTTCATGGAAATTGTTCTTATCAAGCAGGTGATGAGCGTGTTTTTTTTTCTTTTTGTTCACCCGTGATTACTTAGAAAAGGCTTTTGAAGTGACTCACCTGTTAGTTGCAAAGAAATTATTCATACAAAATGATTGACAGCAACAATTGTTGCACATTATGGTAATTTTGTACAGGTTAGTAAATGACTTGGGTCGACAAAACTGTAACACTTAACATCTCCATCAGCTACATTTCATGAAATATCAAATGATAAGCTGCAGGTTAGGAGTTTGAGATGAGAAAGATGCGCACCTTTACCTGACAGTATAGAATGTCCACATATAACTCACATCTGGACATTCATCATCAATCATCAAGCAACTTACGAAATTTCCACTGGTAAATTGTAAAATCAAAATTTGGATATTAGAACTCATAAAAAAGGGAGGCGGGTGGGCGTGGCGTTCACTTAAGGACTTTACGCACCTCGGCCCACTGAGCCACCAGTACTAATGCCAAACAGTTTTACAGAGTCAGCTTTGCGTGTAAGCAGTTTAAACACCCAGGGACACATATGACTGGAGTCAGGGAGACATTTGACTGGATGATACAAGTTATCGCTGGAAAACAGCTTTCTGCTCTGTCTGTTTCTATCTCCTGTTCTCTTGCTCTCTGCATGCAAAGCTAAAGGATCTAATGCAGCAACAGATCCGAGAGGCAGGAACCTAACAAAGCAAAAGTCTGCATTTTGGTTTCAGGGGTTGCCACAAAGCGGCAATGTTTTGTTTGGTCTTAAAAATGGCATTAAAGGCTGTCATGAAAGCGGCTGTGTAACTTGGCAGCGGTACTACAGCTGAGTAAAGACATTTTACAGGGTTTATATCTAGAACAGAAGAAACCCATTTCCTATCCTAACCAGGCCATATGACTTGTCAGTGCTAAAAGAAACAGTTTGATGAAAATTTAAATCAGGCACCAAAAAATCTGCGGCGGTCTAAACACCAGCTATTTCTTTCATTTTCCATTCACAGCACAAACACTTGATTGAAATGAGCGTACATGACTTCTGATCAGACCGTGACACTGATCTTACGTCAACAGCAGTGACTGAGTCGATGTATATAGCACCACATTTTGCAGTGAAATGAGCATGAGGCTGCTTTAGAATCAGATTTAAAAATTTTTATGATCAGTCACGTAAATACACACACACACACACATGCACACACTTTCGGTCATCTCTGTACTGTTTTCTGTCACTTGCTTGTAAATTAAGGGGATTAACATTGACTGCTGCCAGGGGTTTGTGTGAATGTGTCTGTTGTGTGTGTATGTGCTTGCAGATGAGAAGGACATTTAAGAGGAGGGGAATACAAAGAAAACTTGCTTTGGGCTGGAGGCCTGTTATACTCTTTCACTCCACAGTGCCCCCACCCCACCCCACCCCACCTCCCCATCCCCTACTGACTCACTCTTTAATAAGCACTGTTCAACTCACCTAACTCCTCTCTCCTCTCATTTGTCACAGATTAGAGGAGGGGTGTCCACATATTGCTTTTAACATTTGGCGTCATCACACTTTGTCGCGGATGGTTAAAAACAGTGGCGTGATCACGGATCATTTTCATCAGCAGCACTATCCTCATTACCACAAACACCTTTGTCATAGCCACCATCGTCTCAGCCGCCAATCACATTCACCAGCAGCGTCAGCAGCATCACTGCCATCTTCATCGTTGCAATTATCATTACCATCATTACGAAATGAACTCATAACCATCTCATCTCCTTTGTTCATCCCCTCTCCGACTCTTTGGATCCAACCCAGCAGCAAAAGCTCGGCAATATCAAATTACTTTCCCCCCTTTCTCCTTTTGCTTCGTTGTCGCCACGCACCAGACGGCGGGTCTTAAATGTGCTTTTATTGACAAGAGAAGCCCGTCCAAAAATAGTATGAATGATGCCTCATTCATTTTGCATCTTATGTGGATGCTTTCCTTTTCCTATGAGTTCTGTAAATTGTGGGCTACTTTCTGCACTGTAGTGGCATAGGACACACATACACGCATACACACACATTAGAAACTGAGAGCTGCAGGTCTGGTAAATGTCATTTTGTCTATATTTGTTGATAAATTTGACGATCATGACGTGGGTGTGTGCGTGGCGACGGTGTGTACAGACACAGTCTAATTGTAGTGAAGGACATTGTTTTGGTGCTTTATTTGTCCCACAAAAGTAATGTATATTGGCTATATTCTATATTTCCATTTCTTTCACTCAAGACTTTACCAAGGCTAACTACAGTTCAAACATTTGATGATTAACAACTTGTCAAATCGCACTTGTAGCTACATCGCTAGGAAAACGGCGTCACCCGCTCGGTGATATTTGAATCTTGCTTTCTCCTCCTATGTCATCACTAGCATGTGTCACATTAGTCAAGAAGGACTGCAATGAGGCGTAGAGTTATGGATTATGAGTAATTGCGCAGTCATAATGGCGACATATAACATCAGCTGAGAGGACGTTGATGCCGCGTAAGGGAAACCTTGAAGGCCGAGCGTGACGGTGTGTGTGTGTGTGTGATGACATTTGAGGCCATGGGGGAAAAAATGATGTGATGTTGTGTTAGATAAGTGATAGTATGGACTGGACATAGGAATTTATTGGAAAGTTGAGTGATAAAATGTCCTGAGAGATTTTTTTTCCCTTCTTGGTGCGTTTGAGAGAGAGATTAGCTTAATTCATTCCAGACTACAGGTCTTTTTTATCCCACCTAGAAAGATGGTAATATTTGGGTCTTACATGAAATTACTAAAATGTATATTTTCAGTTGGAAGTTTGTGACAAAGATAACTAGAATTTAAATCTCAGTTGAATTTCTTATTTTATTTCCACTTTAGCTTTCTCAGCTAACTCTGGCAGAGTTCAGCATTTATATCTAGCTATGGAAAAACAACTGTGTGTGTGTGTGTGTGTTAAGTTTTGTCATGATCATTTCAGTGTGAGTCTTACTTCCTGTTTTATTTGAAATCATCCTTCCGTGTAAGTTTCTTGTATTTTTGTTTCCTCTCTTTATGTGTTTTCATAGTACCACCTGTGTCTCATTAGTTATTAATTACCCCAGTGTATATATAGGCTTGTCTCTCCTCTCTTGAGTTTACTGTGCTGTGAAGTCGGCTTACTGCTACATCACTAGGTCCACTGTGTTTATCATCCACCTTGTGGCTGGATGTTTTGCTTTTGGATTTATGTGCATTTCCACCCTCACCAGCCTGTAAGTCTCCTTGCTTCTTTTGTGTTAGATAAATCACTGGTATTGGTGTTCGCTTTATGTACTTTCACCTTCATTTTGCTAAATAATGTCTCTGAAACCTAAGATGTGCTAAAAAAGAAGAACAAAGTCAACTCTGACCTGTTACTGTGTAGTACAGAATTAGTCATGCATTTACAGCATGTATGGCTATGTTAGTCTGCCTGCTGGCTGTCAGTCTGTGCAGCACTTCCTCTAGAGGAAGCATCTCATCAGCTACTGGATGGATTGCCTTTAAAATTTTGGAACATATACATGCTCCAGGAATGAATCTTAATTAACGTTGTTGATTCTCTACACTTTTCCTCTAGGCAACCATGATTCACATTTGTATTTGCATGAAACTATTAGATGGATTGGCAACTCCACCTCTGCATAGTAACTACCTTGTACTTCTCCAGCATCTGGTAAAAGTGTAGTGTGACATCACAGAGCTGAATTGTGCTCGCCTGCTGGTTTAGCCCCTTCCATCTATCCCTCTTCCTCCTCTCTACCTGTCTGATCTCTCTCTCTCTCCCTTGACACCAGCCAGAGCCAAGACCGGGAGCGGGGGCTGACAGACATGAGCTATTGTGGTTGTTGATGGTGACGTCAGCAGTTCCTTTGAGTACCCTGATTCATTACCCTGGCCACTCATAAAGCTACCGGCAAACACACAAGCATAAACAGGAATCTACAAACATGCGCACTTCAAATGAAATACGATAAACAGGCATTATCGCAGGTTACACACGCTATATGAAACATCAGCACTATCCGCAAAACATCGAGACACACGGGCTGCAGCAACAAATACACAATCATTGATGCAGAAATATTTTTAATGAATTAATATATTAATTAATTCTGTATAAATGCATAACATACATCATCTCCACACACACACACACACACACCACCCATGCAAGATGTGCTGACATTAGCCGCACTCTGTCCCTTTCCCCAAGGATTCTGGCAATTAGATCTACAGGCCAAGTCTCTCAATTCCACCGCATTTAATTGAACATACACACGCGTACACACACTCACCGAGAAGGCTCCACAGGTCCACGCTTGTTGACCGCGCCGACCAGCTGCTCTAATAATTAATTTCTACGCTGGCCCCCCTCACATGCCTCATTTACCAATCAACCTTCTTTGTTTTATGAATTCTATTGTCGGGCCCCTGTTCTGCCAGGACGAGATGGGGGGAATGGACAAAAAGGCGAGAGCCGGGCGTATGCCTTGAGTTGGGAGAGCTTGTTATTAAGTGTCACGGGTGGTGGGGCCGTGATGGAGGTGAGGTGCCGTAGAAATGCCTGCATGTGGGTGCACAACCTGAGGTATGAGGGCAGATATAGTGAAAAAAAGGGGGCGATCAAAATCCACATGCAGGTCTCTGAATGGCATGACGCTGATCAGATACCGACATCTCAGCCCTGGGCTTTCTTCAGTTAAAAGCTCCATGCACCTGGATCCAGAGAGGCATTTTGGTGAAATTACTGTAGCTGATCAGGCGGTGTGTTCAATACACAGAAGGTGATAGATATGGAGAAGCAATCATGAAGCATAAAATGTATGCTTGATGGACTTGCATTGGACTCCAGTCTCGTGCAACAGCTCATTGAAATGCAGTTTTATCTCTTTGCACTTCAGTGGTCTTCTACTCTAGCTGACCTTAGAGTTAAGAGTTCCAACCAGGCCGTAGTTTGCTGAACACTTAATACTCGAAAAATAGGTTTGAACTTTCTTGCTGAGAGTTTTTTTTTTTTTTTTTTTTTTTTTAGATAAGAAGACTGATACCACTCTTGTGTACAGTAAAAATGAAGTTACCACCTGCAGCTAGTTAGCAGAAACAACTAGCCTGGCTCTGCAGTTTTCAACAAGTCAAAGTATTCCTTTATTGCTCAGGATTTTGATTTGATTGATTTCAGCTATATGAGTTATGTAATGTGTGTGTAAAGAAAGAATGACATTTAAAGAGTTGGCTTGTTTTGGAGCTACTTCCTACTAACTGCTCAAAGCAAGATCTGTGGATTGGTGGTGAAACACTGGAACATTATTTCAAAAAAGTAGTTTGCAGTTGAGTCTCAGATCTAATTTTTTCACCTTCATTTACTGGAGTGGCAGCAGGTTTGGAGCTGAATAGCATAGGTCATCTGGATGGCAGAATACACAACTAAACATAAGTGAGAAATACATGTTTGTTTGTCACTTGGGTGGAGTGGACCTCTTTAAGGTCATTGGAGGACAATAATTATTATAATGTGACCTGGGAAATGTCTTGAGGGCAGCATCTGTAGAGTGTATATTCCACTGAGACTATGACCAGAGACCATCTGTCGCTTGTTTACACACACAAACACACACACACAGATTTAAGACAAAAGAAAGGGCAAGACCATTCTAGAAAAATAAAAGTGTTATCGATAGATAGATAGATAGATAGATAGATATAGATAGGATGGATACATAGTCATTGAGACAAGTTACTCATTAAGTTCCTCATAACAGGTTCCAAATGTCCTGTCCCAATAATGGACCCAATAATATTTTTAAATTATTCTTATTATTAAGAACTGGAGCAAGCAATTATGAAGTCATTTAACTGTTGTGGATGCAGACAAGCAGTGAACTAGACCATGAAAGCTCTCATTTTTGACGACACCTCTGTCCCTGGAGAGGTGGAGAGGCTGCTACATCCTGGGGCACTCTACTACTGCCTGCACTGCACTGCACTGCACTACACTACACTACTCCACACTACACATGTAGTTGTATGCCCAGGGTGGAGGCTACATGGTTGTTTGAGGACATACAGACACAGGGTGTATGTCTATATGTGAAGGTGCTCTATGAACATGTACAGACATCATGACTGCAGTGTATTTGAATTCCTATCTGCTACAGTCCACTGAACTTTTTGTGTTTGGAAATGAGACATCTGCTTTTTAGAATCTTGGGTGATTGAAGTCAGACTTTTTTTTTTCTTTTCTTTTCTTTTATTCTTTAAAAGGAGTGGTCAGCAGAAAAACAGTAGATCATGTGAGATAATCAAGATGTTGTTTTACTTGTTCAAGACAAAATAGCTTTTACTTGAGTTACAAATAGAACAAAGAGCCTGTGCTGGAATGATACCAAATATACATGAGCCATGGTTGATATAGAAATACATAGTTACACATGGACACACATGCACACACACACACCTCTACATAAGTCATATACCCTGCCAGGGATGTTTCTATACCAGGCAATGGTGGCTGACACTATCGATGTTTCTTAACTATGCAGTGTTTTGGTGTTCTGAGGTTGTTTCAAGCTGAAAATGACACACACACACACACACAAACACATATGTTTTGCAGTCGAGTTGTTAATCTGACGTGACTCATTTTATCATGTCAGGAAAAACATAAGTAATAACATGCTAGGTTACCACCCCTACATCAAGCTAGGCCTTTCACACAACAATGATTTCAACTGAGTAGCCTTTGATATACAGAGAAATTAGTGTCTGTGTGTGTGTGTGTGTGTGTGTGGTGCATATTGTGATGAAGAGGGTTTAATGCTCTTGACGTGGGGCCTTACTTTTTAAAAAGACAAAGGTCATGCTTCAGAGCAGCAAGATGTCACATCAAGCTTCTGGTTTGAATCTACAAAATTTCTGATATGCAACAGACAATGTGCTTTTAAAAAGAAGTAGGTCCGATTACCGCTCTGGGTCGACATCTTCTTTAGCCTGATGCTCAACCCGTGTGTGTGTGTGTGTGTGTGTGCAGAGACCTACTGAGTAATGAGATGGACAGAGAGGCATTAGTATTTTTAGCCTCATAGCTTCACAGAAAAAACAGGGTGTTTTGTGAATGAGGAAGTTCTCTCCTGCTCTGCCTTTAGTCTGCGCCCGCTTGTTATGAGAACTGCAGAGGAGGGGGATGGTAGAAAGAGAAGGGAAAACTTCAGAGGGAGAAGAAAAAAAGGAAAGAGGAGGAAGAGTGAAGATCCCAAACACAGACACACAGGCTGGAGAAAACGCGGGGAGAAATGAGTCAAACCTGAAGTACACTGTTGCTCAAGGTGTTGTTGCAGGGAGGATTAAAGCTTCCTGTGTAGGCCTTACCTGTGGATCGCTGTACCACTGCAGCAAAACCAGATGCATGTGTTGTGCATTCAGGCATTTATACTGTATACAGTGTCTCGCTTAATGTGATTTACTGGAACAGCCAGAGATGAAAACTGATCTGTCTGCTCTTGGACCATATGGGTTGTAAATAGAGTTAAACCTTGAACCTGGCAATAACTGATTCTTTAGTCACCTGGGGCAGTGGAAACATATTACCTTACTGATATAAGAGCAGGATAATCTACTTGACTTCAGGCGTTCTTAGCTGCTAAATACCCATTACGCTTCACCAGCCAGTTGCTAACTTTTGTTCACAGCCAAGTTCTGTAAGAAACCACAAACAATGAGCTGAGGTGGGCACTTAAAATTGGGCAATAAATCTCTATGTGGTTCATCAGAGAGGGAGAGAAATGGTCTAGGAAAGGGTTTAAGTTTTGCTACTGCTACGGTTAACATAGTCACGCCAGGGCATTGTTATTAGCTACTAGTCTAGAAGAAACATTGCAAGTTCAGCATTAACTCCTTTACCACCGAGAGCTGTCTCCAATGGAAAGCAATGGTGATGTTTTGTTGTTGTATCACTCTTTCCTCTACTGAAGATAAAGTATGCTAACCAGCTAGCCCCAGCCTGCCCTCGTCACTTCTCCGATAGCAACCCACACTAGTGTCCTGACTTCTCTGAATGGGGTAAAGCTGCTCAGAGGATATTCTAACCTTGTATTGCAAATGCAATGATGGCTGAAGCCTTTGCAAGTGACTATCATCACTACCGGGCCTCATAAGAACCCACACTCAAGAGAGAAAACGTAGTCCCTTTAATTGAATCTACGCATACTTGACCAGCGCCTACAGCTTAACAACAGTGAGTCAGGCCAAGACCAATATGCTAACATTTAAACTCATATTCATGTTCAGCAAGCCCACAAGAAATGTTTTCCATTTTTAAGGCAATACTGCACCACTAGCAGGCTTATGGGTGAAGTAAGGAGAAGAAAATAAGCTAAAAATAGCTTCAAAAGAGGACAGAGACAACAGAAACTGTGGTACAGGCTGCAGGAAAGATGCAGTAGAGGTTGCTCTAACTTAACTCTAAAGACGAGTGAGAAAGAGAGGCACAGAGAGACTGGTATGAGGATATCAATTTTTTATTGTGTACCTCTCCTTCTGAAAAAGGCAGCCGCTTGGCAACATTATTAATGTCATCAGTCTGCTGCTGTATTTTCGAAAAGCAAACCTACCAAGATGCAAAAAGTTATCACACTGAGAGTGGCATGAAGACAAAAGGAGACAGAAAAGATGATAGATTGTGAGACAGAAAGAGAGAGACATCAGAAATGACAGATGAATTGAGAGGTTGAGATGCAGAGGGGAGAGAAATGAGACATGTATTGAAATGAGGGAGACCTTGAAGATCAGCAGGTGAATCATTCCTTGATAATTGCATCGGCTTTTCATTGCACTGCAATGGTGTTTGTGTGTGTATGCATGTGTGTGTATATACATGGTGCCTGCATGTGCATGTCTCCTCACCTTTTGCAATCTGGGACACATTACAACCATATTGTGCCCCAGGCTAAAAGTCTTCTTCAGTACGGATATAAACACAAACCAAAGACCGTTATAACAACCGATCACACATGAACAACATAAAATAATGTCTGATGGAAGAGAAATATGAAATTTCCAACCACTTGTCAGACTTAATATTGTATGTCAGTGTGTATGCAACTACACAAAAGACATACGTTTACTGTGTTGTGTACATATACATAGTGGCTACTAATTATATGTCGTCTTTGTGCTGCATGCCACCATGATGTTTCCCAAGTCAAAGAGCAGCGTGATATATATAGGGGTCTGATGTGTGCCTTAGAAACTTCAAAGGGTATTTCAGCCCCGTCTTTGTGGGATGATTTGACACAGCCATGCTGATTATGCTTGAGTGTGTGCATTTTGAGAATTTCTTTGACATGTATATACATAAATCCTGTCCTGTGTGTGTGTGTGTGTGTGTTTGTGTTCTTATGTGGTTGCCTACTTGGTCAAATCTACTTGACATGGGAGCTCTTGGAACGCCTCCCAACACCTACAGTGCAATCAATCATTGGCATTGGCATGTAAGTTACGAATGGCTGATGGTGTGAGTCATAGCTTAGGGTTACAAGCAAGGCTGCAGGTCTAAGGATGGACTTGCCAAACTCTATAGAAATGGAATATACTGAATAATATGGATTATTTTTAAGCCACATCCCTGTGCATTTCTGCTATCTCAAGGCAGTATTCATACTTATTATTATTATTTATTTGATATGGACATCACAGCAACATTGGACAAACCAGATGCATTGCTTTGAGTGTTTTAGCACAAGAAGCACTCTCAACACTTTGTCCATAGGAGGCTTTTTAAGAAAAGAATGTAAGAAAGTACATGTTAAAAAAAAATCACTCTATAGAAATAATCTGTTTAAAATTAGAGACCTTTAACATAGACAATTTCACTCAAGGTTAATATTCTCATGTGAACACTTCTGTCCAGACTTTTAGCCACTTTTTGAGGCTTCTGTTAAAGATCATATCACTCTCCAGTTTCAGTTCATTGGGAAGAGAGTTCCACAGTCTGCTCAAAAGAGAAGTCTTATACATTGGAACTATACAGTCCCCACTGGTAGAGCCCCCAGCGATCGGGTTCGTTAGAGTTTTGACGCTTCCAGTGACCAGAGCAGAGAACAGTGATGCACAGAGTTACTTAAGCATTTAAAAACTTTAGTGTACTAAAATTTACAAATTTTCAAAGGTAAAGAGTTTGTGCTTTTTATGATTTCACAGTGATGCCATCTTATTGGTTTCTATCAAAGACCTTAATTGCCTGCTTATATAAATGAGATGACAGGTTTCATTGTAAAGGTGACGCTTGTGACACAGTAAGAAGTATGCAAAGAAAGATGGGGAAAAATCACATGATATATATATATATATATATATATATATACACACATATATATATATATATATATAAGAGCATGCTGAGATAAGTCCTTCTGATGAAGCGCGAGGCAGTCTAGGTTTGTTTTGACTCTTTTACATACATCTAGTGGTCACTGACATGCTAAACGATGCAGTCCGCAACATTCAGTATCTCAAAGGATTGCACTGACATCCCACCACATCATACATGTATACTGTGTATCCTTGGTCCTCTTAGCTAGCATGGTGCTTTTTGACAAGTAGGCCACATGATAAATTTGGTCTTCTGGGATATTTCAATATTATGTAAAATTAAACTGCATACATTTGGTTTGACATTTGGTAAGGTCATTGCTCATCAGTTTTCTGCCAAGTCTGGGGTAATTGAATTTTGACGCTGTTTTGCCTACAGCCATCCAAGGATTACTTACAGGGCAAGGCAGTGTACAGTGCAAACACCCAGGTACCCTCAGACTACCATGTGAACTGAGCGCTTGTTGAGACGGGTTATGTGATGATCAATAATAAAATGACATATGTGTTGATAATGGTGTTGACGGCAGAGCTCTAACACTTTTACCCTGTCTTGCTTCACTCCACTTTGGGATGAATCCATGTTCTGGTATTGATATTTCTATTGATTTTTTTCTAGCCAGACGCACATATCTGCACATACTGTCGAGCTGTCTCTCTACTGCTGGCATAACTTATCTGACTTGTTTCATGGATCAAGGAGTTTGTTTGTGTCATCCAAGGTTGAAACAGGTTGGAGCGGTATTTGGGCATAAACATGTCTAGCCCCCAAACCTTTGATGTAACCTTCAAATGCCTGTTTCTCTTTCCTTTCAAAACTGTATGAATGAAACTTCACTGATCAATAGAGAACCTTGCTGCCTCAGTGCCATTGTTGAGACGCTATTTAACTAATACGCTTTTTGTGCCACTAAACATGTAGCTCAAACCACAAATTTATATAAGGTAATACTACTGTGTGTGTGTGTGTGTGTGTTCCTGTATTTTATCAGTATATTAACCAATCCGAATTTAATCATCACTTCCTTGTGTGTTAATAGCCATTTGTGTGTCTCTGTGTGCCTTGAATCTTGACTATTTCTGTCCTGAAGCTGAAGCACAGCTAATCACTTCTCTGCTTCCTAGTGGACAGCCCTAATGCATTTAACCACTCCTGAGGGAGAGCTGATGCCTGACAGTAGAACGCCTCTGCCCGCTTGGGTCATAACATCTCTTCCCTCTCTTCTTCCTCTATTCTTTCAATTACTCCTCCTTCCTTCTTTTAACTTTCCTTTCCGTCTGTCTTTTCCTTGATTTCTTTAAACTCTCCTTTCTACGACTGTCTTCCTCTCTTGTCCCTGTCACCGGTCTGCCTCCTCCTCTCTCCCTTCCTCTCGCTTAAATTTTAAATCAAACTCTCCCAGTGACCTAATTGGACCGCTTAGCCGTACCGAAGCAACAGGACACTTTCCGAACAAATATTATAAGAGGAAAGTAAACAACAATATAACAACTGGTTTAAAGTGACAAATGCAACACAAAACACACAGCATAATGTGTTTGTGGTAAAGAGAAAAAGCTTCATACTATTAAGAGGCTGTGCGTTGACTCATTCAAGTCAAGAAAGATAAATTAAGAAGAAATGATTGAACCATATACTATGTCTCACTAGCTACATCATCTTCTCATTTCCTCCTGTTCCTCTGTTTGTTAAGAAGACATAGTTCATTACCACCAGATGGATGTTTTATGATGGTCTGCCCTTTGTCTTTGCACAGTAAAATGGTTTGGTCAATTGGACCGCTGGCGGGCTGGAATAACAGGGCCCAAACCTTCAGCTAATCGAGACTGCAGAAACACTCTGTGAATCTCTCACTTTGAGTCCTTCTTTGAATATCCATAGCAGCCTTCATACTGGCTATGCACACACACACACACACACATATAAGTGGACAAGGATGATTCCATCAATGAGCACCTGAGCATGAAACAGCCGCCACCGACCAAGGCTTTGTGGGCTTGAGTAAAAGTTAGATGGCATTATAAGTAGTTAGACAGAAAGGATGAAATTCACATATGACACAATGAACACACCATAAATTTCTAAAGACAAAGAAAGGTGTTTCTGTTTTTGCTTTTTTCATGTACTGCTGTAGACGCTACTGGCAAAGAGTGGTACTGAATGACTATCAACTGAGGAATGCAACATACTGTTCCATTACTTTTATTAATGGCTTCATCTTAAAGCTAGGCACCCAAAATACACAAATTCTATTCACAAGTCTTCGCTCTCCTTAGTTTTATCTCCTTTTTAATGAATGAGTCAGTGCCTGTTTTCATTGACTATACTGTTAGAACAATTCAGGATGCATGCTAGGACTAATCTTGTGCTGGCTAACTACTACCACATATAAATAAATTCTCACCTACAACTGAGAGATTATGAATACAGTGTAGTGGGTGTCAGTGAGGTAAACCTCATTCAGTAGGCTCATCCCATAACAGTGTTTTGAAGCCCCAAACATCCTTCTTCCAGTCCTACAAATTGTGCAACTATCCATCCACCTTCTGTACTTTCACAATCTCTTTTCTGCCTCTTATATCTAGAGCATTCTTTTCACTCCATGATATGGCACACTGCCTTTGATCCTGTTCTCTTGCAAGTCCTTGGGATCCTCATCTCCATCTCTTCAGCTTCACTCTGTGTTTCCTCCTCCTCCACCTCAGTTTGACCTTCAGTCTCCTCCTGGCTACAGCTTCGCCTTGCTACCTACCTCGGCGAGGCTGGAAAGAGAAAACAATGCTGTGATTTAGGAGGATTAGCATTTTAGCTGATTTATCTGCTTTTTAGCTAATTATCAAGTTAATGCACTTTGTCTGCGGGAAGAGATGGAGATATTTTGTTGGCATATCAAAGCCAGCAAGAGACAGAGCGATCTTGAACAGAAGGCTAATTATATTCAAATACCTGCACTGGCAGTGTAAGACGAAGTGAGAGGTGATACCATCCCTTCATCTAGAAGACCCATGTTGAAGCGCCTGTACAATCTAATGGCTGAAGGTCTTAGAATGCAGAGTTCGCAAAGCTAAGTCACACTGCAAATACATTGAATCGAGCATGGAACATTAGGTAGGTTAAGGCTTATATGAGTTTCTGTGGAATGTCATCATAGAGACGTAAAATTTAGGGGGCAGAAAGAAAATTCTCACAGCATATCTAGGGAGAACTGAGCCCAAAGCAGAGCTGACAAGGAGTTGTGCAAAAAGATGGACCAAGGCATTATAAGGTTTTAGTCTTTAGGCCTTTCTTTAGGACACCCTGCTCTCAGAATGCAAAACCCCATGTCATAAAATTTAATCTTTAATGTGACTACAAGGTACATTATAACATACATCTGATTTGTATGTAATAATAGATTTTCCTTTGTATAAATACTGACTTCTCAATGAGATATTAGGCCATATTATATCACTTGGACATATCTAAAATCTACTCATGGTTTGAATAGCTTAGAGTTCTGATAATGCCTCACCATTACTGAGAAACTAATTGGTCCAAGGTACCTCAGTCTCAAGGTCTTGTACAGGATGTTATGAGTGACTGTCAAATGTTTTTCAAATGTGACAAGCTGTAAGTAGCCTTGTCGTGAGATATTTTCACTTTGACTCAGTTATTTAACAACACCACGTTACCACCATGTTCCTGATAGTCAAATAAGAGGACAGATGGAACACAACTAAGGAAACCAGGTAAGTAGGACACATCAGCAAGCCATTAAGGTTTTTGTATTTGACTATCTCCTTTAGTTAAAATTTTACCTAAATAGCAAACTTGTTTGGGCACTTTCATTAAAGATAAACACACAGATCCCACTCTATAATGGCAATTTCATCATTGAGTCAAGAGCTACAAAACCATGTTGAATATAAATGCTTGACTACAGAATCTTGTGACCCGCTACCTGGTAATGTTTGTAATGAGAAACTCATCTATTATAATTCATCATAGCATCTCTTCTGAATTAAAGCATACACTGTGCCTTCCCTTTCTAAGTTTCATGAAACCAAACAGCACTATTTAGAAATGATTCGCTGATACTTGATTAAACTTTTTCATCTGTGCCACTGCCTGCACAGTGTTTGTGGGATACTTGGAAATTTGGTCCTTCAAATTCATCAGTGAGTATGTGCAGCTGAATGACCATGCAGTTAAGCTTATCATCACGACAACATCACTTTCAGATCTGCAAAATTTAATTAAGAATGAAAATGAAGTGACAGTCATAAAGAACCACTGGTCTGTGAGAGTCATAGGAGAAACTATTGGCACAGGAGAGTGCAAAGATTATTACTTTATAAAGCAATGATTATTAAAGGTATTAATTCATGATTAATTGGGTGAGGAAACCGGACTGCACATTTTAAAGAAAAGAACTAAGTTAGATAACGACTGAGAGCTGATTCCAGGAAACGGCCCTATTCACCACTAGATCTTCTAATTGAAAAGGCATTTACAGAGAAAGATGAATAAGAGTTTTAATGAGAAGGGGGACGGTAGAGAGGGAGAGACAGTTTAAATTGAGGTGAGAGGTAGAGATCACAAAAGCTGGAGTGTGTGTGGGGGGGGACAAAAATCAAGAGATGTGTACTGTAATGAAGCTGAGATGGAGAGCACGTAAACAATTGGCATTTTAATAAGAGTGTTTAAGTTAAGGTGGGGATTAGGGGTTTGGATAAATAAAGTCACTTTTGCATCCCACCTGTGCACCACATGAAATACCTCATTAAGGACCCTCAACACCAAAGGCAGACAACTATATCACATCAACTCAAACAAAGCCCAGCTACAAAACCAGGATGTTCTCTCCTAGTGGCAAAGACAGCATCTGAGTTGGAAGATTGCATTTTAGAATTTAGCCATTTTTTCAAGTAATCGTAGATACATTGCACTGTGCTGATTGTAAGTAGTCTGACCTCTTCTGCAAAGCTTTAATTGCTCAACTGTTTATGAAAATAAGCAGAATATACATTGACCAGACGGTTATTAAAATGTCATTCTTTAGCACTTGTTTGCGTGAGTGTCAGTGCTGCGGGACCATTGCTGATCAGATTGGAACATTGTTGTTGACTTGATGATAAAAAGCAGTCAAACCCAGAGTCTTTTAGGATAACTCTCAGTCTTGAGCCTTCCGATAGAGAAAACAGGAGTAAGGAAGACTTAATAAATATTTAAGGATAACACAAAAGTCGATTTCCTCCCACCGTAGCTACATTCCTCTCAGCAGAGCTCCACTTAGCCTACACTACACCACATACACACACACATGCACACCTGTATCATGCCCCAAACACACAGTGCTGATGCAGAGTGTATGCATAGCTTAGAACTTTCTGCTTTCTCAACACAACATGAGATCTTATGAAACGAGCGTGTGTTTGCCACAGAAAGACTTGATCTAATAGACACACAGTAGCCTACAGTCTTCTTTGTCAGCGCTTTTCTGTAAGCAGATTCTTGAGGAGAGATTATTCATTTCAATTCATATATTTTTTTACTGCTGTCAAGGACTTATTTGAATTATGATGAATCACACGGTCTTTATTAAAACATGATGAATCATATTTAATCACAAATTTAATTTGATGGAAAATATCAGTTTCTCTGTTCAGTAAAAGCAAAAATATATCCTTAATTATAAGAAATATCTATTTGTACTGAGATTTAATAGAATAAAATAAGCCCACAGGTAGAATGAAACTAGTGTTACTGTATTTGTTTGATGTGTTTCATTATAATCACAGAGCTACTGCAAAATAAATTGCTATGGACCACAGAAAGAGAATGTGCTGTGAATGATGGCAGGGCATGCCTGAACACGTTGATATGAAATATGAGTACACAGTTCAAACTGTAGGAGCTATATCTGTTAAAAAAAAAAAATTTTTCAGTGATAAATGAAGGATTTTAGTGTCAAATACACTAACTGATACTGAGTTACTTACTCTGCTTCAATAGTGAAAAGTTCATTTTCAGTGAAAGGAGGTATAAACAAATATGAATACTGTGGAAGCAGAAAATCAATGAATATCATAACACAGCTTAATGAAGTAAAGCTCAAAGTGACCCACTTACAAAGTATAATGTATGCCATCAAGCAATGTAGCCATCGACTCTCATTCTCCAATTCATTTACAAAACTACAATGGATTTGTACAAAATTCATCAAACACTTGTTTTGTCTTTACTGAGCTGTGCACATTTTCACCTTTTATACAGCAGCACATGTGGTTACAAAACCTGTGGCAGTAGGAGTCTGGCAGAAAAACTGGTAGATGGAGTGAAGAGTATTAATAGTAGCTGCCACATTGAGTCCTATAATGTATTCCTGGGAAGCCATGGTGGCTTACAAAAGCAGGACTGGTGTTTGAGAAATAGGGCAGTGAAATGTGATTGATGCAAATTAAAAATTAAACTGTTATTACTTTAAAATAATGCGCCCTCCTACAGATTTAGCTTAACGCTGCTTTTTATTTCCCTTTTCTGAGATACATTTCAGATTTGCTATGTGTTTCTGGGTGAGGATGTGTGTCATTGTGTGTAAGGACCTGCAGTTCTGCTGCAGTATGTTCGTTATCATCTATGCATGTCTGCACATTTGTGACCATGTACGTGTGTTAGAGCCCTTCCTCTCTGCTCACTCCTGGTAAAGCAGCTGACAACATGCACAGTGTGTAACAAAATAATAATAGAGGATAGAGGCAGAGGAGGCGATGAAAATTTGCCGTCTCCTGCTCCATTGTCATTTGGCCTTATCTCTTCCTGTTTTCCCTCACTCCATCTTTCCAGCCCCTGCTCCTCATCAATCCATCCCTCCTCCCGCTGCCGCAGTGGGTCAAAGGTCATCACCAGGTCTAGTTTTTTTCTGTAGTGTCCCATTTTTATTACACCGCTTTGCAGACCATACAACTCTACATGTGTATATACTGGCGGCGCTTCCAATTAGACACAAGCTCTGATGTCCACACCAACAACAACATTTCATTCATTGATGTGTAGAATGAGGAGGGAGGAAACAGTATAATTCTTCATATCTATACAGCATGCCTGGTTCATCTCTCTGTATGGCTAGGCATTACATAAACATAGGTACTGTAACCTGGCGGAGGTATTTAAAAATTAATGCCTCGAATGAAATGTGTCCAGTTTGTTTGCGTATTTCATTGCTTTTGAGTGTCTCACAGTTTGATGATTGCGTAATTACAAGGCCCTACCTGTGCGGAGGGCAATTATGAGAGATTAACACTCAAGATGACATGCCATCTGACAACCGTCATAGCAACATGGTTTACATTCTGTCAGCTTAGGTTTAAGGCATTATCTTTAGCATAAAATATACCATTAAATAACCATACATATGAGCTCACACACAAAATGCATGCTGGGACCTTCCTATCTCCCCTTGTTTTTCTCTGGAGAGGAGGGCACTTGAGACTTCATGGCCATTTGATGCTCAGCCTAGTTTGGCCTCTTCTCAGCTCTTCTCCTCTCTCTCTCTCAGTGGAGGGTTTCCATTCAAAATGCAAAGACAGGGGCGAACAAGAAGGATAGCGCATTTTAATGGAAGTCTCTCCATCTCTCCACTTTTTTGTCTCCACTTGATCCCTGTCAGTGTTTCATTTTCATCCATTTCACAGTTATTCTCTCCCTCCCTCACTCCCCTCCTTTATATTCGTTTATATTCTACAGTAGTCCATTCTGCTTTTCCTCTGCTCTTCACATCTCCCTCCTCTCCTGTCCCCTCCTCACCTTCCTGTCTCCTCCAGCTTCCTCCCATCATCTCTCCCCTTTCCTTCTCCCCTCGCTTGACGTGTGAGTATGCACTCAAGTAGCGTCACAATCCTTTATCTTTACGAGTGGCCTTCTCTTTATGTGTGTGTGTGACTTTGAATGTGTGTGTGTGTGTGTGTGTGTGGATGACGGTGGGGGTGCAGGTAAGCCTCAAATGCTCCAAGAGCCATATTCAAATCTCATTTCACACTGCTAAGGGTGAAAAGACCTGACACAGCACTCTGTGAGAAAAGGAGGAGAGGAAGAGAAAGAGAGGAGTAGTGAAGGGAGGAGTGTGAGAGATGGGAAGGAAATGATGGCAAAGACAGCGGCGAAAGTGGAGGAGGAGGGAGAGGGACACGACGTGGGAGAGAAAGAGAATAATGGCTGTTGGCATTAGGCTACAGTAGGGGGAAAAGGGAGCAAAAAAGAGGGGGGGGGGGGGGGGGGGAGAGAAAGAATGAATAGCACACAGCCAATTCTAAAAGGGAAAGAAGAAGAGGATGGAGAAAAGAGATGAGAAAAAGAGGAGTTGTGAGAGAGCGGAAAATCATCAGCGTAGAGGAGGAAGACAAGTTTTGACGGTTTTCTCACTGTCAGCAGGCGTCGTGTTTTTCTCTTTTCTATTTCCGAAAGTACATCTCTCTGCCTTACTCCCTCCTTTTTTCTCCAGGTGAAGCTCTGTCCCCCTCCTTCTCTTCAACTAACCACAGCCCACCTCCTTCCCTCTTGCACAATGTGCATGTTTATGCAAATGAGGTAATTAGGAAGCTGCTTGGCTTCCTCCGAGCTCCGAGTGGACGGATAAGGATTCAGGCTTTGGTGTTTGTTTGAAAGAATGCTTGAGTGTGTATGTCTCTGTATCAGCGTTACACATCCATATATTATCACATATTCTCTTTAATGTATTGTATGAGTCTGTATGTGTGGGGGGGACTTGTTTTACTATATTTGTAGGGTCCAAAAACTGGGAGCCCGCCATACTTGTGGGAACCCCAGAAATTTAAATGGCTGTTTGAGGGTTAAGACTTGGTTTTGGGGTTCGGGTTAGAACTCGGTTTAGGTTAAGGTTAGGGTAACAGGCTTGGGAATGTATTGTGTCAATGACAAGTGTACATGGATGTGTGTGTAGTTTAATAATTCCTCATTCTCATCCAATTCCTGTTCTTGTATGAGATGAAGCCGCAACTGTCCGGAAACGCTTCAGCTCTCCCCATCCTTCTCTTTCCCTTTTTTCCTGACTTGTCTGTCTGTTTTCTTCCTCCCCCTCCTCTTCCTCAGCTCTCTCATCTCCTCTCATCTCCTACCTTCTTTCTGTCACCCTCGCTTACAGCCTTCCCTCTCGCTATGTTGTCCTCCTCTGTTTCTGTCTTTCCTGTCTCGCTCGCCCCAGTCGCCTCTCCCCCACCATTCTTTGCCCCGGCCCTCCGATTCATTTTCTTCTTTCATGCACAATTTTTCCCATGCTTTTTTGCTCATGGCTCCCCCTCTCACAATCCCCCTTCTTGTATTTCTCTATGTTTGCCTGATTCAATCTAATTTCCATCCAGTTTTTCCACCATTTTTCCCCCTCTTCTGTTTCATCCTCTCCATCTGCTTGTCTTGTTTTTTTTTTATCACTATCGCTATTTTGCTATTTCCTTCTCTTGCTTCATATTGTGCTGGAGTTATCACTAATCAGATGCACTCTACACAAACACTCATACATACACACACTGTACTCAGACATACTGTATTTTCCAATTGTAGCGCAGGAAGCATGCATAATGAGACCTCACATGCATACACGTGGACATGGACTCACATACGTGCGCTGTCAAGGCAGCCGTCATTTCTCAGACTTGCCTCCTCAGGCTCGATATCAAGGCTTTGTCTGCTCTCTCTCTGTTCTCACGGAACGTCTCTTTGTCTCATGCTCTCTCTCTCTCTCTCTCTCTCTCTCTCTCACACACACACACACAGTTGCACAGGAACACATGCCTGCACACGCGCACATCACCTCACGCCATTTCTCCCAGAGTTTTCAAACTTTGGATGGCAGCTTCCTGTCAGGGAATGAAAGCAACGGGGAAAAAGATTTCTGAAAGGAGAGGAGGAGACGGTGAAGAGACGGGGTGGGGGTGGGGGTGGGGGGGTAGGTGGGGTGGAGGGGAGAAGAGATAAGGAGTGCTGACAGATGTTCAACTCAACGCTTTTTGCCCAACAGAGGAGAAAAAGAGGAATGGATCTGTCGTTACTTCTCCTCCTCCTCCATCACTTCCTCTTCCCTCCAGTCTCTGTTCCTCTCCTCCCCTTCTAGTTTTTCTCCTTGTAAAAGCCCACGTTAAACAGAATCGACTTAATTCCTTTGATCTTAAGGCATTTGGAGCTTTTAGGTAACTTTAAATAGAATACAACAATGGATGGAACAATGGAACAGAATAGAGTTACAGCCCCCTAACAGGCGGTGGTGCTGCAAAAATCAAGCAGCCACATGTTAACAAGTAAGTCTAAATTCAACTTAAAGTGAAGGAGGCTGAAGGCTTCACACTAAAACTAAATGACAAAGCCCCTCGAATGCAATCACGCGGTCTCTCTCCCGTTTCGAATTAGGGAAGATAATAGTGCTTCTAGCCAATTAAGGAACACCTGTGACAATGATGGCACCCACTGTCCTCATTACCATTACTTACTAGCTACCTTGTCTGAATGTGTGTGTGTGTGTGTGTGTGCTTTGCGCTAATATGTGTGTGAAGCAGAGGAGAGGGAGGATAGAGGACATTGTGGCAAAGCACAAAATCTGATGGAAAGCAAGAGCTCTGTTGCACACACATACACACAGAGTACACCAAACACACATGCGCTCAGACAAACTACACACATATTATACGAACACCTGCAGCTGTGCAGCAGCCTGTCCCTAATGTGAATTGATCGTCCTCGGTCCCTCTGCCACTGTCAGTGTAGTCAGCAAAGAGGAGACAACTTCTTGATCTGGTTTGGAGCTGAAAACACACACACACCTATACGCGCACTCACTGAAGCTGACAGTCTGCTGTAGATGCACTCGTACATCAGCCTATAAGATTGACCGTTTGTTTTATCTGGCACGCCTGCGAGTACGAGCTCTCCCTGCCTCACACGTGGGGCAGCCTGGGGGAAGCATATGTCGTTTATCAGGGTGGAAGAATGACAGCGAGAGGTCTGATAGTAAATCACTGGCAGCATTACTGGACGTCCCCTCCCTCGCCAATATGGATTTGTGTTGGGAGGCAGGGGGGAGCCTGTTATAAATCAGTCAATAACACACAGGACTGTGTGAACACACACCTCTACAAAGCATGGAAGCTCCCCCCCTTCCCACCTGCCCGACCCTCCCCACATCTCTTACACTGACATATGTGCACACACACATCAACACATCAGAGATGATAATAAATGTGCTGATAACCAGTCTGTGACAGGAGCTGAGTTTTTCTTTAGTGGATCACTCACTCTGCTTCCTGTCCTCTATTCTTATCATGGATCATGTTAAACACATACAGACACAATGTGGGCAGCCTTTAGATATGTTGTCATGTCATTCTGAGTTAACAAAATAATGAGCAGTACCTTCAACTTGGTTATGCCCACTCAAAATTCAAAATGTCCAGCTAGTTTCATCAATGTACTCTTTATACGACAGCTGAAAAATGAAAAATAATGAAACATGGAAATATTTAAATGAAACAAGTTTAAAATTCAAACCTTTGCTATTACATTTACAGTTAAATGGAGAAATGAAAAATGAGATCATAGCATCGTTGTGTGGCCTGCTCTCTTCTTAATAGAGTTGTTTGTGGTCTTTAGCCAACATCTAGCCTCTATACACTCTGTGCAGTGAGCCGTGAAGCAATTTGTAGGTCCTAGCCTCGACTTGCTTCTCTCCATCTCACGCGCCCTCCTGCCAGCCAGTGAATTCATATGATTACGCTTGAGCTCCAGCGTGCCCCGCACTCTAAAAGCTGTTAGCATGATGCTAATGCTAACAGCTTTGAGCCCTTCTGCAGCTCAGCGTATTGTATTAGCATCAGCGTGTCAAAAGTGCTGAGAAAGATTTGCACAACAGAGCACTCATGCTGACTGAACGACACAAAGAACGTGCTCAGTATCCACGCAAACCGCACGCGCCACGATCATCTCGGGCTGCTCGGCTCGAGCTAATGCTGTTAAAACAGATTAGGCTGATGGGGCCACTGCTTCAGTGTAATCCACTGGCAGTCACTCTCCAAAGATGATTTCTGACACAGAGCTCAGTATCCTCTTCATCACAGAAAGAGAGAGACAGAGTGATTGAGAGAGAAAGTATTAAAGAAAAAGAGAAAGAGGTACTGCAGGGAGATGTGGAGAGAAAGAAGCACAAGTTAAAGGGGCAGCAGAGGGGCTAGAAAGATGAGAAAAAGTGGGGAGGGGGGGGACGGGTAGAAATCGAGACAGATTAAGGAACTCAAATGGAAACCGTAAATTTAAAATTCCAAAAGGAAGATTTGAGATTAAAGTAGAATCAAAGGAAATCTTTCATCCATCCTCAGATGAAAAAGTTAATTGCTGTGAAGACCAAAAACTGTATTTGACAAAATACACAGTAGAGCTGTCAGTTCCCTCCAGAACTTATGTCAGCTGTGTTTTAACTGAGAGGATGATATAGCCTACAGTATTTTATGTACTGTTGATGCATGAAAACATGAAGGAACAGGGAATGAAGTTTCCACCATGAACAGTTCTCTCTCTTGCTAAATGTTTAAGAGTTTTAACCAGTAACTTGTCTGCTTCAGTTCACCATCATTCACACTGGGCAGGGTTAGACTGTACGAAACTCTGTGCTGGATGCAGCTGCCAGAGTTTACTGTATATGAATTGGATTTGTTTTGGTTGTGTCAGCCATTAAGGAGAAATGAGCTTGAAGCGGCTGATAGCTGCTGAGAGTTGGGTGCTGATCCTCATTAGTAACAGCAGCGGGTTCAACACCCAACCAGGAGTAATTTAATTCACTGTTGTAGTAAATATTATATTTATAAAATATTATAATTACCTTTTTATTGAAGCCATCAATGTGACAACTTGTCAAAATGCATTCTGAGACGCTTTTATTTTTTGCAACTTGTGATTTCAGAATGGACCAATGAAGTGTCATTTTCACAGAGCATATGGCTGTCAGGGGTAAATCTGCCCACTCGGCTGGTCTGTGATCCATAACAAATGTCTGCGCCAATCTGGATATTCTGCCAAGTCAGGATAATGCTGCTGGAAGCAGGAGATGGGTCTGACACCCATATGTCACCTACCAGCTGAAATACCTTTAAGTGTCTGGCTGTGGCTGCAGGTTAACAACCCATTTCACCGCAGCAACTGTGGATATTTTAATCCATCTCAGCACAGAAATTTAACTCTGAACTGAACTAATGAAAGATATAATATTGTGGTATTGGTGATGCAAGATTTGCTGAGCTGGAACTAATCCTATTTTTGTGTTGACCTGTTGTTTTAAATTCAAGTTAATTTCTTTATGTAATCAATAAAGAGAATAAAGAAGAAAAAGATGTCAGCTGGGTGTTGTTTTACACAATTCTGGGATGTCTCCAGCAGCATTACGTTTGGTAGGGCGAGGCTTTGTACACACAGAGGATTCTTTGTTTTTTCCCAGTTATATGGAGCTAAGTGGCACCAGCAGAGCTTCATTTCCCAGAAGTCCCCCTCATTTCTATTCCACCTTAAGCCAATGAAGAACAGCAAAAGATATAAGAGGCTTTTGGAAGGCTCAGCTCCGCTCATTTAAGTCTTACCATAGTTTTCAAATAAAATACAGTGGATTTTTGGGGAATTTCCCTAAAAACCTTTAGCATTAATATACTTTTATCTTCAGTTCAGCTCTGTTCAATTCATCCTCTGACTCATATTCACAAGCAAAAGTGACACTCAGCTCTGTTGATGCTGCGTGTCACACTCTGTTTGTAACTAAAATCTGACAAAGCTTTTAAATTACTGAGGCCCGTGCAATGCTGCCCTGTGACAGCCTGTCACAGATAGTGTCGATGCAGCAGTTACTTTCTTGGGAGAAATTTTCTAGGTGCCCTGCTCCAGCAACAGCAGCTGAGCCAGACAGTTGTACTGATTTAGTTGAGCATTTTATTCCGCCTCCTCTTTAAGGGTTATTCTAAGTAAATCACATGGGTCCACATGGGTTTTGTGGCACTGTGAGGACGCGGTGCCAGGGCTGGTGTAATGTAGGAAGTGGACAAGTGGCACAACTGAGAATAAAACAATGCAGAATTTGTAATGAACAATGAATCTAACTAGAAAGGCAGTGATTATTTTGAGCTGTCCTGTAAAGTTTATCAAAACCCTTTTAGACTGTGCAATAAAGACCTTTCATCATGCTTGAAAGTCCATTTCAGCTGACATATTTAAATATCACACTGGCCCTAAACTAGACATATTAAGGTTTACTTGGCAAGGTAAAGTTGCAGAGTGGGAATTATGTTTTTCTCCCTTATGCGAGTGCTACATTTATCATATTTTAGAAGGCTATTTTATAGTGCTGTCAAAAAGCCAGCCATCTTATTCAGTGCTGGCTCCCCTGTCAGTAGCCAGTTTATAAATACATTATATTCTCCCACTGAATGTATTGATAGTCTCAGTAACAAAGTAATGTGTTGTTTTGATCACTCATCGATAGGTGCCAGAGCTGGTTTGTCTCAGGTCATTGGATGAAGCATTGCCTGACATAGCTGATGAGACAGGGAGTGTGTGTGTGTGTGTGTGTGTCCGCGCGTTGTGACGATGTGTGTGTGGTGTGTGTGCATAGGGTATGTAGCCTAAGATGTGTTCTCAAGAGATCTCTGCCCTGAAGTGATTCTAATAGCATTATCCACTGTCTGTGCTTGAATGGTCCAACGGTGCATTATGTTTCTTCAGACACATTCACACACACACACACATGCATCTGGGACAGTACCAATCATCAGGGATCTGCCCCGTGTTGTCTCATATGCTCAGTGTTCTCGCTCATTTTTCAGCCCAGTCACACGCGACTGCGTGCACAATAGATGTGTGTGTGTGTGTGTGTTCTCAAGTGATAATACTGCTTCCTGTGTTTTGACACAGTGAGAGAAAGAATTTAAGAGATGTTAAGACCGGGTACTGTGTTAAGTTGGTGTGACAGTTAGATCCCTGGCTGTCTGTGAGCGCTGTGCTGGGCTCAGCATTGTCCCAAATCACCTACACATGCATACAGAAACACATCATGCACACTTCCAATCCAGTCATATTTTTTGCTGAAGGAAAATATAAAAAAGGCGGGGGGGGGGGGATCTAATCTTCTCCTGCAACTTTCCACACCAATTTTTATAACTTCTAAAACTCATAATGCAACATTACAGGGAGGCACTTTTTAATAACTTTTCCCTGTAGAAACTGAGGATTATGTGCTACAGTGTGTCAGATATGGTATCAGTTCTTTCCCAGATGTCCTGATTTTTCACAGTAGATTTGGGCTCCCCTCCAAAGCTACACAACTGACTTTATGACCTTCATAGGGATAGTATTAAAAAATACTTTTTTATTGGTTACCTTCTTAAATGAAATTATGCAATAATTGTTGCTGTTACGTCTAAATCTTCTTCCTCAGAAATATAATCCAAGCAAAAAAAAGACAGTCCAGAACCAAATAGAGCAGTATGTACAGTAGTCTAATTCTACAAATGAAACTGACCAAAATAGAAATGTGACAGTCAAATGCCTAAGTATGGTTGTATATCAGAATTGAAGCAGTTAAGTGAATAACTGAAAATAACTGAAATCTGCAGTGTTTTGCAGTTGTGGTGCAGTAGTTAGTACTGTCATCTCACAGCAAGGTTCTGGATTTAAACCCCAGTCGCCCGGGGCTTTTCTGTGTACAGTTCACATGTTCTCCTTGTGCCTGCGTGGGTTCTCTCTGGGTGCTCCAACTTCCTCCCACAGTCATGCTGGTTAGGTTAATTGGTGACTGTAAATTGCCCTTAGGCGTAAATGGTTGTTTGTCTGTATATGTCAGCCCTACGATAGATGACCTGTCCAGAGTGTACCCTACCTCTCACCCAAACAGTTAAACAAGAGGCATTTTATGTGCTAACATTACTTTTTTTAAGGCTAATGTCTCTGTGAGGGGGGCTTCTGTATTTTTAACCCCATGTTGCTCACTGATGGTTTGGGATGGTTTCCAAACCCAGGCCTTTCTGTTATCAATGTAGACTTTGCGGTTGTGGATCAGGGTGGAAGTGGAGGTCTTGTTGTTTTCTGTTGACTGGTGATCATGTGATGCATCCTTTATACTGCTGTTGTCTGAGGAAGGCTTTATGCCAAAAATATATCAGCCTATTGACTGTAAGTAAATTCATCTAACAGATCAAAGCATTAGGTGATTCTTTTTACAGTTTTTTATATATGGGTACCTGTAGAGATAACGTTGTGTAGTCTTGGACGGGTCAGCATTGTCACTGCTACTTGATCCTGTGTCCAACAGCTTTTTTTAAATTTTTTTTCAAAAAGTGGCATGTGGTAATGTAAGGATGTAAATCACATACAGATTTACTCATTCACTGTCATTTTACTGGTTTCCAGCAAGTTTCTTTACCTTTAAAAACTAATGTATAAGCTAATATGACAAGTGGCATAATGATTTCTCTGCATGTGTGTTTGTAAACCAGAAACCTGTGTCTAAGCCATGACAATGTGGCAATTCATTAGCATGCATAATACCAGCACCCTGAGAACTGAAACAGTTAAGAGGGATTAAGCCATTGTTCATTATTTACACTTGTCTATCATGGGTCAAAATGTTTCACATGCATATGGTGATGAGCATTTCATGCGAACGACGGTGCCACTTCTGCCAAAATTCATCAGATCAGTGATTTATTCACATCCATGTTACCTGGTCAGCCAAAGACATTTTAATACATCAAGATGAAATACCTTCACAGGTACACTTCACGCGCCATCAGCTTTGCTGCTGTTTGAACATGCAAAAAGGATAGATTTTTGCTTTATAGAAGCGAGCAGTCATTACATGTATGCCTTGGGTGTGATGCGTCAGAGTTTTGATCTCAGTGTAAACACACAGCAAGGACTGAAAACATAGATTTTCACAGCTTTTTATATTCAAATTGGCAATATGAAATGATTGAAATGGAGAATGTGTTGCTCAAATCCCTAATGGATCCACAGTATGTTTTCACTGTTGTTTTCCATCCAGCCTCTTCCTGTGTCTGTCTCAGACTGTCGCAGTGAGTGTGTGTGGGAGGGGCAAAGCAAGTTTTTTCCATGGCTCATCACAGCCTTTAGCTCATAGTGCAGCTAAATGGGTGACTGTATATCCGCTACCCCAATTAAGGGTGTTAATGTGTGTGACAGTGTGCATGTTGAGAAAGTGTGAATGTGTGTGTGTGTGTGTGTCAGTGCTAACACAGCAGTGAGGGCCTTGTGCATAGTCTCCCTTTCTCTCTCTCTTTCTCGGTGTCACACACATGCATCCATCAATCGTCACCATCATACACACACACAAAAAACACACTGAGAGGAAGCTTACCCAGCACACAGGATTATTGTGAAAAGAGAGTCAGTGTAAAGGAGCAGCAATATTATGGTGCAGAGATGACTGCATTTTATAATGCAAAAAAATTAAAGTAATGCAAGTTTTTCACTGCCTTCTCAACACACACACATACGCAAACACACACACGTACATAGACAATAGTCTTACACAGAATGCACAGAGCACACTCCTTCCAACCATTTCTGCAAAGCTGTCTCCTGCTTAATTGTAGTCGCTGGTAATAGCTGCAGGGTCTCTCTAAGAAGCTTTGTCATGGGAAATAAAACACAGCAGAGTAAGAATAAACTTCCTGCCTCCACAGGAAGCCACTGTTGCCATGGTAAAGCTAATTTAAAAGGCCAGTTATGGAAAGGCAAAACAATGGCCTCGTTTTGGTGGCAGTATCTATTTGTATGTACTGGGATAATAAATGGATACACAGGTACACTAATAAATGATTATTAAGGCCAAGAGAGAGAGAGAGAGAGAGACTTAACATATCTGTGTGTCGCTGTGTGTGGTTGGTGATTTTCCCCTTTCTAATGTTTTTGATATCTCCACCTGGTTTAACATCTCGTCAGAGGATTAGCTCCGAAGCTGTGAGAGATACCAGCTACTAAATCACCACTGCCCTGTTTTCTTAGCTTGTAATGAATAGCCTTTAATATCGTTACCCTATAAAAACAAAAGTCTTGTCTCCCACTGGCGCTTAATCCTACAGTAGGATTGAGTGCAAACACCCATCCACACACACACAAACACATATGCACACAAAGGAAACCACACTTACACATGCATGTAGTTATCAGCTTGTGTTTGTAGTGTAGACACACATATGCAAATATAGCATTAGTGATACAAAACATTAACACACAATCATGCAGGTTAAAATAACCATGAATTCAAGCATGTCTCAAATGTTACACACCTTAAACAATAATAAGATGTCTGTGTGTGTGTGTGCATGTGTGTGTGAGAGAGAGTGTGTGCAAGACTGTGCACATGTCCAGCTAAGTCCATTATGATATTATCCATTCAATTAGGCTCCAGCTGCAACTGGTCGACTTGTATGTGTAAACCTGAATACTGGGTCAGAATATGATCTGAGCGGACAGAGGGTTAGAGAGATGCAGTGGTTATCAGAAAGTTTACAGTCATTTGGTAGTTCAACATTGTCAGCATATACTATACATGCTGTATGTGTAATGGATTCATTGAGACTGAGACTGACTCGCTAGTGGGAGAATGGCAACAGGAACCAGGCCTGTAGTTATCAAAGAATGAGCCACTAAGTGAAAGTTCAGACATAAAGAGTTGAGTTTTAAGTCTGGATTTAAAATCCTCAGCAGACAGTCTGATGTCAGTAGGGTGGTTGTTCCAGAGGAAGGGGGCACGATAGTAAAAGGCCCTGCAGCCTACTGACGTCTTTTTAACTCTGGGGACAGACAGGAGCCCTGTGCTCTGAGAGAGAAGAGCGTGGGATGGAATACAAGGTTTGAGGAGATCAGACAGGTATGAAGAGACCTGTCCATTTTGTAAGTCATCAAAAGCACCATTTGAAGACTTTTAGTACTAGCACATTGCAGGCCAGAAAACAAAACGTTAAAATAATCCAATCTGGATGACACAAAAATGTGAATTAGGATTTCAGCATCAGGCGGCAAAGACCAATTTTTAGCTTTGTTACATAGGTGAAAAAAGGTAGTCTTGAGTCTTCAGTGTGTTTATCACAAGAGAGGGTAGGATCAAATGTAACACCACTTTTCTTGGCTATCATACTTTGAGAAATCTCACAGTTTTCGCAGGTTATTGTTACTTGTTCAAACCAGTGTCCACATTGGGTTGGGCCAATGACCAGCATCTCAGATTTACCTGAATTTAGGAGCAGGAAATATTCACATCCATCCTCTCACAGCAGATAAACAGGCATCTAATTTGATGATTTGAGGGGGGTCCTCAGCTTTTACAGGAGATAAAGCTGAGTATCATCAGTGTTATACGCTGTCATTGTAAATTAATTCCACAATGGTTTACTTTTTGGCCATGAGGTGAAATATAAAGAAAAAAAATCTGAGGGCCGAAAATAGAGCCCTGGGGTACTCCATATTTCACATCAGTAAATATTGACGTAGTATTATTCTCAGAAACACACTTTTATTTCAGATAAGTAAGACTTTAATCAAGTGAGAGCCAGGCTAGAGATGCCAGATTGGTTTTCCAATTACCCTTGATGTGTGTAGTGAACTGTAGCGAAAGCTCTGCAATCTAATAAGTGAAGCACAGAGGTGGAAACTGAATCCATAGTAGGCAGAAGATAATTTACCACTTTAGCAACTGCAGTTTCAATGGAGTGACAGGCCCTGAAAGCAGATCGAAAAGGTTAAAAAAAATTACTGTTAGATATGCTAAGCTACGGATCCACAACTCTTTCTAGTTCTTTAAAAAAAAGTTAAAAGTTAGAGGCTGGTTGATATTTAGAGACCCTGGATCAAGATGTTGAGTTTAACCAAAGCGGATTCAAAGCTAGTGGGGATGGTCAAGATATAAGTGATAAATATTTAGGAGTGTAGGTCCCAAAACTGGTCAAAAATCTGTAGAAAGTTTACCTGGTGGAGGACTGAGGACGCAGGTAATAGGTTTCGTAGCCAACGCCAACATAGACAATGACTCCAGACATTTTTGTCTGCTATATTCATAGATTAAGGTGAATCATTCATGAGCTAAGTGGTAGGAGATGGAAAGCCATTTCCTCTCCCTTGACACTGCGATGGGGCTAAATGAATCGTCAATGAATGTGCAATGACTGTTGACATTGATTTACTCTCCGCTGTCGTACCCCTCTGTGTGTGTTTGATTGTGAGAGGTGATTGTTATCAGTAAGCAAAGCGTTCTGTTATGCAGACAAGTGAGTTTACGATAAGAGCATTTGCTTTTACAGGGCGAGGAGACAGCGAGAGACTAATGGGCCTTTGGGGCTGGAAAACAACAAGCATTAAATATCTGTGAGTTGTGAGGTGATGTTATGACATAGGGGTGATTTAGTGGCTGTTGGTGGTGACTGCATAGGCAAAAGCTCTTTGCTCAATCAAACCTTCATGAAATAAACACATTCAATTAATATTTATTTGCTGCATGTGTAAATACTGTCTGTTTGTTAAATCAAAACAGGCATCTAAAATCTGCTGTGCATCAGACAATGTGATAATCATTTCATTCCTCTAATCCCAGTGTCAACTCGTGTTGTCTTTCAGATCTCGGCTGGGTTGCCATGACGAGCGAGGAGTGTCCTGTGCCGCTGGGGAGCATTTCCTCAGCAGTGCCAGGGCAGAGTGAGGAATACGGCTCGGCACAGGCTGACGACATCATCGAGGAAGTTGGTCCGGGCGATGACGTTAGCATCGGCAGTGACCTGAGCACGCTCGTGGTGCCCTTCCCGGAGCTGGCGCCCGTGGTTTTTTTCTGCCTTAAGCAGACCACCTGTCCTCGCAACTGGTGCATCCGTATGGTCTCCAGCCCATATCCTTTTCATTCACTGGTAGAAATGGCCCCTTTGACCTTGAAGATAACCTTTATTTTATCCCTTAATTTTCATCATTATCTGACCTCAATTATTCACCTGGTCCTCACGCGTCCTCTCTAAGTACATGTTCAGTTTCGTAGATGAAGCTGTAGTGGTATCTGTTATTAAAAACATCAGCACTTCCCTCAATGGTTTTCAGTGTCCCTAGGCTTCACTAATCCCCCTGCTTCTTTAACACTCCTATCATTCTTAACATCCTCTATTCGTTGGTACACCTTTCATACAGCATTCAGTCCCTCTCACTCCTTCACCTTGTCCTTTCATCTCTTTATCCAACACCGGTGCTTCCTACCCCTCCGTATCAAATCCTTCCTTTTTTTGGAGCCTTTTTTTCTTGCTTATCCATCTCCTACTTTTGCAGAGTCACAGTTTCTCTTCGTTGTGCTATCTTCCGTCTCTGTGTTGTGTTTCTTTTGATACATTTTCACCCATCTTGACTCTGACCCCCTCCTCCCATCCTTCCCCCTCACTCCTTTATCTGCTGGATTTGCTACCACTGTGCAGCAGTCATTCCTGAATCTTCTCCAAGTAAGTGTGTTTGACATCCTTATACAACTACAGCTGCAGTGATCAGCATTCCACAGCTTGAACAATTGAATGTGCACATTTCATAAGCGTGCATTGGCGTGTGTGTATAAATGAATGGTTTTTGCGCGTGTCCAGAACAAGCAATTGTCTGTTTGCTCACTACACTGACAATGGCGGTGGGGACAAACGATGATCCGTTCACATTAGGGACAGACAAGACCACACTGCTGCAAAAATGTGGGTGTGTGGGAGCATGTGTACATCTAAGTGATATATGACTATGGCTCTATTTACTCCCACTAGTCAGAGTGTAGAGCTTTAAGGATTGCAATGTCAGTAAGATGTTTGCTCTGTCAGTCGGTCAGTCCAAACCTCTCTGAACACATGACTTATCATTTAGGAAATTAAATACCATATGCACACATTCACATGCATTAGTTAGAGACAACTTTTTCACCTAGGTGTTCGTGTTGTCGCTGTTACTGTTGCAAAAAAGAATATAGTAAGTTTCACCACTGTTCGTTTTAAAAGAGTCAGGAAATGTGTTTAGCTTATCAAACAGCGAGTGAATCATCTGTTTGTTTCTGGCTGTTAGCGGGGAGCGTTAGCATTATGGCTAATGCTATCAGCCCAGCCACTTTTCAAAGCAAGAAACAACAGTAAAAATATGAATTTGAACAAGAAACCTGTGTGCCGTGTTAAAGGCAGAGTAAAACACCTGGTTGTATGAATAAATAGGCAGGTTTTGTTATTTACTGATCTAGTAGAAATATTGCCAAGTGACTGTTGGTTTTGAATCCTCTCAAGTCCTGGAGCTCTCTCCATAGTCAGACGGGCCATAGAGACTGCAGGGACAAATCCTGGTGGACCAGTGGGCCGTAAAAAAATCTATTAGTCCACGTCCAAATCTCTGTCCCAATCAGGCAGGGGCTCTCTTTCTCTTTTCCAGGATAGAGTTTCCACAGTTACTTCAGTTGTTCCACCGATTTGCCATTTCCACTACCAGGGGAAAGCTACCAATAGCTACTGGGAAAAACAAAAGCTCATTCCTCTTTCTGTTTTGGTTGCGCAGTAGCACACTTGCTTTGTGCCATAAATCAAATTTTCATTTTTTTCTGCAAAAATTCTTGCTTGGTGGCAAACAGAATTACACAGTGAAAGCAAGGTGTATAGAGAGAGAGAGAGAAAGAGAATGTGTGAGTAAAATATAAAGTGAGTGTGAGAAAGGTGAAAAAGACTGAGCGTGTGTGTGGTGGTTTGAGGGAAGGCTGTTATTGCTGTAGTTAAGGTGAGTTTCCTCCGGTGGAATCAGCTGGAGAGCTACCAAAACGCGCACACACCAGACACGCACTCACACACACACACACGTCGGCCACTGTGGCGGTTAGCGAGGTGTCACTTTTTCCTACTGTGACTAGTATGGACAGTTTTGAAGCTCGCCGAAGCGCGTGAGTGTGAGAGTGCCCGTGTGTGTGTGGGATGGCAGTATGTATTCACAGGCTTTGTGCCTTTACTTGTGTAGGACTAGGAGGATGTGTGTGTCTGTGTGTGCATTCCCTGTTTGTGTGTGGGACTTAAACTGGAGCAAGAGTTAAGTGTTTGATGTTTGCACTGGAGCAGCGATTTGTACCTGTTTGTTTGTGTGTGTGTGTGTGTGTGTGCGTGTGTGTATAAAGCTGTATATAAATATACGTTGGATTGTTTGTGTGCTGATATGAAGACAGCACATTTTGTTTCAAAGATTTTGATCATGAAATACACTGTAGCTATGGCCTCATTTCACATCATTATTGTCTTGCTTGTGCTCAGTGCAGTGAATCTGAAGTGAATTTTGTCAAGATGTGTGTGTGTGTGTGTGTGTGTGTGTGTGTGTGTGTGTGTGTGTGTGTGTTAGGGGTGGCAATAAGTGGTTGTTTCACCATCTCTTTTCAGATCAATAATTTTGTCCTCCACTCAGTAGCTGTGAAAGGCCTTCAGTGACATGCACACACACACACACACACACACACACACACACACACACACACACTGATGCTCTCCCACGCTTGCCTGCAGCAGAGCACCTGGAGCACCTCTCTATATTGCACCCCACACACTTCTTCTCCCTCTCTCTATTGTTCTTCCTCTTCAGAGTGCACACTTACACTCTGTACATATCACACAATATAGATGAACCCTACTCCTTCTCTCAATGTTTTCAAACTCCTTTATTCATCTCACCTTTTTTTTTACATAAATATCAACACGCATCTGATATAATTACACTGATCTTCCTCCTTTTTTCCCCACTCATAGTCAGATATCTGCACTCGGCATTGAAGTACATGCGCACACACAACTTATGCATGCAGGTCATGTCTGTTTTGTGCTAAATCTGCCCTGCAGGCTCATTTTCCTGTTTTCTACCTGTGTATTTAAATCACAGCTCTGCTCTCTGTTCTGCTTCACTTTATTCTGCCTTAGTGAAATACTAACAGCTGTTGTTTCACCCCTGTCAATACTGATCGCAGATCAGGCGTGTGTCCCAATACACTGCCAATTACCTTTGATGGATTCATTATGGTGCATTTAAGGGCACAAATTTGTGTACTGCACTATCCTGGTACATGTATACAGTCATATGTATGCACACACTGACAGATAGTGGTAGAAAAGTACAGCTGTACTTAAGTACAATTTTGAGGTACTTGTACTTTACTGAAGTGATTCGAATGTATTGTGCTTTTTTTTATTATTAAAATATAAAAATAATATTGTGTATTCTATTCTGAAATGGGCCATTCTGCCTAATTCATTATTGTACTTTTTATAATCATAGTTCAAGAATATCTTGATGCTAACACTTCTGGACTTGTAAGTTTTGAATGCAGGAGTGTCTCTACAGTGTGGTACTGCTTACTTTTGCTAAAGTAAAGGAACATGCATACAAACGTATGGTATAGGCAGCGGCATATTCAGTCCTAGCCAGGTGGCATCAGTAGTTCTTCTACCTTCTCAAAGTTAAATCTTACCCTTTTGAAGAACACGTGTTCATTACAGCTGCTTTTCAGTTGTTCCTCCTCAGTTCCTCACTTAATCTAGCCTTCAGCACTGCAGTGAATTCAACAGGCTAAATCAAGGGGTCACAGCTTTCTGACAATTCAACGTGCACAGTGAATTATGTCCAGCCAGTCAGCTGCCTTGTGTGGATGTGGAAGATTAACTCATTAATGCTTTATTCTTCAGATCAAGATGACAACATGTCAGGTCACTCATGCTTACCAATTACCTGCATGCAGTGAAACCTGACCTGTCAACAGTTGCTCATGATAGAAAGATAGATAGCAGTTTATTGCAATCATCATGCACTGACTTTTTTGAAGGTACAATATTCTCTTTGGAGTTTACAGCTTCAAGCTTTTGAATATTTAACTTTAATCCTATGGTAAGAGCCATTATATCTCTTTTGGAAATTATTACCATTATATTGTGGCCTGTTGTTTGTTTGTTTAGGACTTTTTCTTCTACTGTTGCACTACTTGTTCCAGACTCCTAAACTGTAGTTATAATTGCAAAGTAGGCACATTGAGTAGTGACATTTTTAAGCTGTATTTTCAAAGTGGAATGCAAGGGTAATTACTTGCAGCATTTCAGAGAGGAAATGTGCTGGGATGTGTGTGCAAGAAGCAGAGCATTGATTGATGTATGGCTCTGGGCACCGTCCTCTTTCTTTACCCGTCCAAACATCATTTCAATTGCATGCACTTTACTATATTTTCTTTCCCCTTCCTCTCTATGCCTTTCTGTCTCTGCTCTCTTGTCATCCTCTCCTCCGACTGTCAATCCTTTGTGGTTGGTTTCTTCTTCTTTTTTTTAAACTTTCCACCGCAGAGTTTGCTGCCAGTAACTATCCTTCTCTTCACATTATCTCACCCTCTCCTCTTCTGCTCTGATTGGCTCCTGTGGTGTTCAAGCAGAGTGACCGGCCTCTGTGGCCCATGATCCTCTCTGGCCCTGACAGCTTGTTATCTCCATGGTGACGGATGGCTGAGGCGTTGCCATGCCTTGCTCTTAACTACTGCTGAGGATAGAGCGCACACCTGGGACACATCACCTTCTCTCTCTCACCTCCTCGCTTTCTCTTCCGCCAGTTTTCTTACTCTTTTTTTTTTTTTTTTCCTCCTCTCAACTTTTTTGCTTCCTGTCTCACTGCCTTCTGTGGTTCTGGTTGGAAAAGTTGCTGGGGGGCTACATGCTAGATTTATGTCTTTTCTTTCACAGTGACACTTGCTGTGAGGTGTGCCACTTGATGGATGTGAGTGTGCGTAGATGTTGAATGGTTGTTCCTCTTGTTTTGACAAATGTTTTATTAAAGAACATCAAAAGTCTGTCTTTAATTCAGAGCGACACTCTGCGTCTTTGTGCCTTTCTTTCATCACATGCTTGTTCTCCTGTCTCTTTTCTGTCATTTCTTCTGTTTTCGCTTTGTTTTGCTTTCCATTTTCTTCTCTCTCACAGATCCATTCACTCCGTTCTACTTGCATGCATCCCTCTTCCCCCCACTTCTTTAAGATGTCGTCTCATCCCAAATTTCCATTTATGCCTTCATCTTATGCAATAATGTGAGTGTTCCACTTATTTTAATGAGCCTCTGCTTCAAGTATGAACTGTTGTCCTTTTACCCCGGGGAAAGTCTTCTTTTATAAAAGAGGTGCAAACATTAATGAGACAAACCTCTGTTCAGGATAAATACAACTTATTAGAATACTAATGCTTATGCTTCCAAAATAAATCCCAATGCTAATGTTAATATAAGTACCAATACTGATTCTAATGATCCCCACTTGCTCATCACTCTTTCTCACTTCCCTCATTCTTTCCTTCCCACCCCCTCCCTTGCTCTTCTCCCTCAGGTCTAGTCTAAACTCCATTAGTGCCTGTACTGTCTGAGAGAGGAAGAAGAGATGAGAGGGGAAGAGTAGAGAAGAGATGAAGAGCTTAAAGTGACTCTAATGACTAGTGTAGTACCGAGTCTCGGCGCACACACACACTCTGCGTGACCTCCTTCACAGGCATTACTCTTTCACAGTGGTTAGGTTGCACAGAACATGTGCTTTTAATATGACGGCAGCTTGGAGTTCATGTTTTTTTTAAATGTTAAAAGATGAAGAGGAACGCTAACGGAGGACGTGCGATGCCACATTATGTTGCTCACGCATCTCGTTTTGTTTGTTCCGTTTCCTCGTACTCTAAAGGACACCAGAGTTTCACAGAACTGATGCAGCAATTTTTCCAAGAATCTTTGAATTAAATTAGTGTCCTTTCAAGGGTGGCTTGGACGACTGGAGTAAAATTTGCCACACCAGCCTTCCTCAGAAGATTGTTTTATGCATAACTGATATGATGTCACGTGTCTTCTCCACTGACATGCAGTGTGTTTGTGAGCAATCTCACAACCATCTGCAGCTCTGCACTTTGCCCACGGCTTAGATATTCTTATTGACTATTTAGATTAGCTTGGAATGCTATTCAGGCAATGTGTTGTTGTGTATGCACATACGTCTTCCCCTTGTGGTCTGAACAGTTAGCCTAAGCTTTCCCCTATCATTTCTCATTTGTATTTGTCTTGCTGTTTATGTAGAAATGGGGGTGTGTATGACTGTTATTTGCGCGTGTTAAATAACCCCAGTGTCTGTGCGTACATGTACTTTATGTCTACATACTATGTAGATGCATCTGTGTGTGTATAAAAGTGCCTCAGTTTGTGTGTGTGAGTGTGTGTGTGTGTTATCGCAATCCACTAGTATTGGATTATGGATTATGTAGACACTATTCTTGAATTGCAGCCATAATTGGGTTATGGGTTGGTTCAATGTCACATTCTTTGAAGAGAATTACATTCAGATGGCTGGCTGACATTATCCACCTACTGCTTTGGCATTGTGTTATGCTATACGCTGTATATTGCAGCAATAGTTTAGAAAGCAATGCCTATTTGTCTGAACTCAGTAACAGCAGGGCAGATTGCTTTTGGATAAACCGCACAGATAAATGTCAGAGGTGCCCAAACAGAAAAGCACATGTGTGCACTCTCTCTCTCTCTCTCACTCTCTCTCACACACACAACATATGCTTGCATGCACCACACACGAAAGCACAAACAAATACGTTATTTTTTCACTCTCCTTTTGTTTTCCTCCTGTCATCATCACATTCTTGCTGCCTTATTTTTGAAGTTATAAAAGAATCATGGTCTTCCTTTTTATGTCAGCTCAACTCAGAAGTATTGCTTTACACAAACTGGGACTCTTGAGAGAATTTAATAAGTCATTTAATGGCTCCATCACCACTAACTGCAGGGTACATTTTATCCAAGTGAGTGCTTTGTAGTTTGCTATTTCTCATCTATTATCCACAAAGTGCTATATAAATTGTATGAGTCATTCTGCACTGCAGTGAGTCTGTTCTTTGCTTGCGACCGTCCTAAAATTCTACTGAACGGATATGAAAATTTCAGATACTGTTTTCCTCAAAAACATACACAATTGAAGAATGTCAGGGGGGGCATGTTTGTCGAGTTCATCGGAGGGTAGTGTGAGGCAAACAGCTCGTCTGCATCTCTGCTGATTTGGGTCAACATACCCACCTCTCCATCTCTGTTCAAATGGACATCCGATCAGACTGCAGCTAAATGATGCCGCCGAGTACATGTAGATATGTTGCCACATCTCAGGGATCAACATGACGTCTGGATGAAAAAGTACCTCTGGACAACCAGTCAGAAAAATGGGAGGACAAGTGTTTTATACTCCTAAAATGACCTGTCCTCTCCAGTCATGATTTGCTTCCAATCTTCAGTTGTACTTTTCAAAAAAGTATCACATCTTTCCTCCTCTTCACTATAATCACCCCTCCTAAAAACCTAACCTCTATCGCTCATAGTTTCAAATCTGTCTCCTACATGGTGATTTTGGGTTACTGGCTCAGAATGAAAATGATTTTGCCTCTGTGTTTGTGTGTGTGTGTGTGTGCACATGTGTACTTTACATTCAAGCATGCAGAAGAGCTGTACTGAATGCTGAATTCCAAATACTATTAACATTTTGGAAAGTGCATCCAGTAAGTTTTTGTTTAAAACAATGCAAAAAATTTACTAATTGCAATATGGAAATAAATTAGTCATGGGCCAGTGCTCAGCCTTGAGGTTGAAGATAGTTCACGTCTTCCAATGAAATATGCCATAAGCACTCTGACTCGTATTTTGCTTTTTTTACTCCTTCAGAACAGAAGGGCAACTCTCCATGGCATCGTCCTTAAAACAGAAGGATATGAACAAAAGCTTACACGGCATTAGTTTGAATATGAATTCAATGGTTATTACCACAGGCAGCTGTAAAGACAGCTACAGATAAGCAAAGCAATAATTATTCTACTCCAAATATTCTTGTCTTGTTACACTGGGAAGCTAAACTGCCAGCAGACAAAATTACTAATAAATCAAACATGACAGCTCACAGTCTGTCCTTATTTTGTAGAATAAATTTTGTCTTTTTGGAATACATTATGCTATGTTTTGTCTATGGTTACTGCCATAAAAACAATGAGCAGCGAACTCGAGCTCCATGCTTGAACATGTGGGGCCATAAAAGGTAATACTGTACATATTTAGCGCATATATTTTAATTAAAAACAGGGGGAGATTAATTCTTAAATGAGATGTTCAGGATTTGTGGAGAGGAAGCAAAGCCTCTAGCCAAAATGATTCATAATGTGTGATGAAGCAGCGATGCTTTTTAAAGTACATGGGCAGCTTTTGCAGACTCTACTTTAGATGATAGAATTATAAACCTATGGTAATTATGAACATCGGCTCTGCAGAGATCGCGTCAAAGAACATAATGTTTTGTAAAGGAGAGCACACAGCTATTGTGAACCCTGGGAACACTTCCAGTCCAGTTTTGTAGGTTTGTAGGAAGTGTGAGGATGGCGTGAGTCACTGAGGGATGTTTATGAATATTCTGCTTTTTGATTGATCGTCAGTATGTTTCAGCATGAACCATTTGCCCACTTGCTGCGCAGGCTTTGAGCTCTACCCTTCGGTAATGAATACTTATGAGCACATTAGCAGACCAAGAAGACTCATTATAATATCAAGGAGACCAGCAGATCACATGCCCTTTTGGTGCTTTTGAGTGGACTATCTGTCTTTGTGCCTATGCTGTATGAGGCACGAGCGTCACACCTTACGAATTCATGGGCCAAGCTCAGACGAGTCCCCCGCCCCCACCCCAACCCCCGCAAATGCACCCTTTACGCGTCGGCTGGAAACCTTGCAGCACATTTGAGACGGTTGAGCAGAGCAGAGTTTTCCTCACTGGAGCCTCAGTGGGTGATTGACACTCACCGCATCAGTGCACACAACACAATTCCAGCAAGCAGTTTGCATAAAGCAGTGTGTGATTCACCTTCCACCTGGCTGTAATGTGTAATGGTACCCTCACCGTACAACACGGAAGAAGATGAATGGTACACAACTTACCCACAAGACCACAATGGTTGTGATATAAGATCGCCATTTGAAGTCTCCTCTGATTAAAAGAGAGTGGACAGCTTATGGCCAAGCCGGTGTTCACCTGGGAGAGATCAAAGCGAGTTTTACCAGGGCTGACAGATGGAGGAATTTCATCTCTTCAAGGCACTCTGATATTACAATGTGGCATCCTTTCATGACTGCCTAATAGTTGGAGAAAAGTCTGAGAGGAAAGGAGATTTTTTTTTTTTTTTGGAAAGCCCATTGTGTCGATCTAATAAGACTTGATAAAGGAGCTTATGGTGTATTTCTCTTGACGTTCAGCATCTTCCCTTTGGAGTTAATGCTCTTTTCAATTCAGTACTTTTAATTCAGAATAGAAATAGACACATTGGACATGTTAAATGAAGTTCTGCAGTAATAGTTTTCAGTGATTTGTGGATGCACTCTATGTCATAAGATGTCAGAGTGGACCAAATAAGAATTGCAAATGTGTACAAATTTACTGCAAACATATGTAATGCGTGGAAAATGAAGGAAATGAGGATGTGATGAGCAGAAAAAGATAAACGAATGAGAAAAAGGGAGGGAGGGGGGACGACAGAGCTGGTGGTTGAGAGGGGGTAATTATGGTGCAGGCGCGCAGGGAGGGGCGTCGAGTTAGCGAGAGCCACAAAAGCGAGGCGCCAAGTGAAGGACAAGCTTGTAACTTTTCTCCAAACGACAGATGAAAGAGGGAGAGAAAAGATGGAGACGAAAGAGAAGGATGATAGCCCTCGGAGAGGCGGGCAGAGAGAGAGAGAGAAGGGGAAGAAGTGAGAGATTGCTAGTTAGCACTTTTCTTGAAAAGGCAGAGCATGAGAGGGAGACAGTGTGAAGGAGGAAAAGAGAGAGAGGAAGAGAAAGGGAGATAGTTAGCACAGTGGCAGAGTGAACTTTTGCCCAGTGCCTGTCAGTACAGAGGACGCTAGAGGACGGGGTGTGTGTCTGTGTGTGTGTGCATGTGCATGTGCGTGTGTGTCATGTGTGTATGTGTGTATCCTTGCCTCCTCTTGACAGTGAGGAGGAACATGAAGTCTCTAATTGCTCTGGTGACTGCAACTTCAGACCTCTTCCACAGCGAAAGGGAGAGAGACAGAGAGTGGGAGGGAGGGCAGAGTATCACTGAGATCAGGACAAAAAAAGACAAAAGGTCTTGGTAACAGGAAGAAGGACTAAATGAAGTTCTAAATGAGCGGCACACCGAAATCCTCAAACAGACAAATAACAGAGATCGTACACAAGCTGGGGGGGGGGGGGCTAAAATGAGACTGTCTGACAAAGAACAACAACATGAGTCATTCTGACTGTCTGTCATTATGACCAGAGCAAAGGAGGAAGTAATGGCGTTGTAATGGAGTGACAAATTCTGCAGAGTGAGGAGGTCGGGTTTTCCCATTTGCAACCGAGAGTCAACGTCAGTCTCTATTTATTGATATTTTAACCTAAATCAATCTCTAAACCTAACCCAGTCATGTCCGTGCCTAAACCTAACCAGACCTTAACCAGAGCAGCGTAATGGTGCTATTAGGGTCGTCAGATCAGACCGTCATCAGTCAGACTTGTATAAAATACATGTGATGGCGCGAGAAAATGCCTTCCCGATATTTCACGGCTGTCTGCATCTAACGTTACCAGTGAAAGAACTGTCTGGAGCAGGGGACTGCAGCAAGAAAAATATGTTTCATTTATTTTGATATTCATCCCCCTGCTTGTATTGTCTCAATTTCATAAGCTCTGCTCTAAATGACTATAGTGAAAATGTATCCATGTTGCTATTGTGTTGTATTTGTTTAAAAAAGAGCAGCTTGTTCCATTATATGAGATACTTGCCAACAGCTCATAACAAATATTAAAATGACAGCGATTTGCACAACCATGTTAATAGCTTGTGTTTTAACTGCTCCAAGGCTTTCAGTCTGTATCAGGACGAATTACAAAAGATTTATTTTTGTCAAGCTTGAAATAAGACTGTTTATAAAATTCAGCAAAACCTTTTTTTTTTATGTTTTACTTGATTAATATGTAAATATTATTTTACAGAAGAATAACTGTTGTTACTAATTAATGCATTTCAGCATTAGTTAAGACAGGGTACTGAAGTCACACATTTATTGGCTGATTGGCATCAGTGGGTTCACACTTGCTTCATGATCATATGACTGTAAGTCATATTAATGTTCATCTCAGCCATTATAACCTGATACTTGTCACTATTACTCTCCTGATATGCTCATGCCAAAGCCATTTGCAGCCACAGTATCCTCCTCCATCCTCGCCTCTCCCATCATGTGCTACGCTTTTTGTGTTGTTGATTTACTAAGATTTAATGTTCATGTATGTTTATCAAGGGCAGATTCCTTCTCCCAGTAATGCCCTTGTTACTGCAGAGCCTTTTCAACCAAACCTAATTGTATAAACATTTCATACATGGTCAGTTCCTTGACGTAAGTGTCTCTGACTAAACTTTGCAGGAGTGCATTTCTGGTGGGGAAAAAAAAAAAAAAAAAAAATGAGGTGCAGTGCAATGACAGAACATGAATGACTACTGTAACAAAAGTTGCAAAAATATTCAGGAAATTAACATTTTTTGAATGTTAAAGATCTTTCCGCTCCACGCTCACACCATCTACATCTCCTTTTCTGCCTCCAAGTGAGACGAGACGTGTGACTCACGGAAGGGGACGGTGGATGTAGCATTTTGTCCACTGAGTGGAGAGAATCCAGATTAGTGGGCCAGACTCACGTCATGCCTTGGTGATTTAGTGATTTTATCTGCACACCTTGACCCGGTGGAAAGATGATATATCCATAACGCTCACCTTCAATACTGACCCGTGACATTTCCCTGACTTCTGTCCACTGGCCCTACTCATAGGCATATTCCTTATATATAATAAATACGGAGAGAGACAGAACCGGGAGCAGGCAGGAGGGAGAAGAGGAGAGACAAACAGAGTGGAGCTTAAGATAGAGGGAGTATCAAAGAGAGGGAAAAAGACATGTGGAGAGAGAGAGGTGAGAAAGAGAGTGGAAAGAGTTAGTGATCTCCAGGGACCTTCTGAAATGACCCTTCTTTGTCACTGTCTCACTCGCACACACACACACACACACAGACAAACAAATACAACGCTCTCTCTCACTTTTCTCACTCTCATATATACACATAATCCGAGCTGTCAGATATATGTTACAGACGTATGGATCATACTCAGTCTAAATCCTTCTCCAGTGTTTTTCCACTGGCTGTGGTGGTGTGTGTGTGTGTGTGTGTTGATGTGTGGGCGGCATCTGTCAGGGCGGATGCTAAAACCCTTCCTCTGGCCAATGATAAAAGCTCAGCCCTTGTGTGTGTGTGTGTGTGTGTGTGTGCTGGTGTGTGTGTGTGCATGTGTTTATGTGTGTGTGGGTGTGAGTGTGTGTGACCACCCAGATGTTTGGACATAAGTTGACTGCTGGTTTCTGCAGCTCAAATGAGCCTTGAGGCCTAGGTCATTAAATATCAGCTTTAAACTCACTCTCACTACATGTAGCCGTACAGCTTTTGATGTTCTCCCCAAGTAGCTGAGTTGGTGAGTTTCTTCTAAAACTCTGTAGACTGTCATGTAACAGCATCAGCGCCTGAGTCACTGACATTACTGCAACAAGCTAAAGTGATATCAGCTCACAGAGGGACAAACTGTTCAATGGAGGAGGAGGGAGGAAGAGGAAAGGGGGAGTAAAAGGGGGTAATAAATGCAGAGATGGAGTGACATATAGGAGGAAACAGAGAGGAGAGGAGAAAGAATGCCGTTTTCAGAAGCCATCTGATATAAAATGGTTGCTCATCAATTTAAAAAAATAAAAAGAAACAAAGCTTGAGAAGCAGTTCTGGGGCATCACTCCAACAACTGCAGGTGGGAAGCCAGCAGGGGATTGTGTCTCTACTACGACTCCTATGCTCACAGAGCATCTCTTTAGGGAAATGAGAAATTGCCAGAGATAGCATGAATCTCTCCATGTGTTACACTCTCATGCTGAAAATCCTCCTTCCTCGGTGACTCCATGTGTGTGGGAGCAGGCATGTGGTATTTTACACCCTCCCCAGGCCAACAGAGGAGTTGGCAGAAATAGGGACCATGACACAAATGCGGAAGTGTGAGCCACTAACTTGGAGAGAAAAATAGAAATGCACAATAATAATAGAATTTATTAAACTGGCAACAGTACATTCAGATAAATCAAATTAAGGAAAACAAAATATGTGTTTTCTCACCCACAGTTTGGTTCACTGGTCTGACCCCTTATCTTGTTTGGACAAAATGTCTTCTTCCTGTGCTTAATGCGACCTACTGTACTAAAGACCACTGTGTTTATGTGCGTTGTACACGTGCAGTTGTGCACGTACCAAATTACAGTAAATCCTTCGACACACTAGCCAACTGCACACACACATACATTTTCTTCGTCCTTCAACTAAGACCATTTACATTATGACCTAAACCTACGCACGCAGAAATAAGATGATTCATCAGAATTCGCCCAACAACCTGCTGTCTTCAAGTAATACCCAGTGCGCTATTTCTCTCACAAATAAGACTTGACAGCACAATTCTGTACAATTTAGTCTCTTGGCAGGGGAGGGTGGGAGAGAGTGAGTGTGAGAGAGAGGTAGAGAGAGAGAGAGAGCTAGTGTGTGTCCTTTTGGCCCATCCTTTTGGCCATTTTCCCAGTCAAACGAGTGTGAGCGAGAGTGCAAAGGCAGCCAGGGCCCTCAGAGAGCCAAGCACTGTTTAAATGATGTTATCACAATACATTTGTTTCCACTCCATCTGTTTCACTTATGCATTCTCTCACTTCCTGCCACTCATCCCTCACCCTCTTTCAATATTTTTTTCTTTCTCGACGTGTCGCAATTAACATTGAACTAACTGTTTAATGCTAGGCGGGTACGTGGCCACGTGCGTGCTTGCTGTATGTGCGCATGCGGGGTATGAAACATGAAGGATACTATGACCCTTCACTGACCACACACACACGTACACACACACACACACACACACACACCTCAATCCTACCTAACACCCCTCTGGCCATGCCTGCCATCATTTAGTACTTCAATAAAATATTGATCAGAACGTGCCTACAGCACTTCAGGACCTTGTTACGGTCCCAAGACGAGCACTGGTGTGTGAGTGCTTGTTATATTGGTTCGTAGACCAAACACCTAAGATTCTGGTGCATACTGTATATGGGTTTCCTGTTTAACATCTATGTCTGAATGTGCCAAAATTCATGTACTTGGGTTTTATCATTCTTCCCATTGTGTTTGCCTCTGTTTCTGGTTTACTTACATCATTTTGATGCTATTTCCAATGATCCTTTAATCCAAAGTGGTTTCCTCTTCATCACTCCCGCTAACCTTTCTCTGTGACATCTGGTCACAGGCTTTTGCATTTCTACCTGGTGTTGATAAGCGTTCTCATTGTCTGAATGTTGTCTGCATTGTTATCTCAGTATACGGTGGGCGGAGACGGTTAACTTCTCAACAAACACGGAGCGTCTTAGGTCAAGGGAACCGACGCAGCTGTACAGGCTCTACTTGTTTTTCTTCTCTTGATGAAGTGGTTGTCTGCAACTTGAGATAGCAAGAAGAAGCAGAGGTGATCTTTCAACACGTTGGGCCAATTCTCTTCCTAAGAATGCGGCCACTTTGTGGACTGCATTCACGCCTGGCGTGGATCCAATCATAATGTTAGCCAGACGACCTCTAGATGTAGTCCTGCTTATCCAATAACATTCTCATTGATTGCAGTTTATTTTGTGTGCATTTACACTTTATATTATGTATGCATTTTCCTTATCCACATAATATATCTGCACACAAATTGCACGTTAATGGTATAAATCTGAATTAATAGTGTTGGGATAATTCCAAAGCCAATTCCACCATCCTCCTCTCTCTTAGTCTAACAATACAATTTACAGTATGAATTAAACTAAAATGGCCTAAACACTAAACACAAAGGGTTCAGTCAATGAAGATATATCTTTAGTGGGACATTAATTAGAGGACAGAGTTGCTGCTGATGCACGAGTTAGTCCCAGGAATGTGCTGAATTTGCTTCCTTGCCCCATGTGATTAATCGTGTCCCCGTCTCTCTCTTCATTGCTCGCCCAGTGTTGTCACTCTTCTTCTCCTCCATCCTCTCCTTCAGTGACTTGCTTCAGTTGTCTGTAGGACAAAGTTAAGCAGGTGGACAAAGAGTAGACATCACTCACAGAGCCATCGACAGGCCAGTGAGCACACGTCATGGTGAATTGGGATGATGCTGGTATTGAGTTCCACGTGATGGAGTGTAGTGTATTTGTTCAACCTGACTACTGTTCAGTTAAACGTTTAAACAACACACCACCAAGCTTCATGTGATTGTAACTGCCTCAATGGTGAAGAGCTAATGATCTGTATTTAATTTGTGGCTGTCAGATGGTTTCGAAAACATTTGCCTTTAAAGTTGCTTTTTCCCTGTCACTCTTGCCAACACGCCTGCAAAATTTGTAGTAACTTGTGTGCTGAATTGAACCCTAGTTTCTAAAAGTGACTTTTAGCTGCATAAACATACATATACAAAAAAATTCTACTTTTGTTATACATTTCTGTATTGTTACATTTTCCTGGAGAGTGAGGGGTGTGGGTGATACTATCTGCTACTTATATTATGTCTGAATCAAATAATATATATAATATAATTTAATGCTGCTAGTTCTACTGTTGCGTCTCCTCACTCCTTCTATGTGCCTGTATGTTCACATTAAAAGCATGTAAACAGCATGGTTTATGCCTTCAAGTCTGTGCTTGCTTGCTCCACTGTGTACAAGTGTTTTGTGTGTGCAATATCTTTGTGTGTGCTAAGGCATGTGTGCGTGCGAATGTGTGTGTGTGTGTGTGTGCTTGTGCATATTGTGCTTGCCCGTACATGAGCCTGCCAACCTGCAGAGATGTGATCCCACGGGGTGCCGTCACTGCCAGTGCCTATTAATATCAATGGAACCAGTTGAGCTGCAACGACTGACCTTGGTTATGCTGTAGCTAACCAGTGAGCTAATGTAGCCTGCATTACAGTCACATCTATTCTGCGGCTTGTAGGCATTTTCATTTTCATTCTTGAATTCAATGTTTATTTTAGATGTGCATGTATATGTGATATTTAGTTGACTTTAATTCCTTGAACCCAGTTAAGAGCAGGACTGTGTTTCTAGCCTTCCCCTAGCACCGGATCATTTACCTAATGAGTCCTGAAAAATGATGGTCACAAATGACTGTTTTTGTTTTTTTTTGTTTTTTGCATCGCGGTTCAGTCATTTGTAGATACTGAGACACACACACACACACACACACGCACATCTTGTCTCTACTGTCCCCTCACAAACTCTGACATTGCCTCAAGGGAGGATTTAGCCCCAGCACAGCCAGAGAAGGATGAAACTGCCTAGTGTGAAGGAGGGGAAAGAAAGATAAAGCAATTCCATGACTGGAATTGCTCCTATTTAAACAAATGAAACGATGGGAAAAGGGAAGAAACGTTCTTTTGTTCCTTCATCTTCATTTTTGTGTCACTGCGTTGTGATCTTCAATGGGCTTTTTTTTTGCAACCGCTGCCATATTTGAAGTTGGAATACAAGATTAAAGACCAACCCTGTTATTTTCACTGAAGCTGCTGGCAAAGGGTCGACTCATTTTTTAACATATTTCTGTCACATCTTACAATTCCTATTGCTCTAAAATCAGACAGGTCCATAATGACATCAGTGGAATGATAACATTGCTGAAGTTGTATTCTGTCATTGTCGTATTGGGCACAATCACTGTTGAATATGTCTCTGTTTAATGATTAACAATGATGTGGGCCTTTGTCTTACCTTACGACTTTAATACACAGAGAACAGTTTTGGAGCTTGCAGGCATTTTTCAATATTGCTGTGCTTTATAATTTGACAGCTGCATACTCACACTTTGTAGCTGCCCAGTCCAGACACACCCACTCTTGTGCCAATAACTAACAGGGCCACAGGAGCTGTTGAGGTTTACATGCCTAGTACAAGGGCACCTTGAAAGCTGAGAGACGGGAGAGCATCTCGCCTCTGTGTTCCCTACCTAGGGTTCCCTACCCGCCCCAAGGACTCGCTGACAAGCTGCCAATGTTAAAATGACTCACCGTTATTGTACAGCTGTGCAATATTTAGTCTTAATATTTGGTAGGTAAACCCATTGGCGAGTGTCCTGCCCTCCTTTTTTATCATTTTATTTTTGTTAGCACTCTGGCGCGGAGACTTGGCAGCTGTGCTCACATTGTGCCCTTCACAAGTAGGCTGATTATCAGGCACATTAAAATGAGGGAATGGCCGTTTGACTCTTATAATGATGGTAATGAAAATGAGAATAAGGGTCTGCCCTGTGGAGAAGCTTGGAAGCATTACAAATGATAGCTACGAGAGCTGGGAGCAACATACAGTAGTCGATGCCGCTGCTAAGCTAGGCTAATGAATAATGCAAGCTGAACAACAGTTTGACACGTTTCCTGGCTCTTTTAGCTCAGACATGTGGCCCCACAGAGAAAAAGAGGAACAAATCTGTATGAATCTAGAAACATAAAATGTCATGTAATGTCATGCTTCTAGCACGCTAAGGCCTTTGCTGGGTCATGCTAGCAGCCTCTGTTTGAGGCTAGCAGCTTGGCTCGTCATTCTGCTTCATCTGCTTCTTCAGTGCCCTTCCTGGCCTAACCAAGCATGAGTAAGTAGAAGTGCAGAGGGGATATGGGACAAATTACTAGCTTCCTGTTGCTGCTATGTATGTATGTGTGTGTGTGTGTGTGTCTGTGTGTGTGCGTGCGTGTGCATGCGGTGCAATGTGAGTTACTGCAAAAATAAAGGAGGAGATGTTGTCGAAGACAGGTGCGTGTTTGAATCAAATTGCATGTGTTTCGTGGAGTAGTTTAATGGAGGTCTGGGTATGTATGTGCAGGCAAATGTGTGCATGTGTGAGCAAGTGTGTGTGTGTATGTGTGTCAGGTAGTAATTAATAAAGACAGGAACATTGGCTCTTCCTGCTGTGCTGACGTGCCCACAAGGGACTTGCCACCAGTCCAAACACTCGCACACGCTGGAGATAAAGACAAACTTATTCCAACCAACTGCACAGAGGCTAAAACTTTCTCAGCCAGCTAAAAAGTAAACTTAGACTTCATTTAGCCAGTCAAGCTTGCTCTTAATTTCGATGTCCTAATTTTGTACAAGCTACACCTGAAGGTAGAGGGTGCTATGCATTATTGAGTCCCTTCTTCTACTTCATTTCGGTCTTTGAGCATGTGGATTAATATTGTAGTAGTCTAATAAGGACAAAAAAAATGAAGGACTCAGAGAGAGCCAGAGAATAGGGTGTGTAGACTTAGAGACTTGGCGAAGTACTTTGTTTGCCCTCTGAGCCCTTCACAAAAACCAAAGTTCTCAACAAAGTTAACTTGCAAGCAAATAACAAAGGCAAAGTCGGGGCAAAAACCACTTAGTACCCTTGCGAACTAACCATTGGACCTGCCATGTTTGTTCCACACTTCCTGCAACAGAAGCAATCAGAATTTTCTGAAGTGAACCAACTGAGAAGAATATAATAGAAAAATTCCGGTTTATGGTGATACAAGCGATGAGGAATTGTGCATGTGTGTTTTTGTGTGTGTACCAGCTTTCAAATATCCTTGTAGTGTATTGAAAGAAGAAGAAAAATCCCCAGAAGTAATAAGTAAGGAAACAAACAAAGATTAGGGTGTCTTTTGAGCTTGTTGTAGGGTTTAAGAGTTAGAGGCTAGTAAATCATTTTATTCAATGAAAAAGCTTGTTCTGATGAGATGAAACACTGAGTCACTCCTATTACTGCATTCAGTTTTTGTGCATTAATAGATAAACTTGTTAATTACTTTTCACCAACCTTTTTCTAACCACACAAATGAGACCTGGTGTAATACTGAGCAAAAACAGAGAATGTTTTTCAGATTTTTCAGATATTTTTCAGAAATCCTCCACAGACAGAAGGCAGGGTCACAAAGTCACCTCTTCATAACTTGAGAGAAAGAAGGGAGAGAGGGATGGAGAACAGAAAAGCAAGGTCAAAGAAAGCAAGGACGAGGGAAATGGAAGTGATGTCCTGTGTTGGGGTGTGTGTGTGTGTGTGTCTGTGCGCACCTGACTTTCTCACTTTAGTGTTTAATGTTCAATTTTTGAATTTGGCAAGAACATTTTAGAGTGACTGCGGTCACTTCTGATAATAATAATCATAACGCACAGTAGCTTTCAAACTGAAAGAAAAACTGAAGTACAACACAGAACTTAAATGAATAAATGAATACAGGAATTTCTTATCAGAAAATGTAGAAAAACAAGTTAAGGTCTCACTTGTGCAATTTCCCAGTGGAAGTTATTTTAGATTTAGGAGCTTCACTCCACATGCATCCGGCTAAGAAAGGGTTCAGTCTGTCAATCATGTTATCTGTCAGTCACTCTGTATCCCTGAGCCAGCGTGCCTTGTGCCTTATACTCGGGGAGGTGGAACTGACTACTTTGGTGTTTTGGGGGCTGGCAGAGAGAGTGCTGTAGGAGCAGGAGCAGAGTGGAAGCTGTCACAGCAGCTCCACTGAGCCTCGGGTAAAATTTAGGCCACAAAAGAACTTCTTTTCTTTGGCAGCGGCTAGAGTCCACACTAGCCTGTGTTTGTGGGGTACAGTAAATGCCACATTGCATTTTCTGTGTGAGACTCTACAACAGAGTGCAGCTTTGCAGAGGAAACATACAAGATTCTAATGGAAAATCTATCAATAAAAATATGTCATTATCATATATTTATGTACATGCATGCAGTACATTTTTTTCTTAGATATGGCCTTACCAATAAAGGCATTTTAAGTACATCCTTGGCTTAGTGCACCTTGCATTCTTGAGTTTACTACTTCATAACAGTGAGTAACCATGAGTAATTCTCATTGTCACAGAAACTAACCTGTTGTTAAACCTTTGTTTTTTGTTAATTATTCATCTTTGCCTCTGGAATGTGGCTTTGGCAGGGCAAGTTTGCACATCATGAACATCCCCTCAGCGCCAGCAAGAAGTGTGCCAAGCCATCAAAAGACAGCATGAATTCCCTCATCATCCCCAGACACATTTTGCATTATTCAATGGTAATGAGGAAACTCACCAAAGATGTATATATTAATGTAGGCTCAAGGGCAAACTGAGGCTTGTACGGCCATGCAGTAAACTTGTTTTCGAACGTGTCATTTGATCTCATAATAAAATAGAACTTCAAGCTTATAAAGGGAAGAGGATGGACAGGTCAGTGCAGTTTAGCTGTGGAAACCGCTGAAGCTATTTATGCCTCAACTCTACCAGTGCGCAAAAAAGACTGAAAAACAGTAAAACATAGAAAGGGAGTGAGAAAGAGAGAGAGGAAGACAGAGAGACCTTCACCTTTCTGCTGGAAAATTAGCATCGCAAATGGCTGGATCACAGCCTATTAATAATTCTTTTTGTTCTTAGTGTCTATCTCTCTCTTTCTGTCTGTCTCACTCACTCGCTCACACTCACTCCCACTCCGCGTCGCCTCATTCATCTATCGTGCCACTCTCGGCTTGTTTGTTCTCCTTTCATGAAACACCTGTGAAGCTCAGGGATCCACTCGCCATGTCTGCAATTAGAGGCGTATACTCAGGGAGCCTAACCAATCATGAGGAAATCGATTGCCAGGGAGGGAAAAAAAAAAAAAAAAAAAGACAGGCAGAAAGTGAAGAGAAAATCTAAAAAGTTCAAGCTGTACCCCTGCGGTTTGAAGAGCAGGCAATCGAGTTTGTGTATGAATGACATAGATCTTTCTTTCTGTAAGTCATGTGGACTTGCCAAAACTGCCTGAATATCAAATGGATGTAAACTGAAAAGAAAAGAGCAAAAACTCAGCTCGCGCTAGAATTGTCTTTTTAATCGCTGCCACAGCTGAGCCCATCTCTCTTGTTTCCTTCTCTTACCGAGCCCTCAGTCCTTTTTCTCCCTCTGTTTGCAACAAGGGATCATGTCAGCCCATTAGACCCCTGTTGAAATATGGATGAAGAGATGAGAGAGATGAGGGCTTATAGTTCCCTTCTCAACCAGATCCTCTTCATCCCCATCTTTCCCATCTGATCTCTGTTATCCTCACTCTCTTCCGTCAGTTCAGAGAGTGATGAGGGTGTTGTTTGTGTGGTTCCGGGGGGGGCTGAAATTCAATATACTTCACATATTACACATATTTTCCCAAGGAATTAGCTAATTAATTTGATAATGTCCCGGCTCTATATGTGCATCTCCCATCAAGATCTAGAGTAGTTTCTTTCAGCAGATGTGGCAAATTTAACAAAATAGCCAAACTCACAGTATTAATCGGGCTCGGATTATTTAATTAGCGTACTCTAGTTCCAGTTAGTCCGGTCCATTTTGAGTAATGTGGTGAAAAATTGATGCAGGCAGTTACTGAGAGAACTTAGACTAGTAAATTAATCACAGTTTTCAAAACGGAGAGCATAGATTATGAGACCATATGGACGGATTTCCACATGGACTCGTGTCGCATTATGTGGCCCCTGAGGAACTCTGTAAGCTACGAGCTTCCCAGAAAGACTTTCTATAAGTTAAATTGAGCCAGAACTACTGCCATGATTGTGCTGCTCTTTTTTTTATTTTCTTTTGGTCTCTGTTGTTGTGAAATGGACAAGTAAGTAATGAAAAGGGCTGATGTGCAGATTGAAAAAGGAAAGATAACGTGTTGAACAGATGGCTGAATTTATGTATGTAATCTTCAGCAGTCTCAGCTGTGCTCTTAAAGAAAACAACTGCAGGCCACAGATCAACTGTTTGACTGGTCACTTGACATATGAATGTGGACTGTCTGTCAGTATCAGTCTGTTCTTCATCTGTTTTTCATTTAAAATACATTACGAGTAATTAATAGTGTGTGTGTGTGTGTGTGGGTGGGGGGGGGGGTGGGGGGGTCCATCAGACCTGCATCAGACAACATATTATAGTTTGCCTTGTGAGTTGTGATGTGCCAATGTGGTAAATGTCCATATAACATCTGCTAGAACTTAGTGAAGTTATTTACCTCCTTTCATAGGTTTATAGATCATTATGATATTTTACCATTACACCCTGAAATCAAATACGTAGTAAATACTGTATGCACCCATGTAATATTTCCTGACTTCATATATGTGGCACACATTTGTTGTGTCCTCCAAATTCGGTCAAAAGAAATGGGACGAGCCTGCTAGTCTGTGATGTATTTGCTGTTGAAATGCCGACTAAGCAGGATCCAGCCCCTGATTTGGGACACTCTGGTGAGAGAGAGGTGGTGAGGTGGTGAGGCGTGATACACGCCAGGCTCTAATAGGACTGTCAGCCTGTTTACTAGCAACAATTTGTGATGCAGATTTACCCACTGGAAAGGCTTTTCTTGTTTGTCTCTTCTCTGAGTGCTACTGCAAACGACATCCAGCACTGCTCCTCTGACGTCCACTTGCTTGTTGTAGTGACTGCAAGGAAGGTGCGAAGTTGGTGGCGAGATCGCAGAGCAGATGGCGTCACCGCATGCGACCAGTCAAGTTGCTATGAAAGACCAAAGGGGTTCAAATAGTCCAGGCACACATGATCGTCAGTAGTGATCCTTGATGAGCCTTCAAATTTTTTTTTCTTTTTTTTTTTTGTTTTTTTGCAAATACAAGGTTTTTAACTTGTGTGACAAGCGATAGAATACATTACGGACGGAGAGAAAGACAGATGGCCAGAGGGAGGTTGAGAGCTGGTGAGGATGGTCGCTTGTCACATCAGAGTCTGACTAGTCCCTGCAGATGTCAGCAGCACAGTCCTGTCATCACATCTCTTTTTCCTCCTCTTCTGTATCTCCCTCCGCCTGTTTCCAATACTCTGACCCTGTGTCGAATTCAAACTAATGGCTTGCGAGTATACTGCAAGTGCTGCTATCCAGTGACCCACCAAACTCTCTAGTCTTTATCTATTTCCCCTTCTCTTCCCACCTCTCTCCTTTTTTCCCCTGCATACGCCGTTTTCAAATTACTTCGCTCGCCTCTCTTCTCCACGTCCCTTTCCACCCCTGACTTTGCCTCTGTACTCTCAGTTTATATTGGTCTCCCTCTGTCTGTCTTTCAGTTTCCTCCTCTCCATCTCACTGAGTCATGTCGTTCTTTCTCTATCTCTCTCTCTCTCTCTCTCTCCCTTTCCCTCACAGACACACACACACACACAAGCACTAAAAGTATTGGCTTATATTTCCCATGGTGTCTGCAATACATTCAGCTTCACTAGCGGCAGCAATGCACTGGAGCAAGGCACCTGCTGTGACTGAGCTGATATGAGGAGAAAGACAGATACACAGATCACACACACACACACACACACAATGAGCTTTCAAACACTCAAATATGGATGGAAAAAAATCACCCTCTGTCTCTAAATGCAGACACTGTGCATAACTAGAAACTTACACAAATACAAACATATATGTTTTACATTTGCCCACATAGAGACACCACACACACACACACACACAAAAAAAACACATTCAAACACACGCACACATGAATATTGAGACACATAGTTTGTGTTGTCTCGGTGGCTGAAGGCAACCCGTCTGCTCCCGTTGCCTTGGTTACAGGCCATAGGCTTGTCTTGAGAGGTGCTCCAGGTCTCTGCCTGCCATGTCAGGCTGTGTGGTTGGCACCGCGTGTCCGTCTGTCTCTGTCTCTCTTTCTGTCTTTGCCATATGTGTGGTCGAGTGTGCGTCTGCGCGGACTCATGTATAATGGACTGCATTTACCAAATTACCTTGCAGTTTCTTGGATCCTGCGACGAGTCCTCTCTGTGATGTTAGTGTTTCACATTAGCTTATTTTCCTGTAAAGAGGGTGCTGAAATTGTCTCAGAGGCAAAAATGGCAAACAAAGTGTTGTCATTTTTGAGACTGGGGGTAGAGGAGCACCACTACACATTTGAACTAAGGATAAAGTTATGCTTAATTACTATGTACAACCATTTAAAACACCCAATATTTGCTGCCTCTTCTAATCCCCAATGAGACCTATCTTTATCAGCGGAGCGTGCCTCCTCAGAGACAGATAAGGAACCTCTTCACTCATTTCTGCTGACTGCCAAGCTATAATGCTTAGATTAAACCAGACTGTGTGGTCTAGTTGTATATGTAAATTGACCAAATATACAGCCTACATGTCTCCATATTGCTGGGCATATGCTGACATGTCATTATGTTCACTTCACTATCAGCATCCAGTGATGATTGATGAGAATATATGCTGAATGCTAATCCTCCATGTCCTTGTCTGAGAGGTGAAACTCCCAAAAATTAAATTATAGAAAACCCCGATGAAAGAAAATTGCATTGATTAACTTCCCTAACTTTTATCTTGTTTTGAAGACATAGGTAATTTAATCACATGCAAACTTAAACTGATAAAGGCCAAATTTAATTTTTTTAAAAACAGCCTCGATGTGATTAAACTTTTTACTATTCATCACAGTTCTCTCATCGGATCATCCTTTTACATTTGCACTGGCACAGAAAAACTGCGATGTGCAATCACAAGCAACACTAATCCCTGTTTTTTGTCTTCAGGTAGAGTTCCTCCTCGAAATTGGCTCATGGTTGATAGCATGACCACTGACTGGCTATTCATTCAGATTTAACAGCTATAGGATATAGAAGAGTAATAAGAAAAAAAAACTAACCAATTTTATGCCACAAAAACCTTGTCTTTTGCAGAGAATTAGTTGTTTGTACATCCACAGGAATGACGTCCTTTATTGTCACACAGAGTGGCCTTACGTGTTTTTTTAAACAACATCATGAATGATCCAGCTAGTCTGAGATGTGACAAATGACCTTGAGCGTCACTATTAACCATAAAAGGAGAATCATCTGAATTCAGTCATTCTTCCATTAGCTTTATTTTTGTAAATTTCATATCAAACTTGCATAAAGCTAAATGTTTTCACATGCTGTAATTTGTGTGATTTCAACTGCTAATAGTTAAAAAGTTGTGTGCTGTGACAGGCCTCAGGCTGTTTGCAGTATGGCTGTCAGGTTTTGTCTTTCAGATTACTCCCTGAATAATCTGGGGGAGTATTTGTGTGATGTTGGCTATTATGGCAATTGCCCACAATGCCGCTGGCAGTATCAGTCCTCCAATCCCTACCAAGTGACATGGACATCAAGTCTAAACAAGTGGTTTTTTGAGCATTAAATGCTCAAAAAACCACCAGTGAAACATGTTTAGACTTGACTATATAACCATAGATGGTTATATAGCAAATTTTGCTATATAACCATCTATGCCTTCTCTTCATCCCTTATCATAGATTTTAGCAACATTACTGAGGAAAACATTAGACTGTGTATATGCAAATAAACACCCAACATACCCAGGCAAGAAGCTATCACCTTGACTTTACATTTTGCACTTCAAACCGTAGCAGAGTTTGTTTTTCCTCGTGAGAACAGTGATATGATATTAACGTCATGCCACGCACTCTGCACTGAGCCCTGTTGTATGGCACTGCATGATACCCAAGTTATGTTTCATAGCCTGCTATTTTTCTTTAATGGCATTGGAAGGTAAATCTGTGGCTCTTGGACATTTGAGACACAGTTGCATGACACACACTTTTCAAAAAGCTGTTATATTTTGAGGAAGGTCTTATCTTAAAGACTGCCAACATTGTTATTGAGCAAAGACGGATTTTAGTGCAGGGGAAATATGCAAAAAATATAATCCCTCAAATTTCAAATAGTGTTTTGAATGGGAGGGGCAGAAAGTGTGTATGGGAGCATGATTATATCCTCATAAGCAAACTTCTGGAAGCTGGCAAAGTGAAAGTTACATTTGCTGAGACAAGCACAGCAGCACTTACAGAGCATATACCACAGTTTGCTTGAGGCTTTTAAGATGGTGGTTTACTAGTTATTCTAGGTGCTCCACAGTGTGTTTGCCCCCTGGGCTGGAGAGCTTTTCACCCTCTGGTATTCAGAGGGAAAAGGCTTTTGTTGAGAACATTCTGAACTCTCTGGCATTGTTTTCTGTCATTAATAAAGGTTAACTTTAAGTACTTGCACAGGGTGTTCAAATTTTAGTTGGGTTAGCAAATGACGACTCACGCTTCATGAAGAGGTGAAATCCTGTGTATACAACAATAGAGACCAGGCACAGTAAGGAAACAGCAGGAAATATTAAGGCACAAAAACTGGAGTTGGCAAACACTATGAAAGGATGGACAGAGAGGCCTCATGAACCAACAGGCAAGAGGAAACAAGGCCAAGCAGCCAGAGGGTTAGACAGAGAAAACCCATATGCGAGCCACCCAGACAGACACATAGATGGACTCATTGATCAATTTTCCCACAAGGTACTGGGAAATTAAGTGGGATGAAAAAGAGGGATGAGAGCAGAGGAGGGGGTGGGGGGATCCCTGGCAGTCTGCCTCACTACTTCATCATGGTGAGGGACGAGGAGACAGGGAGTGACAGGGAGGGAAGCAAGGGCACAGTACAGCAGTTAAAGAGTCAAAACAAAAGTGTGACTGTCTGATGCCAAGGACAGTGCACAGACGCACTCTGTATACGCCTGAACGCTGGTTTACCTGGGCGTCACTCAGTCATACTGATGGATCCTTCCTCCAGCAGCTGGGGCCTTTCTCGCTGTCTCACACACAGCGGCTGACGTTGTGTGACACGCGCCACAACTACAGATTTTTCGGAAGACAGGGAATTCAGAAACACACCCGACTAGATGGGACAGTGGTTGTCACAAAAAAGTGGTGGTGGAGGAGGATGTGCGTGCAACTGTCTGTCTGTTTTTGTGTATGTTTTGTTAAGGGCAGGAATGCTGCAGTGGTTTACTGGGACTACACATCAGTGTGTGTATGTGTGTGTGTGTGTGTGTGTGTGCGTGTGTGTGTGTGTGTAATAGTGTGTAACAGTGTGTGACCTATCATGGTGTGTTCTCACTGGGAGAAGAGACAGGCACAGGCTTCAGTGCCACAGTGAGAAGCAGAATGTCATTTTGATTCACTCTGAATGAGACTGATCCTGAGGGTTTTCACAGGAACACACACACACACACATGCAAGCACCAAGGAGGGGAGCTCTGTCGAAAAGCCTCATTGTAAATTACAGAGATCTCATTCAGTCATGAGTCATCCTATTCTTAACAAGCACATACACACACACACACACACACACAGCTGTTGATTTGGTGCATCCATTTAATGGAGTCGTCCCTATATTTTCCAGGGATTACATAAAAGCCACACACATGCATACGCACACACAGTCATGTCTCCATGACTTCAGGGGACATTACATTGACTAACATTAGTTATGGTTAAGGTTAGAGTAAGTCTCCAGGAAATGAATGAATATTTGCCTAACTCTAACATCACCTAACCTTAACCTACACCTAATCTTATCCCAAGCTTAACGCATGGCTTCACCTTAAAATTTAAAGATTACATTATGAGGACTTGCTTTTTGTCCCCATAAGGAAGACAAGTCCTGATAATGTAATTGTGTAAATTTAGGTCCCCACAACATGACTAATATCTGCACTGTACACACACAAAGAAAGGCAGAGAGAGAGAGAGAGATGCACTACTTTTACTATTTTACAGGAGAGAAAAGAATCTTACAGAAATAGATTTAGGTTCTTAAATTATTTACACGAATAGGAAGCCAAATTATTGCCACGCAGCCAGCTTGTGAGGCTTCTTTTCTTCCTGCTCAGTCTATGTGGAGCAGTCATCATTACAGATGACACAGAAAGAAATGGATAGAAGCTGAGATTGAAGGGACATCAAAAGCCCATACTATAATTGACTGACAGTCTGGCAGACATTAAACATAAATATTGCTAGAATCAGTAACCTACCCTCTACAAGAATCTTCTTTCTACTGTATGACTGTATATGTACAGTATGCTTTATGCTTTTGCGTATGATTTTTATGTTTTTATTGTCTGTTTTTATGCTGTGATATTGTTATCATTTTATTTTGTACATTTTTGATCAGACATTTGATTTATTCAGGTATACAAATGTCATACGTCATGTGTTTTGTTTTTTTTCACCTATTAATGCGTTCTTTCACAACACAAAGGAGAATGATGTTGTGTGAAAATGGACATTTTCTGTATCCATTTATATAATGATACCAGTGGTGAACCCTGTGGTATACAGACACAAAAAAGATTTAAATTGCGCAAAACATGCCCTGTTAATAGATTGAACCCTTGTAGAATGTCCAGTCTTCTAACACATGAGAGAATAGCTTGCGCATAAACTAAATATCTGGTATGTCAGATCTTATGAGCCTTGAAATAAATGGGAAGAAAACAGGTAAAATTAGGGTGCAAAGGTTAAATATTTAGCACATTACAATTAATCTCAGCTTTAAGACTACTACTGTAAAACATTTAGATGCCACACTCAGCAGGGAACAAAGAATTTTCATAGGGGACAAAATAAATAAGAAATTCACTCAGGTAATAAATTGGTTTTTGCACCGGGGCCCTCCATTTTTACATTTTAATGATTAGAATAATTTGTTTTCTCTAAAGATGTTTTCCCACTAAAGGTGTGGAAAATAAGGTCAAACTGGGACTCCTCACATCTCTCTCTTTTTGAGCGCATCGCAAAGGCAGGCAAGGAGACAAAAAGCGAATCAGCGACGCAAAGTGAAGATCCTTAAATGTTTTGTCAAAATAGAGAGACAGAGAACTTGATAAAGTTGGAAAGCCCCAAAGAGAGAGGAAAAAAAGGATGAAAGAGGAGGGCAAGTTTCTGACAAAATCTGTATTGACACAGAGGGACAGGCATAAAAATAGGTAGAGACGCGGAGAAGAGGAAGAGGGAAAAGATGAAAAGAGAGTAAAGACAGAGGGGAGGCCCTGTCCGCATCCTAAGAAGATTAGACATACAGGAGGAAGGGAAGAGGCAGAGAGGATGTGATGCTGAGGGGAGGAAAAGACTGAGACAGAAAGATGCAAAGCTGAATTGCTCGGCCACACATGGATGATGTCCACATAAATACTTGAGCATTAGAAAGGTAAATACCCCACGAGTGGTTGCTTTAAAAGAACAATCAAATTAAATGCCGAAGCTCTGTAACAGCACGCCTCCATTTCCTTTCTCCTCAAAGCATCCCTGGTGTCAGACTCGGTTAGCGCCCTCCCAATGTGATTAGGGAGTGACACAACCAGCCATCAGCTAGCGCTCTGGAATCAGCTGGGCCGTGAGTCAGCCGCCTGCTGCTTTGTTTCCCTGGGGAGGGAAAGGGGTTCGGGGTCAGTATGACAAAGAAAGCGAGCTCAAAACCCGGCGCTGATTCACTTCACATGTCAGCGCAGGCGCTGCTGATACTGTTAGCTTTGATGGGTTGAGGGTGAGGAGTCTGTGGGATGCATGTAATGAAGCATTGTGGAGGAAGTTTGTGTGTTTTCACCCGAGCTGCGACGCAAAGGCTTGTGCTCTATAAACGCTGAGCCATGAAGAGATGGCTGGGAAAGTTCAAAACACTCACTGTTCATCGGCACAGCTTCTGTCCTCTGTCTCCCGTCTTGTGTTTGTTTAAGTCCCAAACAAGTCTTCTTCACACTTTTTTCATATTTATTTTCCTCCTTTTCTTCTTCCTCTCAGACTCTCAGTCTCACTCCGTCTTTCCCTGCGAGTTCACACCATGCCTCTGTTCTTGGCTCTTGCTTTGCTAATACAGAACCTCGGGGCAGGTTCTTTAGCTGTGCTATGGGACTGCTGCACACACACGCACACGTACATAAACACCCTCACTGGTTTACACACATTTATACAACGCAGGCCTGATTGATTTTTCATTGCCTGTCGAGGTATAATGTGTCCCAAAGTGTTTGTGTTTGTTTTTTGCTGGGAGGGCAAAACTGTCCATCGTTTGCTCTGTCACACCTGGGAATTAATGAAAGAAGAAGCTGAGAAAAGGAAAAGTGGAGATAGAAGGGAGGGAGGTGGGATATTGAAATGATATTTAGGAAGAGGAGTTAGAGAAAAGAAAAAAAAACACTGTTACCCAAATGGGGTTAAACCCCTATTTCAAAAAAGGGGTTGTGGTTAGATGAGAAAGCTAGGAAGAGAGGGCAGAGAGACTTAATAGAAGTATTTCTTTCCATACATAGTTGTGATATTATTTCTCCCTATTTCACTGTGTTACCCCAGAGAGCACTGCTAAAGTGATAGCAGAGACAGTGGAGAGGAGCTAGCAGGAAGGAGAGACATACAGATTAATGGAGAGTATGATGTGTATGTGTGTGTGGGTGGGTGTGTGCATGTGTGTCTATGCAGGTGAGTGTCTGTGTGCAGGAGAGAGACACTGGAAAAATGAATAGCAAAGATGTTTGCAAATGCATAATCCCTGGATAAAAGGAAATAGTGAATGCATGTATGTGCGTGTATTTGTGTGTGTTGCACAGGCATCAACAGTTAGGATATTCTTGAAAGTGCACTTAAGGTTTCTTAAGAAGATCCTTGAGCTGCACAAAATCACTTCAAATTACTTTAGTTTTCATTTTTAGGTTTTATCTTTTGTCCTTAGGAATTCAGTTGAATAAGAAATGAAGTGTGTCTCTGCGCAAGGCAGGTTCACTGAGAGGTTAGCCGCAGAAATAAGATGTCACACAACTGATAGTTCACTCTCGCCTCAGTATTATTGTTTCAGTCGGCAAGTCCTTAAGTTAATTTGATTTGATTTTTATTTTGAAGGAATTCAGACTTAAAATAATAAGTATATCATGTAACCCTTTAATACACAATGTGTTTTAATGCAGTATGTGTAAGTAAAAATGCTGACTTATTTCTACTGCCTTCCTTTATTTTTTAAATAGATTTTTAAGAAATTAAGATGAGTGTTATATTGTATGATTTTACAAATGAAATCATGCTATTGTTCCCATGTGCTTGGGTCATCTCTTATCGCGAATGCATATGCAAAGAGTAAAGTGTTGACACAATTTTTCAGACAGTCGTCTCTAAAATCACACACACACACATTCAACGCTTAAAGAAGGCCTGTAGTGTACTATATGTACAGTCTGTTCATTGGCAGATTGGCAGGTATATGTGTAAACCAGGGGGGTGGAGCAGTCTTCAGGGTGACAAGGTGGCTTTGTAAGACGAGAGGAAGGAGGAAAAGATAAAGAGTGAGACTGAGGATGACAAGCAAGCTGCCTGGTTATAAATCAAACACATTATTAAATATGCTTGTAAAACAGTGGCTTCGGTTTTAATTGCATTGGCACTGTTTTGAATTTGTTAATATTTTTTTCTCCATGCTGCTGTATCTTTATTCATTTCAAATAAACAACATTAAAAAGTTGTCCTGTGCCTTGGCAGACTAAGGCAATAGCATTTACTCTGTCGTGAGTCTGTTTTTCTGACTCATACAGCCATGCAGCAAAAACTAGGTTGGCTGGAAAAGTGCTTCTCATCTTCATTTTCATTGATAAATTGCTCACCGGCAAAGTGGCAGCTGCGTGACCTCTTAGCTCGCATGATGTGTTACGTGCATGCTGCTGTGAATGAGTCAGTAACTGAATGCACAGACTGACATTTGTGACGTGAGCTGTCTGTTGTTCATGCTGAATAGAATAAAAGGAGCTGAGCCAAATATTCACAGTTTGTTGAGCATAGTGATGACTGTACCTCACTGTATTTTCAAGACAGATTTTAGACAGATGTTGTGTTTTTTTCTTTTTTAAAATCCAAAATGGTTGCCAAACAAAATCCTGGGGTTGATTTGAGACAAACTTGCCTGATGCTGAAAAACAGCTCTTCCAGTGCGGGCTATAAAGAATGACATTGCATATTAAAATATATCATACCTTAATTGTTAATGATTGATAATTATTATACGATTTTATGTAACACAGTTATATGTAGTTGCACTGACTGCATGCTCTTATTTTTTATGTACTGATGATTGAACCTTTGTTTTAAATTCATTACAGAGTTCACAGTGGAAACGTTGTTCTGAAAATTAACATTTCATCTGCACTTATTTGAAACCAGGGCTGCACTGTAGCCGTTTACCCACCTTTCAACTTTATTAGTTCTGTGCTGAGACAGTACACTCATGTTAGCACTGTTGTTTCCTGTTAACACCGTCAACCCACTCGTGCTACGCTGGAATTGAAACAAACGCACTCCCAGCGTCGAAGCTAATAGGCAGGCATGAACTTTGACTGGTAGAGTAAAATATCAAAGTTTGGCGGCTGTAAATGACACCCTGGAAGGTGCTGCAGAAACAGTAAGCTGTCAAGTAAATTTAAAGACCACGAAGAAAGTAGCCAGTTGTGAATAAGTGACTTTAAAAGTATTTTTTACAGTTGTTTTAACGTCCACTTTAGCTGCGTCTTTACTGTAACGTTAGCTTCAACGTGAACTAGCTAAAACGAGGTCACGACAGGTAGCTGTACATCAAAAACTGCTGTAAGTAACGCAGTTCAAATTAAAGTGCTGCTTCGTGCACTGACATATTTTTAAGACGGGCTTTTCATATTTCCAGAGAAAAGAAGAACGAGGGAAGAGGAGACAGGTGAAGGAGAAACGCAGGTTGCAGAAATGGAGACATAAACATCTCCACTCTTTACCCACTTGACTTTGTGAGTGAGGAAAGGAAGTGCAACTGATTCAAGATTTAAAGAAAAAAAGATGTAGGAAGAAAATAGACAGATACTGATTCGGTGTCAGTCCTGGAGTCAGTTGATGGAGAGGCATGTTCAGACTTAAAGTATATGATTGAGACCTGCCATAAAATGACTGACAGGTCCTTTAAGGGGACCAACACTTCACAACAACATAAACTGCTTTATCAGTCAGTTTTGATATTCAGTTTATTTCAAACATTGAAGAAAACCATACAGATTGGGTTTGATTAGAATCAGATATGTCCATCAGCACGTCTGTTACACCTCTCATGAGTCCACGATTGAGGATCTGAAGCAAGGTAGAGTTTACTCACCCTTTATTTTACCACTCTACAGCCCTGTTTGAAACATGTACAGTATGTGTATGGCTGTGTATCTTTTCTCAGCTGTAATGCTCCTTAACCCCAGTCCTGTCGATACATGGTTCGAGAGGATTAGCATCATGGTGATCCTGCTCAACTGTGTGACACTGGGCATGTACCAGCCCTGTGAGAACATCGACTGTACCTCGGACCGCTGCCAGATACTGCAGGTAAGGCAGACCCCTGCATGTGTGTGTATGTGTGTGTGTGTGTGTGTGTGTGTGTGTGCACAACAACAAGAAGAACAACATGTCAGCACGCTGATGAAGAGATAAGACAAAACGATCAATTATTTGACATAAACTCACAGCGACTCACCACTCTTCTTGTCACTGTTCCTCAAACTGTGATGCAGACATGCTGCAGCTAGAATATTTCCCTCCTGGAAGGTTTATATTTTCTCTCTCTGTACAGGGAATTGGGACTTAGTTTGTTTTAATATAGTCCTGTGGAGCCGCATGTGATTTTGTTGCTTCGTGATGAGAATACACTTGTGGAGACAAGTGCCAGCAGTTTGAAATTGTAGTTGTGGATGGCCATAAATGCTACAGCAAACAAAAGCTTCACCCACAGGCTTTTATTCTAATTTTGTGGCAATTTATTGTTGAAATTGCTGTGTCTTAGCTCTGTCTTCATGAGGCTTTTGATTTGTGTAGAAATTTCAAGATTTACTTTTTCATTGTCCCAATACCACAGCTGTCCCCAGACACATACCTCTGTACTGTATGCACAGCTGGCCCCATGAGACTACTTCAGTGTGATTATTCTCTGAATTATCAAAGCTTTCATGTAACAGGAAACAGTGCACTATATTCTTAAGATAACTTGTCATGAAGCAAAACCTTTGTAGATCATTGCTTGTGGACTTGATCCTGTGACAGGTCATCATTGACAAAAGATGTTAGTAACAGGTTGAGCTCTATTCTTATAATATATACTGTTACGTTAGATTACAGATTATTTGCATTGTATTTTTTTGCCAAATTGATAATGTTTCCCTTTTGTTTCTGTTTGTAAGCCGTGTTAGGCTGATGCGGGTTATGTGTTGCTGACTGGGTGATTTGCCAACTGGCTGAGGACTCGGTGTGTACCTCTGGGATTGTAATTGCTTTTCATGGGAGTAAATTTGGCAGGCTCAATTTCAGGTGTGACAAGGCCGACCTAATTCTGCCTCACATGCTTTCTGTTGGCGATTTTTAATGGCCGTTGACATTGAAAATCCGTCTACGCTAACCTGCATGTGAGGTTTCTGTCCCTAGTTTTTCCCCATATGCTGTTGCTATGTTGACTGATTGCGCTGCCTTATCTCACTTGCCTACAGCACGTAAGGGTGGATTATAATATCAAATAAAGCCCCCTAGATCAAACTATAATAGGTTTATTTATCTCACCGGAGATTTTCTGTTCATTGTGCAGAGATTGCTTTTTTAAAACTGTGCGACACATCTTCCTGTCGCACTGTCTGTCTTTCTCCTACCTCCCCTTCCAGTACCATCTTCCTACTCCCTATGTTCCCATTCTCCCAACCTACACACTCGTTCTCTCTCTCTTCCTCCACCCTTTGTCTCTCTAACAAGCATATTGTCTCCCCAGGTAGTGTGAGGGGTCCTGTTCTGGTGGTTGCTAATGGTAACAGGAGGGATTTTGCTGACAGGGCTTAGATAGTTAGAGTGGCCCTCACATGCTTCTCTGGCCCTATGTGAAATACAGTATCTGCACCTCGCTTCCTGGGGGAAAGAGAAACCATAATAGCCACAAACAATGTGTACATTACCTCAGGATCAGTTCAGATGTCTGTTTATATGGGTTCAGTTGGGGTTTAGAGCCCCGGACCTCAGGGATTTAAAGCCTCAGTGAGGAGTGGGGGGCAGGAGACTTTGGCCCTAGATCAAAAATATAATCAAACCTAAGTCAGTAGACTATAAGACACAGGACTGTGATTGATTATTATATTTCACGAAACCAATCAGTATATATGTCAGTCATACCACAAAATAACCACTAAAAAGTAATCAAAACTCTTTGACAGCTGTTAACAGCTGGGATTGTTGAATATCCCGAGTAGGATGCTGTGATATTGTTCCTTAAAAAACAAGCTGCTTGTGATTTTTTAAATAATTATTTTTCCTTTGCTATGGGGAGCACAAATAAATTATAGAGACAGATATCACAAAACCTTGGCATGTAGAGCCAAAGCTGTCTGCACAGCCAGACACTTATAGGTTCAATTGTAATGAAATATCAAAACATGACATCTTGTGAACAGCTAATCTTGCTCATCATAATCCTAGCATGGCTCTAATTTGATTTAAATGGACTGGACAAAAGGAAGCAGGTCATACATATCAAGAATGCTTTTAATTGTTGAATAGATGTTTCACTTTTAAGCACCAGCAGTCAACAGTCTCACAGCCAGGAGCTGCATTTGAGGATGGAAATTGTACCTGAGGAAGTGGAGGTCCTCTCCAGCCAGCCCCCAACTTAACTTCAGTCTGTATTTGCATAGTCATTCCTGGCAAATGGAAAGTTGCTATTCTAGCTGGGACAGCACTCATTATAACTTCAAATCAGCACCTGTTCAAGTGTTTTAATAGAGCTTCAAATGCTCAGAAAACTCAGAGACACTTTGTAGAATGAATGTGTCAGGTATTCCTTTTCCTGTCCTACCTGTCTGTCAGTGTGAAAAGAACATTTGTCCTCATGGCGCCTTTGGTTTGATACACTGATTAATCTCGTCAGTCACTCATTCCACAAGTAGAGTAAAAGACACTTAGATTATTTTACTTTAAACGGTGCCATTATAGTCCTGATGACCTACTTAACAGGTCCTCTCCTCCTGCCAAATAAGCGGCACAATAACAGCATATGAAGTAGTTTCCACACTGGCTCCTATTTCGAATCATGAAAGGCCCCATCACAAGACAGCCCTCAACCTCTTTACAAATCATGTTGACGATGAAACCTGATAGGCTGACTGAAGAGGAAGCTGGCGGTAGTGACAAATAACAATGATGAATTCATTCCCCTTTCACTCAGCGCGGAGTGCGACAGGGATCTGACTGGTGCAGCCGATGTCGGATTACATGTGAAGCGTGCAGGCTGCATTATTTATCAAAACATCATTTAAACAGCATGTGAGACTGATCTTCTCATCTTTCCCATTGCATGCTGCCAGCTCTGTGTGCTGCTCTGGCTGTGTTGGAGCTGATGCTTGTATTAGGTTTTGTGTGTGTGTGTGTGTGTGTGTGTGTGTGTGTGTGTGTGTGTGTGAGTGAATGAGCAGGGATGGAACACATGTCAGCTTCAGATGCATTACAACAGAGTCATGCCCACATATATATACACACACAAAGAAATGATCACACCGACAAAGAAAAAGAACAGTTTTGTGCAGTTTACATTTGCTCTGCTAAATTTGATCTCTATGAATAAATAGTATGGACCACTTGTCCACACTTGTGGAAACAAGAGAATGGGTCACTGTTTATCCCATCTCTTCGCTCTTGCTACTTCTAGCACTTTACATGAATAAATCCACAAAATGTCACACACATTTGATCTCATTGAATGTGGTCTATAGCCCAAAACAATATCCTGCAATTGTTCATCAGTACTCTTCTCAGTTGAAGCCTTTTAGTTGTCCAAATGTACTGCATATCAGTATTTTCTATCCTGCGGGTTATTGTTGGAGTCTCTGGTTGATATTGAACTTTGCCTGAAACCCGAAAAAAGGTATCTTCGTCGTGTGGAAAATTGTTTTTCAAGTGCAACATATGTGTTAGTTTGTGGCATGTGATTTGTTGGTGCTGATCTCTCTATTCTCAGAGCATACTGTGTACTGAGCAGCATTCAGCCGGAGAGTCCTTGCGATCTTTTAAAACCTTTGAAAAACTGGGTCGCTAAACTGACAATAAACATTATATTTGAATACATTGGCATGTTTGGCTTATAATGTGTTGTTTGTGAAGACACCGTATCGAAGTTGCTGCAATATCTTAGATGTCATCTCATCTAAACCAGTTTTAGATGAGATAGACGTCTACATTTTAAGGTTGACTCTTTATTTCATGTTGTTCAAATAAATCAAGCATTTCAAGCATATATAACTTTGAGACTGAACAATATCCCCAGATTATAACGCTGTGTGTTTTTGTGTGTATGGATGTCACACGTGGGTTGGGGATGGCAACTCTGGAACAAACAAAACCCTGTCATCGATGGAAAACCAAATTATGACTAATTATATCAGCAAAGTAGCCATGGCTTCATTTGTTTCAGGCCTTAAAATCACCATGTCAAGAGGTAGCAGCCTGAGTTATATGTAGTTAGGAATATACAACAGGGCAGCAAACACAGTCATACAGCCCAGAGGCGAAGCACTGGGAAGGGTGTTTTCGAAAATACAACGGAGGTTAGCTAGTGATCTGAACACTTAATAAGCCACCAAAGCAGGACATAGCAGAATAGGGCTCATATGTCTTCTCCTCTGTTTATCTCTCTCCATCTCGTCTCCCTTCATCTTTTATGTTCTCAGGTTTGACCTGGATCTTGTTTTGCTTTCTTTTCTGTCTTATTCTTCTGATTGCAGCGTTGGTTTGTTTCACAGCCAGGCACCATACAGTATGTTTATGAGTAATGATATTAGCAAGGCTGCAGGTATGCAGTGCAGCCAGACATTTAGATGTTTAAGCCATTCTTATCACAGTGATAATGACAAACTTTACTCAGGCAATAGCCACCAGTGCCCTCATAGGTCATTACCAGGCGCACACAAACACATTAAAGCAAATCAGCATGAACACACCATATCCTTCTGTTAGCGTGCTGTTGGGTCATAATCTGGGGTGTTTAAAGGACAGATGGATGGGAAATAGCTAATATGACAGGTCCTGTGAGTTTTGGGATAGGTCTGCTGTGGAGTGTGAAGTTGCCTTAAAGTGTAAATTGCTTTTAAATGAGGAAAATAGGAGGTCATGGATTGTTTTGAGGAGTGTTTGAGTAGCAAGGGTGGAATAAAAATAAAAAATGCTTGAGGACTAAAGAAGCATACGTGTGTGCTTCAGACCCACGTGTGCCATTCGTTTACTTCAATCTCATTGTCTTGATCTTTGAACAAAATATTTTTTTCTTAATAGCTTTATTAACAACTAGGTGTTTTTTTTTTTTATCGAACAATTTGTTCTCAGCAGAGATGACAAGTGCTCCATTCGCAGGCAACTGAGTTGAAAAAAAAGATGAGGAAGGCGAGGGAGCTTTGACAGCATCTTGAGCCTACTAATTTCATGAAAACACGAGAGAATTAGTCTGTCTGGCTCATGTGTTTTCAAACAAAACATATCTCATCTTTCCTCCTTCCCCCACTATCACTTCCCTCTAACTATATCCCTCTGACAACTTCTTGCAGGCTGATGCGTTCATCTACATCTTCTTTGCATTGGAGATGATGGTGGTAAGATAGTGGCATGGGATCTTTGGCATAGCTGTTACCTAAGGAGACACCTGGAACAGGCTAGACTTCTTCATTGTCATGAAAAGCTGGGTAGAAGTTAACTTTATCTGTGTCGGTAGTAAATCATACATCAAGTTGCATGTCATGTTGTTTAGGGAGATTGATATGATGTGTCTAACTGCATTTGTCTTTGAAATCAAGGTATAATGGAGACTGAAATGACTCAGCATTGAATTCTATAATATAATGTCTGTATTGAGAGAGAGTTTATGAAGTATGGAACTTGTCTGTGGTGACAGGTTTGTTGTTTAAGCAGCTCCCCAGCTGCTGCAAAGCAATTGACACTATTACTCAAGCCAGTCGACTGCTTACAGTATATCTATTTGTACAATAGCTTACTAAACAAGAAGATTAATAAAAACTGTCAACTGCTGTTAAACGCAGTGGCGTTTTCATTCCTCAGACACTCACATTTTCACATTGTGACTTTGGCTAGCGCTGATGATGCAGGTTGACAGGTCCGCAAAACTGTCTAATAACCTTAATTAACCTGTCAGTCCATGTGACTCTGTTTGCAACTCCTGGTTTGTTTGTAATACATCAGTGCCAGACACTAAACAGACTAGAAGTAAAGCCAGGAACTAAACTACAAATGTGAACAAAACATTGTTGTTCTCCATTCTTCATCAATAATTTATGTCAGGAGAAGTTCATGGTACAAATCTAGGCCTTGTTCATTTGAATAATAGTCATTCATAAAACTATGTTATGACAATTTTATCAATTTTTAATCTTTTTGAGTTGTAAATTTCCCCATTATTAGGACTAATAAAAGTTATCTTATCTTATCAAAATGATAAATCGCACAGTAGATTATTTACCTACAGAACCATCTGACTTAATTCCATATTTGCTGTGCAGAACTGGTTTCAAGTCTGATGAAGTTAAAAACTAAACATACAGTCAAAACTTGAAAATGTAAAAGATGGAAATGTGCTGTAATATCTTTAAGATCCTCCATTAATAAACACCAAATATGTCTTAACACTTGAATCCAGGAGTAGATGGCACAGATGTTGTTTTGGTACTTTGCACTGTCATGTAAAATTGATAGTGTGAAGTAAAATTGTTAGTAAGGAGCAGAGGAAGGAAATGAAGGAACCAGGCGGACACTGGGGAAATCAAAAGCGAGTTTGCGAGACACCGCTACTCAAACCTGCCACAAAAACACATATCCGATCATATGTTGTGTTGCCTAAGTTTGACTTGTTTCTTTAAAAGTGTCCATGTTTAGTGCTGTTACTGTGGAAAGCGCATACTGCCGCGCATGCTGCGGATGCGTGTGTGCAAAACAAAAGCAAACACACCTGCTCAAACACCTGCTGCTGAAGTGAAGTGAGCTCAGACATGGGTGATAAAGCAAGTGTGTGTGTGTGTGAGAGAAGAGAGAGATGGATAGGGAGGTGGCGCTGGTTTAATGCCAGACAAAAGCTAGGCAACAGACTTACCAGGGTAGGTGGAGGGACATTCATCTTCATTTAGGCTAGATCAGTTTATACCCAGTGGATGCTTGCGTGTGTGTGTGTGTGTGAGAGAAGAGTGTGTTTGTTTGCTGGGGTGCACACAAGTTGGAGTCTGTCATCTTGTCGTTTTGAGTTTGTTTAATCTGCATGCGTGCATCTGTTATTGTTTGTGTGACTTGCCTCAGTCTCCGTTTTCCTCTTGGCATCATTAGATTAGCGTCTAGGCTAATTGCAGAGGCAGTGCCAGTCTTGCCGGGCCGACAGTCCACTAGAGCTCCTTTAATCTGTACCCACGGGCACCACAACTTGCTCTCTCAACCCCCACCCGTCTTTCTTTCTTTTCACACGCTTCCCGGATGAACAGGCTCAAAAGAGGAGGGTATGAGGTTCATGCCTTGCTCCTGCTTCCACACACACACAAACTGGTCTTTATTTTATATATTGTATTTTATTTTAGCCTAATCCACTGTACTGAAACGTACCTAGCCTATCAAGCATCTACAGCAGTAACTGAAAAATACAAAAGTCTCCTTGTGTGTCGCTGAGATTTGTGATCCAGGGATGAAGCCTTACCCTTTAAAGAAAGTCAGTCTTGCCTTCCATTTATTCTAATGTATGCTAAAATTGGCTGAAATGGTCAAAAGCAGTTAAAGCTTTCCCACTGAGCAAGACTGACTGATTTTTGGATATATCTGGCATATTAACTAAACTTATCTTCTCAATCTTGTGGACACCTGGAGCATGTTTTCTGATATACCAACATATGCAAAGAAACAAAGAGCGGTTAATCCACAATTAAGCAGGACTAGACAGACAACGATGCAGCTGTAGTTCCACGTTCAGTAATTTCTGAGAATTCTCACAGTTGAGAATGTTTCTTTTTTGACTGTAAAAGGCAAAGTGGTGTTTTTATGTAAGTGTATTAAAACTTCTTTCATGACTGAACTTCAGTATTAACTTTGATGATATTTTAATTTGATTAAGTCACTACGATTTTACATGTCTGAATTCAAGACAGTCATTTTCACTTTTCTCTCTAATGTTAAAGGTAGCTCTAGACTCTCCTGGGCCTACCTGAGGTTTCCCCTTTAGCTCCATTTCTTATTGATATAAACACCACACACACACACAAGCTGCGTTACATAAAAGCATATGAATGAGATAGAAGGTGTCACGAGCAAAAAGAATGTGAAAATGAGAACAATCATAAAAGGCTGCTTGCGGCAGTCCACTAATTACCCTCCCAAACACAACATCCTGATTGATGTATACAGGAAGAGTCACTTGTATAGGCGCACATACACTCACAAGACACACATGCAGGCATCTGTGATGCTGTGTTCTCTCTTTTCGCTATTATGCTCTGTCTGTCACTCCAGATGCAATTGATCGTTAACGGAAACCTCTGTGCAATATCCGATGCAACTGTTAATGCTTTTTGGTGTCCTATCCAGCAGTTTATAACCACCTGTAACCTGATCAAGTAACCTGTAAAAGAAAAAACAATCAGTGTTTGTACCAGGCTCCTTCTGAGGGGAACATGTATGTTTCAATTGTTTCGCTCTCTTTGACATTTTAGCCTCTTGCTCAGTCTCTCAGCAGCCCGCATCAAATCATTGAAACTAGCACAGATACTATTATGTTTGAGGCAGGTTGTACTAACACCACTGCTCCTGCCAGGGAGAAAAAACCTGGCTTCCAAGCGAAAGCTATTATGCTCTTCTCTATACTGTGACATTTTCATCAAGCTGCGTGTGGCATTTGCACTTGTGACTGCATCGGGAAAATAAAATTGGTCTGCGACGCTCTCGATCCTTGCAAAAGACACTCTCTCAAAGTGCGAGACCCATGAAGCTTTACAGCATGAACAATAGAATCAGGCCATTTCCACAAGTCCAGAAGGAGTAAGCATTCACCTAAAGTGTGATCTAGCACCTTCACATGTCCACAAATTTATAGTGGTTTTTAATGTTCACTACTCCATGAATAAATTGTTAGTGGTTAGAGCACGTAGTTCAAACCCTTGTTACAAGTAATCCCGCTCAAGTGTGAGCTGGGGTTTCTCTGTTGATGACTCTGTGCTGCTGTGGTGAAGGGCAAATGAAGTGTTTCCCTCTGGGATCAATAAAGTATCACATTATTATAAATGACATGGTTCATAAGTCAGTCTATGTGAGAAGTTTATGACTTAGCTTGTTTGTCAAAGCCAGTGGCTGCGCTTTGGGTGTTATTAGCTTGTGGTGGTGATGCTGCTGCTGCTGCTGTTGCTGTTGGTGTCATGCTGTCCGACACTGTTTTACCACACCAGGCACATCAATTTTGTGCACACACTTACAAACTCATAACTGCTGTTACAATGTACACCATTTTCACATGTATACATGCACACAGTGTCATTAATGCTTGTTTTACATATACTGTGCCTCATTCACCCACTTAAGCTGTCTCTGTCTTGATGATTATGGTCATGTAGTGTAAGTGTGTCACATTCAGATTGTACACACCTGCTTTCTCACCATACACACACACACACACACACACACACACACACACACACACACAGAGCAAACCATGGCCCATTCTCCTGTGGTGGACTTTGGGTTTGGGGGCACAAACAGCTTAGCCATGCTGTGAAATGACTTACAACAGATGCCAGGCTCAGCTGAGCCACAACATCCTGCGACATACTTAGAATAGAATGAATCCCTCTTTTGCTTCCCCTCTCTTTCTTTTCCTCACCTCTCTTTCATATTATTCTCCCCTTGCAGTGGCATGCTATTCCCCCAACCACTCTCCTCCCTGTGGTAACATACTCCCACAGCTCTGGGAAGGGACAGGTGGGAACTGGTGAAAACCAGCCACTGTCATTGTGAATCACAGTAGGGGCTCTCGCCAGCTGGGTCGCATGGTTAATCCTTTTTTTGCCATATTCACAAAACGGTAACACCTCGTGTAACTGTTGAAAAGGTTAAGTGATGTTTTCTTTCTCTGTTTTCTCTTTTCCTTCTCTCTCTGTCGGTTTCTCTCCCAGGATGGTAGAGAGTCTCTCTGGATGGGAATATTAACCTGTCCGGCCATCCAGGGCCAGTGGGTCTAAATCCTCAAAGCCATGTAGAGTGCCAAGTAGAAACATTTAAGTTTTGTGTAGAGTGTGTGTATGTGTTTGTGAGTACAAATCACATTTGTAACTTCTATTCTCCATGTGACTATGCAGCCTGTTTTTCTGTGTTTGTGCTTGTGGTTTCCCTTTGTGCCTATGTGCGTCTGTCCGGTCCATAAGGCATCACCTTGAGATCGCCTGTGCCTTATCTCTGGCTTTTTGGCCATCCATGTACCTGTTTCCCCATAGAGGATCGTTAAACATTCATCTTGTAATCACACAGCCCATTCAGGCCGGAGTCACAGCTATCTGCATTTACAAGCCATCAACTAATGCTAGCTTCACTGATCAGTCGTGACATAACCTATTCCTCTCATCTGACTCAGTTCTTGGCCGACTTTTTTAACTGCCATTGATTTCTTTGTCTTTGTCCAACAGTCAGCTCTTAATCATTGTAAGCACCAATTAACCAAAGGACTCATCTCTCTTAGTTCTAGCACTTTAGCGGTTAGCCAAGCATTAGCAGCTAATGCTAATTGTGTAATAAAGTTTCAGACAGTGCCAAAATCCCTTTCTTAATATAGTGGATTTTCTGGTAATATACAAAATGCATGCCTTGTGATTAGAAAAATTAAAACAATTTTATAATTTTCTTAGATACTCAAGTGACTATTTTACTTTTTTCTTTTTCTCATTAAAATTTAACCTTGAACAGGACAATTGGATTCTGTCTCAAATGACCCAGGTTCCTCCTGGCGCAGAAAATCTTGACAACAAAACGCACATAAACTTAAAGCTTTTTTCCTCAATATCTTAAGCCTCACTGAGACTGAAACTTTCACTCCACTTTAAATAATCAGCAAAATGAGTGCGCAGCAGATGGGCAGTGCGCAGCCTGTTGCACCTAATTCAGTTTGGACCTTGGGGACAGATACTGAAAGAAGAAGAAAACCTTCGACATTCTGCGGACGTATTGATTTTTTTAAAATATACTGTGGAAGGAGACAAGAAATGGCCTTACAGATGAAAGTATGAATAAATCTATAGGGCTGAGCAGTTAAAGGATTCCATTTTGGAGCTAGGTAATGGCACAAAAGGTAGCATTAGATACAAATTTAAGTTATACATATGAGGAAGAGGAGCGATAAAGCAAGATATGTTTGTGTCTGTATGGCGATCATGATCTCTTCCTCCATTCTCTCTACAGAAAACCAACATGTAAAACATTTCTATATCATCTTTTAGCCTTATTGTAACCTCTCTAGCTTATATATCCTCTCACTTTGTTTCTCTGCTTTCAGCATATGATCTGTTTTAAAAGCCTGACTTCTTGAACAGATATGTACACACAAATCCCAAAATTGGCTTTCCTCTACCTTGAGCAAGTTCTCACGATTTTTTCCTCCCTGCCTAAGTGTCCAGTAGCGCTTGAATTCATCGTGTTAGTGTAATTACCTGAAAAAGTATCTGTCTCCAGCGCTGAATTGGTTCAATTTTCCACACATTTTGAAGGACAAGTTGCCTTTCAGTGACCCTCCGCTCAGCCAATATTTCCAGACAGCCATGGGAGCCTTTTCTAAAAATATGGATGTTAGCCATTACTCTTCAAGTGGTGTGATTAGAAGATATTATGCAGTAAATTGACACATAGTGTTTCAGGGACAAGTGCCCAGATTGTAAACAAATCTGCTTCTCTGGAGGTGATTACGCATCATGGCTTCGAGATCTCCAGATACATAGGTTTAACTAGCAATATACTTATAGTTGGTACAGCAGATGCTGCGCTTATGTGCGTGTATGTATTAAGATGTGTGTGTAGGCCTCTTAGTTTTATGTGTTTTGTTCACCTGTAGTTGTCTATGTGTGTGGGTGTGTGTGTGGTTGTGCATGCTGTTGTGTTTGTGTTGTTTATCAGTCAGCTGTGTAATGAGTGTGTGTTAGCCTGATTTCCGTCCCTATCCATTGACCCCCATTAGAGTGCGGAAGCATGGGGATAAAGCTATTTGTTCCTTATTTGTTGGATTGCTGCTTTGCCCACAGATACCGCAGGGGGCGCGACATCCTGACCCCTCACACACACCGCGTTGCCAATCCCCCCAACAAAGTGGCAGATAATGGCTGGCCACACTATGCGTGTCTGTGTATGCGCTGTTGAGTTAGACCTCTTGATGAAATGATTGTGAGATAGAGAGGTGCTAGACAGAACAGAGGCGGACGAACAAACACTATGAAACAAATAGATAAGAAGAATAAGAAAAGAGAGAACTCTGGTCTTTGGTGGGTACTTTGAGCAGGTAGCCAAATGTGTTTTCTACTGTAGGCGCGAGGCATCCATCTTTATCTGGGAACAGCAGGGAGCTGGCAAACTGGTACAGCCACCAGGAGGAGATGGAGGCTAGAAGGAAGGAGAAATGAGAAAAAAAAAGAGCAAAACGGATAAAGATGAGAAAAGACAAGATTGTGTGATACCATACTGTTCTTTTTCCTCTGTGGTTTTGCTGCTTTTTCTTTGATCAACTATGGTCTTCGTTTTCTTCTCTTGTTTGTACTCTTTTTTTGTACGCCCTCGAAACTTTCTCGTCTAGATTCTCCTCCATCTCTCCCCCATCCGTCTCTCCTCTCTTCACCCAATTAGGCCTAATGGAACAGTGGCTGGCAGCAGAGCCCTAGAGACCATTACATTGGAACTTGCCTCCCAGCCATACCAGAGACACATGCACACTAACCGCTGCTGCTTTCCATTTAATGCAGTTATTGAGACAAATTAGCGGAGGAGTAAGGCGGTACACTTAACCTCAGAAAAAAATTCTCTCCTCTGCGTTCTTGAGATGAAATTTTATAAAATTTCTATTCACGTTTTTACCTTCTAGTCCTTAGAAGGATTAGATCACACATCAACGTTGTAGCAATCTGTCAGTCACGGCCATTTCTCTCTACAGACAGATTCAGGACTGAACTCAAATCAATAAAAACATTAAGAAAAAGGGGTTTCGGTGAAGATGCAGACTACGCGACCTGAACGACAAATGAACTATTCACCATCAGTTAATTACACATGCAGACACACACCCATTGATAAATGAACCTCTAAACGTGAGCATACCTCTAAATAAGCACATAATCACCTAATCTAGATGTAGTAAAGTCAAAGAATTGTTAGCATTGTTAGCACTTAGGGAGTGGAGGAACCTTCTTTAATGAGGTTTAATGTTTTCTTTACTCTCAGCGTTGTGTTTTATTTGGTTCGTTTTTCTCAACTTCTCTCCTGTCATTCAGTCTGTCTTGGTTTAGATGCCTGTTGTGGCTACGGCATTAACTACTGTTGAGTTGTCATTCACCAATCAATGTAGCTCGAAAAACACAAGACACTGAATCAGACAAGTAGATACACACATGCATGTTGTCACGTAATCAAACAAACACACGCACACACCTCTCAGGTGTCATACGGGGTTCCTGTGATCTCATCAGTAGGTCTCACCTCTTTCCTCGTTAGTCAATCAGCTGTCATTATACACTAATACATCTATTATATCATCCTGCAGGACAGGCCCATCCACAGGAGTTAAGGTCATCATCATTCGACAGAGACTTGTGTTCTGGTGGGTTTTCATCTAATCATGAAGGAGACCTCATGTGGCCCCAGTTAGCCTCTGTGGTGTTCCATAGATTGAATGATGGTTAGGATACTGCGTGTGTGTGGTTGTGCATGTGTGGTTGTCTGTGTGATATTCTACCTTTAAAGCTCTTGATCTGTTCGAAACGGTTCTTCCACAACAACAACTATTTTAGTATCAGCGGTAATTACTGGATGTGTTGCCTTACATACAGCCTCCTCTGGAGGCTGTTGCTTCTTCTGAACCACCATGCTCTCTTTCTGTTGTGTATGTGTGTGTAATACATCCCATGTCTTTTTCCACTTCTGTAGTTCTTGAATTGTGCTTTCAAGTCAGTTTGCTTATTGAAAGCAAATTTGGTTCTATTTATTTATGATGTCTCTCACATAAGGGGAATGCTTTTAAAGCAGCTCGGTAGAAATAATGTTCCGTTGCTATTAAACTGTAACAGTAATACAACCTGAAGAACCATAACACCGTCAGATTGAATTTTAGCAATTATAACAGGAATCATTTAATAACCATATCTCTAAAGAGTCTGAAATATTTATACCAACATATCTCGGGTCACACAATCCCTGGTGCTTCAAATGCCATTATGTGAACCTCGTCAACCCAATATCTCCCTATGATTTCTGAACAGTGGGGCGAAAAATCACCTCCCTGGACCGAAAAATCAGACATCAATCATGTTTCGTTAAACCTGTTACTGAAAAGCAATTTCTGAGTTTAAATGTATTTCAGGAGACAGGATACTTTGCATGTATTAGTTGCGGTGCTACTACATTTGAGAAGTAGTATTTATGGTCAAAATATATGACCACGATTGTACACCAATGAAGCCAATCTATATACACAAATGGTAATCCCCTTTTTTAAATCAATAGTGTAAACCTGCATTGTTCTATTATTGATTGATTGACCTGTTCATACAGGTGTCCCGAATCCTGGTAGACCTGTTGCTCGACACTCTACCCTTGCTGAGCCAACGTGCTGCTGCTCTGCTTCTTCGTCTTCTTCATCTTGGCCTCCTTCGAGGCGTGCAGCTGTGGGGCGGGGGCTGCTCTTGGACGCTGCCTTGAGAGAGAGCTTCACCTTGTGAGTTTAACGTGTTTACATGTGATTGTGTTGCAGTGCTTTTGCATCTAAAGTGATGTCATGCTGAAAAACCATATTACAGCGAAAATCCATCATATTTGTACCTGTTTGTAAAATGTACAATATCTGCAGTTTAGTATGAACATACAGTTTTGGCAAAGAAAGGTAAATTTACCTCATTCACATGGATTTCATAGAGATTACGCCTAATGTGTGGGATATCTGACTAATGTAAACTCTGTCTTCCAGTGCCTACCTTTTCCTCTTCCAATTCTTTCTCTCTCTCTCTCAAGCTCCAAATCAGCAGCCAACAGTGCCGCAGTTTCTGGTGCCAACTTGAACCGTCGTAGATTCCAGCTGCATGCCTCCATATTCATGACCTACATGACAGCATCCACCTACTGTGTCTGTGTGTGTGAGTGAAAGCATTCACAGTATTCAGTGGCTTGATTTCGCGACGTTCTCTCAATTCCGTTTTTATGCACAGCATCAGCCTGGCTAGAAGACATGCCCCCGTGTGTGTTGTAATGTATATAAACCATGTATACCTCTGTGTCTCTATGCGCTGTCTCCAGTTGTGCTGACGCCAGCATATACCAACAGATCTAATAGCCAGATGAGGACACGTGTCTGCCAGCTAACTTCTGCATCCTGCCTGCTTTGTCCTCCCCATAAGTTGAGGCAAACATTTTACCCTAACAACCTCTGCAGCAATCACTCCATGAGACTAATTTAATCAGTGTTTTTTACATTTACTGTTACTTTTCATTGGGCTGAGCTGATGCAGTGATTAGCAAGACAAACTGAGGACACAGTTTGATTTTCTGAGATAGGCTGTGAGGAAAGGATGTTTTTTTTTTTTTTTGTTTTGTTTTTTAAGAGATCAAGTAGTTAGCTGTTTCTGTTCTAGCTTTTGTGCTGGTTGATACCTCTAAACTCCCATGTTTACTAATCAGTACAGCAGCAGGTTTTTGTGGGACCTCACATTGAACTGAGTGTTGCTTATTATTTAAGCAAAGTATTATTTTGCGTATTTTAAAAGCTTTTGTGTTAGCATATGCAGGCTAGTCAGGGTGCTTGAGCACCCTATTAGAAAAGTCTGAGTAATTGCTTGGGACTTCTTATGCTAAGTAACATTAGCTCTCTGAGGCTATAATGGAGTGGGCCAAGTGTCTTAGTCAAATTAGCATTCTCTTTGCCATTTTACACCCCTCCCTCTTTGATCTCTATCTTTTCTCTTTCATGCCTTAATCCATCTTGTTCTTGCCTTTTATTGCCTTATTCTTTATTCCTTGTAAGTCTCAGTGCTTACGCCTATTTCCCTCACAGCATTTTAACTATATGAGACCCCTTCCAATTCTATTCATCCTTATTTGTTTTCTACAAGTCAAAGATTACAGACAGATCTTTGTTAATTTGTTCCTGCACTACAGCACAGAGCAGCCAAACTGCACTAAAAGGACATTTTTATTGTCAAGGGGTGCCCCTTGCACTTTCAAAACAAGATCATGTATATTTGATCACCTGTCTCCTTATCAGTCAGTACCTCCCTTCCTCAATTTTCCTAGTCTCACTTAATAAAATTGCAGAACTCTTTTCTCTGCTCCTCTGCAGCCTTGATCTACCTATATGCTCTCTCTCCACTTCGGCAGGTGTTTCTCTAATGGCGATACAGGTTTGCTGTGCCAGCTGCAATGCCAAGTCACCAACAGAGACGCCAGCCTTCATTCATGCTCCACTACTCTGACAGGGGCTGTTTTCACCCTGTCTCCTTTTCATTCTCTCTCTTTGTTTCTTAAGTCTTTATCCACCTCCACTTTAGCGCAGTAGCAAAAGCATCAATTTGAATGCCACTCTTGATTATCTTAATGTCCTCTGTAGTAGGTCCTTTGTGTCCTCCACTGGATTGTATATAAACTCTGCTGTGTTGTAAGTCGTGTAAGCTCGTGTGTCCTTAGCACATACACTGCACACTTTGTCGTGCCACCAATTCAATCGTCGTTTTCTAAGTTACTCTGTGTAGAGTGGTTTGGCAATGCCGGCCTTTGTAACTGTCAATCCTGGAATTAATGCATGCTTGCCTGTTATGCGGCCGGTTTGCAGTCAAGGTAAAAGGAGAAATTCTACTGCTATATACATTTGTCCAACACACTATCTGTTACGGTGTTGACTAGGGAGATGGGGTGCTATCAAGAGGTGGAGAGGGAGAGAGGAGATGAGTGAAAGCTTGAGGACAAGTGGTGAAGGGTCAGTCGTAAAGAGAGAGAAGGAGGAAGAACAAGAGGAGTGTAGAAAAGACTGAAAGGAGAGGAAGAAAGATAAAGGGGAGAAGAGAGAATCAAAGGGACAGAAATATAAAGAAGAGATAAACACAAGCGTATAAGAGGAGCAAAAGAGTACAGGCAGTCTACAAATGCTATGGTGAGTTGTGCCACATACTATATATCCTTAAGCAAGTATGTATTAGAATAAGCAGTGTATGCGGTATGCCATTTCTCGCCAGCTTTCCTGATAAGACTCATGCAGTAAAAAAGAAAATGGTAGAGAGAATAATGCCACAAGAGAAATAGTGTGGTGAAAATGTGAAATTGCATTGAGGCCAAAAAGGAGGACTGAGGGTGACAGGCGGAGACAGTGCAATGAGTAAATCCTGTAGGTCGAGTGACCCTGAATGTGTTCAGTAATGGGGCTGTTGATGAGAGGTCTATTTTGTCTACCCAGGCCCAGACCTTGAGTATGATATCCACACCCCTGCCTCATTTACTCCCACAGTCATGTCAGATCACACACACACACACACACACACACACATAATAAGCCTTGCAGAGTGGGTCATATGTTTTCCACTTTCAAATGCTTCTTTTTCTTTTTTTTAACCTAAATTTCCACATTGTTTCTTGTCATTGTACTCTATTATTACTATTCTCTTTAATTCATTTCAACAGGTTTCCTTCTTTATTCCATCAACTGTAACTGTACCAGCAATAACTTTTCCTTTAAATAATCCAAGAGGGAGATAGTGTGGGTCCCCACGTGGACCTGAAGTGAAAGACAGACTCTTGGCATGCTTCCATTAAAACTGATGTGGATGACATCTCAGGAAATGATGAGGGTGCTTCAGATGGTGGCAATCCAGTTGGGTCAGATTTTAGAATGTGTGTCATTACGTTTGGGGAATCCAAGACACTACTCGCCCACTCTCCTCTCACTCAATCGCAGGGGCACTTAACGAGGTTGGTGAGGTCTCAGTGGTGTGGGTATTATTATTTGTGTATTAGGTGTACATGCACAGGTGCAATCTGTTTTCTGCTGATTTCACGCTAAGTGCCACCACACACATGCTTGCGTAATCTCGCTTTCATGACTTAGTTTGTGATTAGATAGTTGTTGTCTGGTATGCATGTGCTCATCGCCAATGATGTGCTTGTCACTTGGTTAGTTAACAGTAATGCCATTTTTATTTGCTGACCGATCATGCAGCTGCTTCTGTACCTGTCAGGACATCTCACAAAAGAGATCTGATGTGTACATGAAGAGAACAGCCAGATTTTCTCAGAATAAGAACACGATGAGAATACAATACATAATGTTTCCCTATCTAGAACTTGTTTTGTTTAGGCTCCTCCGGTGACCTCTTGGCTCCATTAAATCCTACACTTCTGGACATATTGCATCTCAGAAAGTGATGTGATTATCTCCACACCCATCACAGTCTCAAATTAGTCCATGTGTTTCAGCAGGGTAATCAGGGCAACAGCAGCGGAGCTGTCCCACTATTTCAAATAAGCAGAACTCACTTGTTATTTCTGCTTTGTCAGAAACCAGACCAAGATTATTTACTTGTCCAGGCCTTGTAGGAATAGACTTACTGCTGCACCAAATGAAACAAGCTAGCCTGATTCCCTGAATCATGTTCAGTGCTACAACATCTAGCAATCTTTGTTATTATTTATTAAATTTTTTACGCGGGAATTGATGGGCATTGAGTAAACAGTGGGAGGAATTTGCTAGAGTCGCTCAAAAGAATGCAGTTTGGTAGTTTAGAGACATTGATGGCGCGAAGGTTTGATATAAATAGAGCAAAATAGGGTCACATAATGTACTAATGGCCGGTTGCAACACTCTCTATAGAGCTCCTTTGGGTTTCACAATGGATGCATTGGTTGTAACACCTAGTGCAAATAAGCAGTACAAAATAAATTCTAATCACTCTGGTTCGCAGCTCAGACTCACAAGTTTAATAGAGTAGTTTACAAACTCACAAAACTTAAGTGTAATTGTACCTACTCTTCTGCAAACTGATAAGTAAAGGACTGAGTGTAACTGCATGTGATGTCTTAAGGTGCTTGATATCTCCTCAGGACACTTTTTTTTGTGTGTCACAGCCAACTCATGACCAACTTCTTATTTACCACACCTCAGCACCTTTTGGTTTGCTATGCTGCTTTAGGCAGCGTTCGCTAGTTCACTAGGTCAAACTTTCTCTCTCACACACATACATATATCGCAGCTCCATACTGATCCATTTGCCTAGTCTAGTAAGGTCAGCAGCTTGGATTCTTCTGTCTTGTATGTGTGTGTACCTGCGCCAGCAGTGACAGCAACCAGCTGGGCATTATTTTGGTTGTCCGTGCGTCGATGCATTCTTGTGAACGTGATATCTCAGGAACACCTTGAGGATTTCTTCACATTTTGCTGGAATATGCACTTGGCCTCAAGGATGAAGTAGTTAAATTTGTCACAACTCAAAGGTCGTTCACTGACCTAACAAAAACTTTTGGACATAAGTCACTAGTGTGTCAAAATTTAACACAAATCTCTAAGAGGATAAAGTGATGAAATTATGATGTCTTCGACCCAAAAGATTAAAGGTCAGCTTCACTCTGACATCTGTGTATGAAAAAACTGCGCCATAACTCTGGAACAGAGCGGGAGAAACGTGACCATATTTCCTACAACTTGACCTGGTTGGAGGCATACAGCTATGAAACCCAGTATTCTGATTTTCATAGACGATTGGAGAAAAAAATGGTTATAAAGGGATGGGAACATATAAAAAATGAAAAGAAGCGGTACATAAAAGGTGCATTATATGCTGTATAATGAGAGACTGATGACTGAGAAGGGATCATCGTGCAGGATCATTTGCATTTCCTCGATGCAGCCTGCTTGCCTTCAATGATGCATTTATCCCACAGGCAGTTGATTACTTCCTGGGATTTACTTCAGTGACTTTCATTATAACATCTCTCATTTCACATTCTCCTCTTGCTCCCTCTTGACTCTCAGCCTTCTTTCACTGAAATCCTGAAACTCTAAATAGAAGTAATAGAAACATGAGTAAAGAAATCTATATGAATGACATCCATATACTGATTCTGTTCCATGACCAATTCTTCGTTCTCATCATTTACTCAGGTCTTCAAATTGACTCTGCAGCGCCATACTATCAGCCGAGGAGGATGATGACCTTCATCTGCTCCCTGGCGTCTGATAGCGGCGGCATGTATGGGTACACTGATGGCGGCGGTAGCGGAGGCGCACGTACTGCTGGGCAGAGGATGCACTCCACAGACGGGCTCTGGGCGGCTGAGTCTGAGCCGTTGTGGCAACAGTGGTGCCGAAGCAATGAGCGCTGCATCCAGCGGAACCAGTGTACACCGCTTTGCCACACGGGGAATGGCGCCCCACAAAATTGCCGCCAGCTTTGACAACGTCTACGCCTGGATTGTAATTTTTCAGGTATGATCCTTTGGATTATGAGGACGTAGTTAGGCTGGACCATGGGTTTCTGATCATTTAATATGATATAAATCTAAATATATATATATATATATTTGTGTTTTGTATTTGTATATGTTTTAAGGCTGATGCTCTTTTGATATATACAAATCAGTCTCTTTTCTCATATTTGTGTTATTTAAAAGTTAGTTAAGTTATATTGTCAAGACTTAATGAAAAGTAGTGCATTGAATTAAAACATCTGCTATAAACTATACTGCTTAAGTAGATAAATACTTGGGTTAAACAAAGCTTTTGTACAGTGTATTCTGCTGAGCGACGCAGCATACATTAACACCAGTTGAATCTTTCCCCTTGGGTGATCCTCCTGGAGGCTGGGTGAGATCATGTATTATATAATGGATGCCTCCTTCTACAACTTCATCTACTTCATCTTACTCATCATTGTAAATGTATTTGCTCTACATTTATTAAATTATTGCTCTCTACATTCCTACTGCTTCAGCACATCCAGTAGACAGTGTTTGATGATTAATGAATAAAGAAAATGAAATGTAACTGTAGTTGTCGCTCTGGAGATAAATCCCTTATAACTTGTTCAATATGTGGACATCAGTGGTCTCCTGCTATCAATAAATTGGATGAGATGTTCCTGAGTGGGGGTTGAAGTGTTAATAGACTTGTTAATCAATAGCAGCATAAAGGACTTTGTCTGATAATCACAATCACAATCAGTCTGCAGGAGGGAGAAGAGGTGGATGTTAAATAAATTCATCTTTGGTGGTGAGCAAAGATAAAAGGGAGAGAAGGAGCAAGGACAGCTGAAAAAGACCAGAAGATATATGTGCGAGGAAAAGTACTGTATGCACAATGTGTGCAAGGCTGAATCAGCTTTGCATGCAGTATGATGGCAGGACAATGAGCGTTGTTCAATTCTGCACTCGCGTTCAGTGGCTGTCTGTAAATGGCATTCAGTCACTCTCTGTAGCAGCAGGCATACAATAGAACAGCAGATGTACTTTCCTGCCGGCGGGTAGACACAATAAAAACAGACTTAGAGCCTTTGTAAAGCTTGAAAATGTGATCAAGAAAACAACAGAAGAGATGAAGGCAGGCGAGAGGAAGACTACAAAATTATGAGAAAAACCAGTGTGAAAGAGTGATAAAGAAGATGAAAATAAAGAATACAAAACACACCAATCAGTCTAAGCACCCTCTACAATTTCTACTACACTATAATGAGAGGAGCAAAACTCCAAAAGTGCAAGTGCAAGACCTGCCCTACAAAACATTTTTGCCACCTTAATACTCACAACACACTGGCCCTTGTTGGCTGAAATGATGATTGGAATCGTGACCTACAGCTACAAATCTTATTGCTTTTTTTTTTTGTGAATTTGACCTGAAGTTGGCATTGCCAGTGTAAGCGCTGCTTTTGAAGATAGTTGACATGGTGTCACATAACAGCGCAGCCACTTCTGCCCCTAGTTTAAAAGCTGCTCCACTGAAGACAGTCTTATGCAATGAATTTGGCTCCATGTAGGCTTTAGAGCTGACCAAACAAAACAAAGCTCATTTGCTTTCAAGTTCAATTTACGATTGAATGGCACGCAGAACTAGCAACCAGCACACACATTGCTCCTTTGTAGTATGATTGACACACATGCGCTATGCCATTTCATACAAGCTTCAATCTGTTTGACAACTGTAGTCTGAGGTCCTCAGGGATACCTCAAGTGTTGTTGCTTTCTGAAGGTTTTCGGTCAGGCACTTCTAAAGCGCCCTAAGGTGCTGTTAACACTGTCAGTCACCTTGGCTCTCATTCTTTCTCTCTGCATTGCATGTGCGTTGTGTCATTATTAAGTTGCTGTCCCCTGCTCTTTAAAAGCTTGTTGTGATCATACTGTGATGTGTGTTCTTGAATATAAACCCACAAAAGAAGTTTGACCTCCACAGTGTCAAACACAGTCTCATCTCTACCTGTCAAGTATATATTGTCACATTAAAGTGCTTAAGTAAATGGATTACAGTGTGTTAGTGCTACAAAGGGGCAATTATTAGGAGATTGTGTTTATTGTGTGTGCTTGTTTTCAAGAAAGAAGAATAATAATATACACATAAATGTCAAACGGCGCTGTAATGTGGGCACAAGGGTTACATGCAATCAGTTATGAGATTAAACCTGCCATCTTAATTTGCGTGTCTGAGTGTGTTGATCACATACTTTTATCTGTGTGAGAGTGAGTGTGGTGAATAGTGTTTGCTTGCATGCATAATGCAGTGATCATCTGAATGCGTGATATTGGGCTGCCTCCTGATTGTCATAAACCGCAACCGACTGATCAGAGATCACAGAATAGACACACACACTTGCTGATGCAAGCCACTGGAAATCAAGCCCACACACCTGCAGACCTGCTTTGACCCAGGGCCACAGATGCGGCATCTCCTCCTCTCCCTCTCCCCACACACACACACACACACACCCACACACACCCACCCCTCCCTTACATGTTTCGCTCTCTTTCTATCTGTGTGAATATCTCTGGAGTCTCTTTCTTTCCTCCCAGCTTCTCTCTCTTTCCATCACCTTGCCATGCATCTTTGATCACTGTGAATGAAAGTCTATAGGCGGAAGGTCATTAAGTTTGGATTTTTTTTTTATATCTGTGCATGTTTTATGAGTGTTCCTGCTCCAGATGTTTTGGCTGAGCAAGCTTATGTATACAGGTGTCTCTGTGTGTTCTCGATATGTGTTTGTCTGAGAGCTTTGTCCAAAGAGAAAGAGGCACGCATGTTCAGATTTGTAATGAACAAAACGGACACTCTGCTACAAGCTGCTCTATCCATCCAGCAGTCTGGTTTTTGAGTTGTTCAGCATTAGCCATTATTGATCTAATCATTGTTCCATAACCAGCTCCGAGTAGTCCAATAAAAGCCATTTCAGCAGTCCTGTAGTGATTCCCATTACTGCCACTAAAAGGGTCAGCCAACACGTACCACTCACAATGCGCCCCATCTCCTCCCCTCCCCAACCCTCACTTTGATAAGAAAATGAAAGTGTAGAAAAAAAGAGATACTGATAGATACTGGTAAAGAAATGTATGTGATGGGCGCATGGTGGTGAGAAAAGTGAAGACGGATATTGATTTGGAGTAGCGGTGGAAGGAAAAGTTAAGGCAAGTCAGAGTCGAAGAATAAACAGAGGAGAAAGAGAAAGATAGCCAGACGCTGAACTGTGCTTTGGGCATGTGTTGGCTCTGTCTGTCTGCTCCAATCAGCCTTGGTTTGGTGGGAAGCCAGCCCTCAGAGACCTTTAGCATGTGTGCTAACATTTCTACAGGGGGATTGGCACACATTATTAGAATCTGCAAGTGTTTGAGCTTGATGAAAAACAAGTCTGTATTTACCATGGAACATCACGATTCTTCACACATTTCATGTTTCTTAAATGAGCAGCATCTTTCGCCATAGGCTGATTATTTAAATAAGACACTGCACTGTTGCGTATTGTTTTATTTAGGGGTTGCTTCTCGGTTAAGTTTTTTGAATCTTGATTTCTGCACTCTTTAACCCCTTTCTTTTCCACAGAACAGTTCATTCTTCAGGCAAAATATATGCCAGAGTAGCTCATAGCTCATGTTCCCTGCAGTAATTTTCCATTAGTTGCATTCATGTACTGTACATCTTACCTCACCAGCCAAGTTTCAAATCCCGGCATCTCTAACTTGCTGTTTGTTGTTCCACATCTATCTAGATCGGTTCTTTCTTCATGATCAACCTGTGCCTAGTGGTCATCGCTACCCAGTTCTCAGAGACCAAACAGCGGGAACACCAGCTGATGCAGGAGCAAAGGGCACAGTGCCTGTCCTCCTCCACCTTGGCCAGCATGGCTGAGCCGGGGGATTGCTATGAGGAGATCTTCCAGCTGGTCTGCCATGTCCTCCGCAAGGCTAAGAGGAGATCAGCAGCTCTCTACTACACGCTGAGGGGAAAGCCCCCGCCGGCTGGTGGAGGCAGGGGTAACAGGCGTGGTGGAGGGAACGTGAACGGAGAGCGGCATCATTCGAGGCACCCAAGATGTGAGTAGAAGGGCCTTGGAAAATTACATCAGTGTCGCATTGTTTGACTTTCTGGTTTTGGTCCATGATCTCTAGTCTCTGCTCTGCCTGTCTCTGTGTCCTGGTGGCTCCCATTGTCGCGCCATCGCAGATATTTGACTCTCGGCCACTAGCCAACTCATGCGTTCAAGTCCCTCGGATCCGAGGACTGCCCTGTGGCTGTAAACAGAAAGGGAGGCAAAAGAGCGTGGGAATACTGCCAGCGATGGACAGGGAGAATGCTGCATGAAGCAGACGAGAGGAGGAGCCACTTAGAGGAGAGGAAGACAGGAGGAGAGAAAGAAGACTGGACGGGACTAGGACCACAATCTGGGAGGCTGCTGGGCATTGTGGAGAGCGAAATACGCCCAGCAGGGGTGACATAAATTATTATTCTCTGTCAACACTATCAGCACTGACTGTCAGACATCTTGTGAGTGAATCTGCTTCATGCATGGCTGTGCCTCGCTTTCTGGTATACAAACACTATTCTGTACAATCTCATTAGTCCATTGATTCGAAACCTGTCACCTTTTCCATTTCTACTGTAATTTGCTACCAAATTAACTCTTCCTTGGTTTTCAAAGTAAAAACTTTCAGTGGTCTTCAGAGCCATAATCTCTAGCTTTTGGTGTGAAATCTCTGCAGAGGGTGCTTACGTTTTGTTAATCAGGTTAATACAAACAAAAGCAAACACTGGGTCTCTGTGCAGATATTGGGACTGCGTAAACACATAGTCACTTGCAGGTATTAGGAATCGCATTCATCCTTTGGCTGATGACCTGTCTAAAGTAAATAAGTTGTGTTGACGTAATCATCTCTTTTGCTCCTCCCAATCTACAGCCTCCGCTCAAATGAGCCTGTCTTGCTGATGAGCAATGGCTGAGCATCAGGTGGGGGATGAGTCGGCGGAGTGGAGCATCACTGCAGTGATTTCTAACAGAGGTGTAAACTTATTTAGCTGGCGTGACAAGCTGAGCTGGCTGTGTCTCAGGGCAGGGTGTCCCATGGGCAGGGTGGGAGAAAACCCTGCCAAGTCTCACTGCGCATGCATGTGCTATTTGGGCCATAAATGCTGGCTCACCATGCATCCATTCAGTGTCCCGCTTGCGCTGTGGCTCCTTTTTAATTTTTGCGCCTGGGGTTTTCCCTTCAGGGCCTCGGCACAGCCACAAAGCAGCTTTCTTCCTTTATTCTCTCATTAACCTCCTCCTCTCTCTCAACTCATGACTCTTCTTCTCTCCTCATTCTTCACTCTCATTTTGTCTCTCCTTGTTTCTGCCTCTCTCTCCCTTAGTTTTATATCCAAATCCTCTGTACATCCATCCTTTACGTTCCCCCACTTGTTCTGTTCCTCAGATCTTTATTTGTCCTTTTAATATCTCATCTGTTTCTTCATTCCTCCATCTTAATCTCTCTCTCTTCCTCCTCCTTCCTCTCTCTCCTCTGCTCTCTGTTATCCACCTCCCGCTCCCCAGGCGTCTTTAGGAATAATTTCTTCTCATCAGACTAAATAAGGCAGGGGATGGTGGGGGTTGGGAGGTGGAGGGAAGAGGAGAGGCTGAGGGGGACAGAGCAGGCATGATTACACAGCAGTTTCCGTGTAATTTACCTGTGAGTTCTGTGGTGACGATTGTGTAAGTTTAAGTAGGCATGTAAACACAAGTGCGTTGCATGCACTTGAAGACGCTTTGTCCTTGCCTCTTTGAGTCATTTATCGCCCATGATCTCCACAGGCTGTTTGAAACGATGATACAAGTAATTACCTTGCAGTAGAAAAATCTTTGCCATGCCGATTTTTAGCCTAAAACAAGAACTCTGAAGCTGATGTCGTCACTGACTGACTAAACAGAGCTGCCTTACGCACCACACCTCGCCTTAAATGCCATCGAGATAAACAACATTCACGTGAGGCACATTTCCACAGAGACGGGGAAGAATGAACCTTGGCCGGATAAATGTGAAATGTTGTTGGGAGATGGATGGTAAGATTGGATGGTGGCGTGGGGCTTACAGGCACAGAGTATGAGAGAAACATGGTTAATGAGTAATGGAGCAGAAGAGTAAGCAGAAGGAGGAGAGCAAGGAGGGTGGAGATGATAATGTTGTCGGTTGGCTATTGATGTCAAGGATGTGATGGTTCTGTCATGTAATAATCTCATATCCTGTGTTTGCCAGACTAGTGAGGGGTTTCTGAACGCGGTCCAAGGACAGAAGGGATAAAACGTGTTTGTGTCTGGCATCACAATAACATCCACCATTTCTGTATTTCTACTTCAACTCATCTACAATGACCAGTTGTGTGCCTCTAAATAGTTTCATGGTTTCGGATCTTTTAGGGGTGAAACATGTATTTAAACCGGATCATGATTGCCTGATTAGTCCAGCCTTCTGAGCTCAAATAGTCTCAGTGGTCTTTTCCAGACTAGGCTTGGCTGTAGTTAAACTGAGCTCGCGTTTGAGATTTAAGGCTGGTGCCTTTGTCAGTCTCTTTAACACCTGCAATCAAGTGACTAGACTACTCACCTCCTCCCTTGTCACCCATCGTGTCATAAATCGCTCCCAGAAACAATCCTCACGCTTTCTCTGCTTTCCTCCTCCCCTTCAGGTTTCTTCCTCTCTCATCCTCCTCCTCTGGCGGACAGGAGGGATATTGATGGTAAAGAGATGGGTCTGCCTGTGTGAGACTCGAAAGAGGAAGGAAAAGGCAGCAAGTAGGGGATGAAGTAGATTGGAGAAAAAGCCAGTTAGGAGGGCTGAGAGTGTGTTTTTCTCTGACATGCTTTGCTAACTTTGGCAGGGCTAACTGGCTATTTCTCGGCTGGCTTTGAAACTGAAATTCACAGGGGGTATCAGAGAAAGCATCTGATCCATATCGTGCATAATACTCATTCAGCCATACTTCCATAAAGCGAGTCTGCTTGTGCACATGCACATACAAACGGAATTTAACCCAGGATTGACCGGAGCATGAGTGCGTGTTTGTTTTGTTTTTTTGTGTGCGGTTTGTACATGTATACGTTCCTTTGCCAGTTCCAGATAACATGCTCTCCTATTCAGCCAGCGTTTGACACCATATGCTACACAAACACTACACACTCTCCATTCCTTTTCTCATTTTGCTATTCATATTTGCTGATGTGAGTTTTTTTTTTTCCCCCACAGTTTCACTTAAATAGCTGTGGTAAAAAACACAATTTATTTCCCTGTTTTTCTGTCTCCTCCCTGCCTCTCTGTCTGTTACCTATCTGAGATAAGGTGTGTGTGCGTTTTAATTTTATTTACCAGGTAGGGGAGATTTCTCTTTTCAAGTGACTGGCAGTTTGAGTGACAGCATTTTCAGCACAGACGGAGGAATGAGATACGTACACGGTTGTTTTCTTTGCAGTGGCTCCCGCATCTTTTGTTGCCGTAGCTGTGATTGCAAAGCAGTGGTTTAATATCCACTATGTTTTTATCTCGTTGTCTGTAGCTACCTCTCTCCATCTATCACCGCTCTGTTTTTAACTTGGAATGTTTGCACCTCTAACCTCTCTTATATTTTACCTACTGTCTATACTCACTTCCACAATTTACTTGCTCTAATTTCATTTTTCTGTTTCTGTGACCTCCCACCCCCCACCCCTCTGCCTCATCCACCAAGCCCGAAGAGCTGACCAATGTCCTGGAGATCTGCAACATTGTCTTCACCAGCATGTTCACACTGGAGATGATCCTCAAGCTGACGGCTTTTGGCTTCTTTGAGTATCTGAGGAACCCATATAACATCTTTGATGGCATCATTGTCATCATCAGGTCTGTAATCTATAAAATGGCTGCTAATTGTTAAGTTAGGCAGTTAGTCATTTAGCCAGCAAAAATCATAAATGAGAAATAACATTTGCGCTGTGTCCGTTTTGTCCATAAAATGTCAGAAAAGAGAGAAAAATCCCTATTAGAATTTCAAGGTGATGGCTTCAAATTTCTGTTTTGTCCAAGTTAGTTAGAGTTTACTATAAAAAACTGAAAATCAGCACGTTAGCAAAGCTGGAATGTGAAAAACTTTGAAAACAAATGATCACTTATCAGAATAACTTTATATACATCAGCTAATTAACAAGTCATTTTACTTCTATAAAAATTATATCCCAAAACCAAATCCAGAGCCTGACATGAGCTGTTTTAAAACATGTCAAAACATGTACTGTTTTGTGGTGAACATTCCCTGATGTCCAGCTGTTCCAATCCATCTTTTTTGGTCTATTCCCCATGAAGCTTTGCATTTAACTATGCTGCTTCTTTTATGTGACAAGTGTTTAATACAGGAACTGTCTAGCAGCATGGGGATAAGATATGTAAAATGCAGAAATATTCCTTATCACACCAGTATGGATTATGTATGGTCATAGACTCAGAATTTCTGTATCTTGGAAATGTACAGAAGTGTTATTTAGTATAAAAACTGCCTTGTCCTCTTATCTAATCTTCTCTTATCTGGTGTTTCCCTCCTTTCTATTGATTTCTACTTATTTTTAAAATCCAACTCTCCCCACATCCCCTGATTGTAACAATACACACATTTCTCTCTACCATTTACTTTTAATTTCTCCACATCCTCCGATTTCTTACTCTCTCTCTGTCTCACGCTGCGATACACACATGCACACATTCGTGCAATTCGCCACAGTGTGTGTGAGATCATCGGCCAGGCAGACGGCGGTCTGTCAGTGCTGAGGACCTTCAGGCTGCTGAGGGTCATTAAGCTGGTAAGGTTCATGCCTGCGCTGAGGCGGCAGCTGGTGGTGCTGATGAAGACGATGGACAACGTGGCCACCTTCTGTATGCTGCTCATGCTCTTCATCTTCATCTTCAGGTAACAGGGGGGCAGAGGAGCATGTGTGGAGCTGAGAAAAGAAGGGAGGAAGTGATGATAGAATAAGAATGGTGTGGATTGAGAACGGAAACTGGTGTGTGTGTAATATGTTTCAATTGACATATATGCACATATTGTATCAATGTATATCAGTTACGCACAGACCAGCGGTGCTGGAACCTGACAGTTTCAACAGCTAAGACAGGTTGTTTGTTGCCACTCCAAATATTTGGATACAAAATAAAGCTGTGATCAGAATATCAGCAGATTAAGACAAAATATAGTAGTTCAGCATGGTGCTGGCAGCCATTGCGAAAGCCTGATTTTAAAATAATAGGATTAACACCAATCATTGAACACCCTTTTTGCAAGCTGGTTTTGCCCAAACCATGTCTCAACTTCTGTTAGGATTTTCTGTCTGAATATCTCCTTTGCTTGTATTTCTACCATACGATTGGCTACATAACAGACATAATAGTGGCTGGACAAAGAACATTGATAACAATAAACTAACTATCTCAAATTACCAACATAGTAATAAATTGGTTTAATTTAAAATTGACATGAATATCTTCACTTTTGATAAGATAATTGTTGGTACACTATGTATACGTTAGGATGAGCTGTAAATCTAGAAGTAAAGAGAGGTTGTCCTAATATTTCTCAAAACTATCACTAAATTACATGTAACGATTAAAGATGGCGTCGTACATTGTATCTAAATAGACAATGTGGTCCTGAAAAACTATTCTGGTACAGGAGCCATAATTATTCTCTTGTTAACATCCCCAGTAGCACATACACACATAACACACCACACTCGCAAACGTCAATTCCACCTCTATGAGCTATATCTAAATGTAAAGATACCGTTGACGAAATTATAGTTATATGAATAATTTATCTATTTGGTTACAGGATGTAATCATTTTACACAATACATATGATGAATCCTGTTTGTGGCGTAGCGTGTGCAGTGCTCTTGTATTGTCGGTGCGTTTGTTATATGCGTGTGTATATTGGCATGCGAAACACCGCCAGCCATCTTCTTTGCCCTTACGGCACTACCAGTCAGAAATGGATATTGCCGGAACGGTGTGTCAGACCTTTTAACCGACTTCAATGCTGTCTGAGCCGGTGCCATTGGCCCCTATACATCTGAACCACTGTAGCTTTTAGGGGCAGTTGAGATATCAGTGCCACTCGGCTATGAGCTTCAGCACAAACCTCTCTGGTGGCACAAAACTTGATGAATGAAATATGAATGGCGTTAACAGTCTTGGCTACGACTGACAGATGGGAAATAAAAACAGTGGAGGGAAACAGGAGAGTGAGGCAGAAAAAGAGCTTTGAATAGTAGGAACAGAAGATTGCCAATGTTCATGTGTTTTTTGTATATGAAAGTGCACTTGTGTGTATCTAATCTTCAGATGTATGTGTGTGTATGTTGTAAGTCTGTGGTCTGCAACATAGTATGTATAGATAATCCTATGTTTGTTTGATAATCTCTTCTGTACTAATTTAATAAGTAAATGTTACATTTTGAACACATGCTCGTGAATCTTCACATAAAGCCCATGACATACCTAAGTGCCCCTTTCATTATACAATTCAAACAACATCGTACACCTTTTTTTTGTGGGTGCGGACAGCCTTAGGATGCATATATTTGAATTTGTAAGTTCAGTCTGAGGGCAGGCAGAACACAGTGCCTGACAGGAGAACTTTGACTCCCTGCTCTGGGCCCATTGTCACAGTCTTTCAGGTATAAATATTTTCAACACCCGCTTAAAACTTTGAACTGTCCATCTATCTGTATCTAGAGGTTGTATCTGTGTACATGTGTGTATTCTGCCTCACTGTGTGTTATATGTTGCAGATTCTGACTCAGGAGGACTGGAACATGGTACTTTACAATGGCGCCAGCCTCCACGTCGCCTGGCTCTCTATTTGTGGCTCTTATGACATTCCAGGCATCTTTTCTTCAATTTATAGTTGTATCTTGGTTGAGGTTTCCAAGCTGGTGAACATGGGCGAAATATATCAGCCGGAGGTAATTAGGAGAGGACAAAAAGATTGGCAGTTCCCTATTTAAATTAGCTTGTGATTAATTGTTTCACTTTTTAACTCTTTTCATCCTCTTGCCTCTTCACCTCTCATTTGCCTCACCATATCACCTCCTTCTCTGCCACCCTGCCTCTTTTTTATTTTCTTTGACTGTCCCTGATGCCCAGGGGTGATGCAGGCTCCAGCGCTCATGCTGGGCGATGACAGAAACTGCCCTTGATTTTGAGAATGATAAGCAGAAACTCTGCTTCATCTCTCAGGTATTAAATGTCTCTAAGAGCTTAATAACGTTTTCTCCTAATGAAGATCCAGTTTTCTTCCACCTCTGAGAGGTATGTGACCATGTTGCAGTAGGTTTTATGCTAATGCATATTTATGACTTTATGATTACAACAATTTACAACATAAAAGAAGTGCAAACATGCATTACAGCCTTAATAATACGGGCTTAATGATAAATACGTGCATCTGATTGGCTCAAGGGCATGGTAGCAATCTTCTAACCTTTCAGTATTCCAGAAAGTTATCCAGCTGTTTTGTTGGTGCCTCGGACATCAAAAATATTCTTGCGTTGTCCGATTCCCACAACAAACATTGCTAACCTTGTCGGCTAGAAATATATTGAACAAACTTAAAATAATACATGCCTGATGCCACTTCTCCATCACTCATATTCCCTCTTTCGCTGTAAAGCATAACAAGTAGACACAAGAACAACCAAGAAAGACGCCGCAGTATGGGTAGCATTTTAGCAGCACATTGTAAGTCTCGTGATGATGTCTGATCACACAGTGCTCCTCAGGCCGTCTTGCTGAATGTCAGTTTACCGTAGATAGGCTGCGGTCAAAGGAATTTTAATGTTCATGGGGCTTGTTACTAAGGATATGGTTTGAGAATGGACAGCCTTGTGAATATTCTTTTTACAAGCTCCTCTCTGGCTCCTGTATAATTTAGTGTAAATTAATGCTACTCCTCTCTGAGCTGGCCGTGGCGTTGTTTCAAGAACATTATGGTGTTCAGTGATGAAGACCATAGTTCTGTTTGTATGGCAGCAACAGGGACAAGTAAAGGGGGTGAAAGTCTTGTTTCATGCTCTTTCTTCATTCTTGTTGATTGTTTCTGCACTCCTGCATCTTAACCTCTTCTTTCTTTCCCATATCATTTCCTTTCCCTCTCTCTCATCTTTTTCACCAGACCAAGATCAATCTGTACACTGACCCCAAATGGGCACTTGGACTTGTCCTCTGCCTGCAGGTCTGTTTCCAGAAGGTTGACCTTGCTCTTGGTTCCAGGAAGAACAGTGTTGTTTCTCTTCTTGGACAACCTGGGACAGAGGGCTGTGGTGAGGTGAAATATGCTGTAATGGAGGCTGGAAGCACATAGCTGCTGGGCTGTTTGTTTCTGGTTGGTTTGCTGTTGGCCATTACGTTTTGATCGACTGAAACTATGTGAAAGGAATACTATGGGTAATTTTGTGACAGTCGATTTTAGAATGCATGCCTATTGCAATGGCATTTTAATCAGTGGCATATCAAAGACTCCATTGCCTTATTAATTTTGAAGAGGACGGCTATATGCAATATGCAAGTTTTACCTCAACTGTTTGATTAACAGTAACACTTTGTTGACTAGACATACTACAAGATTTTAAGTGGAAGTTGCCCTCACAGAGAATTCTTTCCAAGTTCATGTAATCAGTAGCATATGATTACACAGCTAGCATGTTCTTCCTCTTCCCATTAATTGCGGACCTTGAGAGCTGGTGAATTTGTTGTATTGCTGAATGCCAAGACAGAATAGATGCTCAGGGTACAGGACTGGAAGAAACTTCTCTCCTTCTCTTTTTATTCTGATATCCAGGTAAAGTTTACCACAACGGGCCATACTGCCTCCCAGCCTCAGGCTGTGGGCCCGTACGTTTCCAGCTGGGCAGTGGGGCGCATCTGCTCTTCCTGCTTCCTCCACCAGTCAGTCTTTTCCACCTCCACCCAGGCCCTTCCTTGGCTCAGCCTGGGTGGTCTCGAGGAGGGATCCTTGGGTCCCAGCATATCCTCATCAGCATGGGCACCTCCTGCCAGGTCCATCAGATGAGGAAGAGTCTGTTCTCTCAGCCTCCTGTAGCCTCCTCCTCTTTTAACTATCCCTGGCTCCCGGGCCCCAGCCTTGCAGGAGGACAGGTGGGGCTCTGTCAGCTGAAACTGCCCCATGCACTGCTGCAGGTCCCAGGACCCCCACCCTCCCCTTGCAGCTGCACTGTACAAGACCCTCCATAGCCGTACCGCTCACTGCAGGGCTTCTCTGGGTTGGTGGGCAGTGGACTCGACAGTCTGGGTGGCCGAGGAGGTCACTGGAACTGTAATGGGGAAGACTCACTGCTCTCAGCCTCAGCCCTCAGACACCAGGTGAGCGACTGGAGGTGAACCCCAGAGTCAACTTCAGTGGCTGATGTCTTCTGAGTTAACACTGCGCGCTGGGACCGGGAGGACCGCAGATGACGATGTGATATGTGATTACGTTGTCGTGTGTGCGAGGAGGAATTAAACGGTAATAGCGATAGGAAATGCTTGGTGATGGTGAAGTAAGCAATCGTGCCTGCTTTCCCTATGATACACATTCTGCTGCGGGGATGGGATAAAGCATTGCAAGACGAGCCAAACTTCCATCTGAACAGAACAAAAATAATCTAACTTTGATTTCTCAATAACAGAGCCATTAGCTTTCATCATTAAAGTGGTGAATTTTACACATGCAATCTCACCTGCTCTCTTGTCATGAGGATCTTCGCGTACTGTATAGCCTCCCTATCACCTGGGCCTCAAGACAGGGTCCCATTGTTTTTCTCGTGTAAACAAGCCTGTAGCCTGGGACTCAGTTAATAGAAAGGACTTTTAGATAGTGGGGAGAGCTAGCACAGATGAAGTAATGTTGGAAGGATGCTCCGAGCACTGGACACTTTATAAGTGTTTCGGCGCTTTGTAAATATTCAAATGGAAGTCTAAACTGAGAATTTCCAGTGTGGTTCTGTGTGTCTTTCTGTGTGTGTGGTTAAATTGTTCATGGCTGTGATACTGCTTTGCGCCTGCGATGTGTCTCAATATATCAATATTTGTTGCGGAAACAACTTCGCATCCAGAAAGATGTTAGAAGAACGCTGGGCCAAGACTGGTGTAAATGGAGGACTGGTCTCTTCTGTTCTCCCCATAAAACAAGTGAGTCACCAATTGCCTCCACCCCCACCTCGCTTTCTTCCTTTTACAATCAAGTCTAACTTCATCCAGGTGCGTTGGTGCTGAGTCATTGCCCGTAAGTCATCTGTTGACTCCAAATGTTCTTAGCTCCTGTCTCTGCAGCCTCTGGGATTTCACACATTTATCGTCCACAGCCACAAAACATGTCTCAGAAACATGCTCAGAAATGGTTCAGGAAGACTTCTATTCCTCCCTCATCGTAGGAAGGACAGGTCGGCAAAACGCCAACAAGGACGAGACTACATTAGGTATTGATCACCACCTTGCAAATAACAAGGATATTTTCTGTGTGTCCTCTGTTGAGAAAGAAACAGGCATGGGAGGTAATTTAATACCATAGGCAGTTCATTAAATACGGCATTAATGTCAGCAGTGATGTTTTCTCACAGTCTGCAGAGGAAGGTTTGAATATAGACGCTGATTGAAATATTAAATAAAAAGGCAAAATGTCTCCCATAGCCAGCCGTTTCCAAAATAGTTTAGAATAAATTTGATCCTCTCCTAGTTGAATCATTCTGTTTCTTTTCATCGTTCAATAAACACTGCAAGCGGAATATTTGTTAATTGCTTTTTGGCAGTACAGTGTCACATGCTAAGTTTTGTGAAATGCATGTTATCGGTATTTATGTGTCCATCTCTTTCTTTCTTTCTCTCTCCTCTCTTCTCTCTGTTTGTTTTCTCCTTTCTCTCTATTCTGTTCTCCCAACCCAAACTGCTGTACTCAGTCTGCCAACACAGAAGTGTTCATAATTTGTTTTGAATTCAGGAATGTAAACAGGGCTGAATGAAGACGGTTACTCACAAGATGCGATGGAGCTCATGCACTGTCGAAGTTTGGCTCCCATTCTGATTGGATGGAACAAGTTTTAAGTTATATTTAATGAGTGTGGCCTCATGTATATTTACATTGTTCCCTATTTTTCAGCCTCTTTTTTTGACTTATATATAATGGAAATGCCTGTTTAAAACTTTTTCTTTTGCTTCCTACCTTCTTTCTCTCTTCATCTTCATGTTCTTCATCTTCAACTCATTCCTCCCACCTTTCCACCTCTCCTCTTCTACCTTGTTTCCCAGGGTTCGAACAGATGTGCCAGTCCATCATTTACTTATAAGCTGTTCCATTTATGTGGGTGCTACAGGCATTCATCTTCTCCAACTGCATCACTGATAGCTCTGGAGAGGCTGGTCTTGAGGGCAGCCTGAAATGAGATCCATCTGAAGCATTGTGTCCGTGTGTGTGTGTGTGTGTGTGTGTGTCAGTGTGTGTGTGTGTGTGTGTGTGTGTGTGTGTGTGTTCGAGAAGCTGGCTCGTGGGCCCAGCTTTTGGTATTCTCTGAGATGAATTCACTTTTATTATCAGGGTGCAGTAAGTAGCTTTTACTACCCTTAGTGCCCCCATATCATTCTGACTGTCAACCCTCTTTCTCCTGTTTGTCTCTCCAGGAAGAGTCTTTCTCACCATCTCCAACTACATCTTTACTGCCATCTTTGAGCGAGATGACACTCAGGTAACATTTAAGCCTGTGTCTCTCTATTACGCCAATGAGTCCTGAGTGAGTGTGTGGCAGCTACACAGAGGCATCTTGTTTGTCTGCAATGCAGCCTGTCAGCTGTCATCCTTTGTCTCTCACGTTGACTTCACACCTCAGGTAACCACAGCCAGCAACTTTCCCTTCGCTAACATGGCAGTTTCCCATGTTGCTTTGGGAGAATAGAGCAATTAAGCAATGTCATTAAATTAGTATTAGTCTTCTCTTATGGATCACGGTCCATCACAGCACTACCCCACACACTCGGCCTGTGACACTTCTTTTAAGTCTGTGTTCCTTTATGGGTCCTGTTCTCGACAATTCTTTTGGGGCTTCTGTCTCTCTTGGTTGCCTCCATCACTCACTGCTGTTGCTCTCCCTCCCTCCCTCTGCCACTGTCTCTGTGTTCTCTGTGGGCCTCCTTTAAGTGAGTAACTCGTTACCTCCACAATCAATTATTAACCAATCACAGCACGTCAAGGAGCCACAGACTTGTCAGCCCCCTGGCCGAGCCGCAGACGTCACCCTCCGTGTCTCTGTCTGTCTGAGCCTTGTGTATCTCCATAGTGTGTGTTGGTGTGTGTTTGACTGTGTAGCATTAATCTCTCCATAGGACTCCGCCATGGAGTTTGGTGTAGTATACAAGATACAGCCAAATAAAAGCACCGCAGAGCAGGGTTGAAGAATTGGTCAGCATGGTATTTCATGAGGCAGCTTCAGACACAATATAGCTCTCTAAATACATTTCACTGATTATAATGGATGTTGTTGTATATAATCATAATGCTATTCCTGTACTATTTCTCAACAAAGTAGGTTACACTTGGTATATAATCCCAGAATAATTAAATTGAACTCAAAACACATACCAAGTGTTGTTCAGTTCATTTTATCATTTCAGACCTAGATGTTTGCCAAACCACTGATCTTTCAATATCTTGATATGTTTGCATGCTAACCCCCACAATCCTCTAAAACTTGTGGACACAGCGACAACGCTGGAAATATGGCGGCAGCGATGGCGTTAACCAGCCGCATAGCCGTTTCCACTAGACTCCCTGTGCATATGTAATATACGCTTGTACAACATCATCGCTCACTAATGAACCACAGAGGAATAAAAGTACTTATTGTATGCATGTTATAACGGTTTTCACAATAGTCTTCTCATGACTCAAAGATGAAGACGTTGGGACGCTGTTGCGCGCGCTAGCTGCCACACATTGCTGTATCCTCACATGTGGTCGCGTCCGGTTACAGTGTTTGTGTCGTTGTACCAGTTGATAATGGTACACTGGTACTGTGTGTCATTTTCACTCTGATGGTTGTGTGTGTACATAATGTGTCGTGACGAAAAAGAATCGCGTTTCCTCGGTGCTCCTAGCCAAAGCAAAGTGTTATTTGAAGATGTGTGTGATGTGTGTGTGTGTGTGTGTGTGTGTGTGTGTGTGTGTGTGTGTGTGTGTGTGTGTGTGTGTCGCATAGGGCACATTGTTGTTTCAACAGCAGGGTAAAGAACATGTTTTTAATGTGTTTGACACAACAAACACTACACCGATGCTTGTCTATATAATGACGACTTTTTTTGTCTTTATCTCATCTCTCATCTTCTGGTTCTTTGAGTTTCACCTTGTTTTCCTTTGTGCTACAAATTTGTATTTTTCACATTTGACAGTTTGTGCAGAGCCAGTTCAAGAACAGACAATATACAAATGTCTTGTAATTGTGTTTAAGCTGGCATGTGCCATGTTTTCATGTGCTGCTTCACCTCTTTTCTCTCTCTCATCTTCAGGTGGTTTCCATGGGTCTGTACATGGGGGAGCAGGCTTATCTGCGGAGCAGCTGGAACATTCTGGATGGCTTCCTGGTTTTTGTGTCTTTGGTTGACATTGTTGTGTCCATGGCGGGTGGGGCCAAGATCCTGGGTGTGCTCAGAGTCCTCAGGCTGCTCAGAACATTGCGTCCCCTCAGGTATGGATGAAGAAGTGCAGGGTTTGCTTCGTTTTATACATCCTTTACAAACTTTACCTTACTCTATCAATCATAAAACCCTTCAATTTTATACTAAATATATAGAAAACAATGAAAAGTGTCCCACCATGAATTACATAGTCTTAGAGGTAACTAGTGCAATTTTTAGAAATATATTTTAAACAAAAATAAACCTCATAAACTTCCTCTAATGTTGTTTATATTTGTTCTCCTCTTACTCCTCTCATCCTTCTTCAGGGTGATCAGCAGAGCTCCAGGTCTGAAGCTAGTGGTGGAAACCCTCATCACTTCTCTCAAACCCATCGGCAACATCGTCCTCATCTGCTGTGCTTTCTTCATCATCTTTGGCATTCTCGGGGTACAGGTAGGAAGCATATTACATGCACAGAAATTCTTGTAAATAACTTATTAGTGTGCACTCTGGTTTCCCTCCCATCGCTATGATTTTTGAAAATAATCTAATTCTCCTTAATAGCTTTGAAGCACATATGCATTTCTGAATTTCTCTCTCTTAAGTAAACTCTCGTTGTCTTCCTACTTCTTTCATCACTGCACAAATTTTTCAGCTGGTGGGGTCTTTGACCAGCTCATTATTTCACTCAAGAGCATCCTTTCATCTCATCGGAAGGCCCTATCAAGGCTTATTTCTCTGTTTTTTTTATAAGTAGTTGGACTGCATCAAAAGCTTGGTGTCACTGTTCTTCCACTGACAGCTGTTTAAAGGCAAGTTCTTCTACTGCTTTGGCCCTGATGTCAAAAACATCACCAACAAGTCTGACTGTCTGCAAGCCAACTACAAGTGGGTTCACCATAAGTACAACTTCGACAACCTGGGACAGGTTAGGCTCACTTGTATATTAACTGCACATCTGATCTACATTATATTTAACGTAATTATAAAAAAAGATTTTTCTCCATAAAATAAGCATAAATTGTTTCCTTTCTGTTCTCTTCCCTCTGGTGTCCAGGCTCTGATGTCCCTGTTTGTACTCGCCTCTAAGGATGGTTGGGTTAATATTATGTATCATGGCCTGGATGCTGTGGGTGTGGACCAACAGGTACCCCATATAAGCTGTACAACAACTATTTTTCAGGCACAATCTTCTCTGTCCAAAGTGTAAATCTTCTTTTCTAATTCATTTTCTCCTTCCCTCTCATCTCTCTTTGATGTCTTATCTCCCTCGTTCCCATCACATCGTGAAACAAACCCCGCCATTTCAACCCCAGCCGGTGACCAACAACAATCCGTGGATGCTGCTGTATTTCATCTCCTTCCTCCTCATCGTCAGCTTCTTCGTCCTCAACATGTTCGTCGGCGTGGTGGTGGAGAACTTTCACAAGTGCCGCCAGCACCAAGAGGTGGAGGAGGCCAAGAGGCGAGAGGAGAAGCGTCAGCGGCGCATGGAAAAGAAGAGGAGGAGTAAGAGAGAGGACTGAGAGCAGGAGAGGGGGATAGAGTATGAAAGTAGAGTGACAGAGGATAGACAGGAGTGGTCTGGTACGAAAGAGCAGGCAGGAGGAGTTTTATACAGTAAGAATGTGGAAGATCAGATGAAAAATTATTACACTCATAAAACAACGAGGTATAATGATACTAAACACAAAGTGCCTGAAAATAAAAGCTTGAATTGCTCACTCTACCCCTTTTGTTACTATGACACATCACAAGAATCATTTTCTATCAGCGTGTAGAGTTATGATCAACACTGATGAAAATTTGTGCTGTAGAAAACAAGAGATAATAAACGCAGAAACAGAAAGTGTCATAATTGGTTATGTGCTCTGCAATTTGAGATTTTTTTTTTGTTGGTAGTAATTTCAGCTCAATCAGAGCTTTTAAATTTTGCATTTCCGAGTGCTTGGTGCGGAGCAGGTCTTCCATGGAAAAATCCTCTGCTACACATGATAGAGATGATCTGTTGCACATAAAACATCAGAAAACACCCATGATCAGACACAAATACTAATTTAATATGTTTAAAAGCTCCGTTAATATATCCATTAATATATTTTTCCAACCAACAGAAGCCCAAAAGCTGCCCTACTATTCCCAGCTATGGCCACATGCGCCTGATGATCCACACACTGTGCACAAACCACTACCTGGACCTCATCATCACCTTCATCATCTGCATCAATGTCATCACCATGTCTCTGGAGCACTACAATCAACCTCACGTAAGCAGGAATGTTTAATGTACCTGTGTGTGCAAAGATGTGTTTTCTGAGAGAGTGCAGTGGGCACAGGTCCAGTTGTGCATTGTGCTTGGGTTTATGTAAGCATCTGGAGAGTTGTGCAACTTCGCTCTCTCTTCCCCTAAAGCACTTTCTTCAAAAAATATGGACAAAAGGAGACACTTTCTGCAGATTGCTACAAGCCCATTCGCAGAGGGAAGAACTAATGCTGGGTTTTTGTTAGTGTCTGTCAGTTTTTGCAGCTGTTTTCCTGCACTACGCTACAGCATTTACATAAAGCACTCCCCTCTCTAAACAGCAGCACATCTTAAAAAGACACGCTGATATCACTGACTGGTCCACCACCATGAAACTGTACCCAGGCTCTGTAGCATGTGTTGCGAGTAGCTGCGGCCCATACAAAGGAGCTGTGATTGCACTGCTGATTTGACGTGGGCTGCTGTCAGAGTGGTGTTAGCTGTACAGTATGTGTATCTGTCCATTCATGTGTGATGAATGGAGGTTCAAAAGCCTGATAGCGTTTTTGTGTGAGAGAGAAAAAGTGATTATCCATGAGATAAGATGCACATTTGACCTTTAAAATGGAGCAAGCTTTCTCAGACTGACTGAGCATCAGATAAATATCGCAGGTCTTGGCTGTATTCGTCAGCTGTTGGTCCTGACATTTGGCAGCCTCCCACTTGTTAGAAGCTACAGCTCTATTTATGAAAGGAGAAAACAACTAGCAAAATGATATCCAGTCTCTGCAGTAACAGGAAGCTGGACTGGATGTTGAAGACAATTAAAACATGCTTGCCTTTGGAATATTTGAATACTACACCAAATTAGTTTAAAAACGTGTGTTTGTTAGGAGACGCAATGTGTGTGTTTTTGGTGCTATGAATGGAGGATGCTGTTTTTGCCTCTGGCTTGCATGGTTTTACTCTACAAACTCTCTACAGTTCTCTAGTTTCTCTCTGCTGATACTGCTGATACTCCACCCTACCCCATCACACATGCAAACACACACATACACACACACACACACACACACACACACACACACACACAGGCCTCCTTTTTATTACTCTCTCTTTCCAGTCTTTGGATCTCGCCCTGAAGTACTGCAACTATTTCTTCACCTCCACTTTTGTGCTGGAAGCAGTACTCAAACTCATCGCCTTCGGCTTTCGCCGCTTCTTCAAAGACAGGTATAGTGTGTATTTATTCACTGTGTGTCGGTAGTGTTTCCCTTTTCTGTCTACATCTAAGTGTCTGTGGGCTTATTTGTCACTCTATGGACACATGTGGGTTTGTTAATCCTCTGTCCAGAGATCGACTGTACTGTACGTGAAGGATGATTGTCAGTCAGCTTTTCTTGTGGTCTTTTTAGTGTCTAGCCTGAAAACACAAAACACCCATTGAATTTGAATACTGCAACATGAGCTTTTTATGCTTCAAACCAGATTTAATGTCACAACAAAATTACAGTATCTGCCCATGTTTTTGACTCTTCAGCTAAGTCACTTATCACATATTTGATGGGAAAAAAATTAAACATTAAAGCAACTGTCATGGCTCTGGGCACTTGCCATAAGCTCTTGAATTAACATATAATATAAATAGTGCCACAATAAACAGTTATTTAGTTCAAAGTGTAATAGCTGCACAAATCCGCTTTTTGCTTTGATCATTATACATGGAATAACAGCTTTAGCGATACAGAGGATTAGGAAATATGTTTAAATATATGAGCTGGCTCTGATGTGTTCTGTTATTAAGTTGACTAAACCATATTGTGGAGCAAATATGGCTTTCATGACAGTCATCATACATCATCACTTCTGTCAGTGCAAAGCAGGAGTTTACATTTTTCTTTATAGTAATTAGCTTCTTTGGTCACCACTAAATCAGCCTTTAGTTGCCTTATTCCATCAGGTTATTCCATAATTGCAATATAAACTATAATTCTTTTACAATTAATTAAATCAATTAAGTAAAACTTTCATCATGACAGAATGACAGTCTGTTCATAAGGAGAGTTTTTCATTGTACTAATTAAAGTGAAATACTTTCGGCCTAATTGGGGGGAAAAAAAAGTTTAACTACACCATCGTTCCGCTTAACAAAACCTAATTGTCTATTAGTTCTCTGCATGTGATACTGCTGCACTTTCCATTTATCCAACTTACTGTGAAGACCTTTGTGTGACCTCTGCAGGAAAACACACCTCAGCACTGGTCTGTTCACTCCCACACTGATTCACTCAGAGCCCAGACTAATTGATTTGTCACTCACCTAAATGTGCACGGTGATGAGACTGATGTCTTATTCTTTTCAGGGATATGTGGTGACTGATTAAAGGCAGAAACAGATTTAGGAGCTTATATTACACTGATGGTAGTTTAATGTCATTGACCTATTTTAGTTAGTGAAGTGAAAGGGGGTAGAGAGAGAGAGAGAGGGAGAGAGAGATATGGTGGGACAGGGAGAGAGAGAGACACACAGGAAAGAGACATGATATATAGGAGGGGAAGCTGGACCAATCAAAGACAAAAAAAGGAAGAGGACAAATGAGTGATGAATGAGAAAGAGATGGACGGATATAGAGAGAATTTATCACAGAGTTATCAGCTGGCACTTTGTCTCTTTTTATGTAGTGTCAGCAACAGCCGCAAGCAGTCATTGTGCATAGTGTGATTTATAATCTGGGGTGACTCTCAGGCCAGCTTTACAACTGGGTCATTGGAGTAGCAGGTAACACACAAACACACTGCCACCTGTGCCACCAGTAGAACTGCATTTACTGTTTGCAGGTATGTGTGTGTGTGGGTGTGTGTGTACTATATATGTGTGTCAGGCCAAAAAGTTCTGAGGCTGACAGTGAAGGAGAAATGAAAGTCCAACACACATTTAATTCAACCTCTAGATGTGTAACTGGTGCATTTTTACCAGGTGAGCTGGACCACTTCTATGACTTAGACGTGTAATTAAGGACCATGATATCTTATTTTGTGTGCTTTTGTAATTATAAATAAAGGCAGCTGCCGTCCTCGGCCTTAAAGGGCTGTATGGCTGCAACCACAGAGGAAGATGTACTCTCTGGAACAAAAGAATTACAGGAAATGATTGATACATTGCCATCATCGTAATTTTAAATAAGAGAGTTTTAGCACTCTGAATGCATTCCTGTGTGATCTCAGATCAGATGTGCCCCTGATTTACCATTTCCCATAAAAACTCACATACAGTTTTCTGCCCACTTTGGTGATTTCACAAAAGAAATCTATTTGTTGACCATCCTCCAAAAAGTCAGAAGATAAATGAGGACTACACTACCTCCTGAAGCAGCCACATGAGGTGCTAAAGGATTAACATCTCAGGAAACTTGTAAAGGTGATGCAGTAAACATCAGGACAAAATATTTGCCCTTAAGTCAGATGTCATAAGGACTATGGTGGCCCCCCATATTTATCAGATTTGGTGACATCTGTTTCTTATCTGTTCTGAAATTATCAGGCAGGAATTTTACTGCACATGATGTATTAGTTAAGGGCATGTTGAACGGTCACAGTAATGTGTTGAATGGTAACTAATAATTAGCTACATGGCTCCTTATACTGAGAACTTGTCAGACGGCCCTTAGTACATTACTTACAGTCAGAGCCAACAAGTGAACAGTTGCAACTTCGTAAGCGTGACTTCGTCTTTTCATCATTTCGTGTTCATGTTTGCTTTTTGCATGCATGTGTGGTGCAATTCCTTTGTGTACCTTGCTCCATCATACGAGTGATGTGTGTGTGTGTGTGTGCTTGTGGTAGATGGAACCAGTTGGACCTGGCCATCGTGCTTCTGTCAGTGATGGGCATCACCCTGGAGGAGATTGAGATCAGTGCTGCCCTGCCCATCAACCCCGCACTATCATCAGGATCATGAGAGTACTGAGGACTCCATTTGCGTGCTACTAACTAAATGTGTAAAATATCACATACTCTAGACGCAAGTCCTGTTCCAACTGCACTTCCTGTACATTCTCTCAGTGAAATAGAATATTGATTTGGTCTTACTGGTGTGGTAAAATATAACTGCTGAAACTGTAAACAACTTTTACACACCAGTTAGCTGTAGCATGGCAGCTAGTGCCTAAAATGCTGTTTCTATGTGTACCCACATGTGTGTCTGCCTGTGTGTGGTGTTGGCACAGGGTATAAATTAAGAACTGACCTTTCCTTACACTTAGTGTTTCTGTCAGTCTGTAATTGAACCTGAGGAGCCTCAAGTGCCCACACCAAATCTCTGCCTCTGTCTTTCTACCTCTCTCACATACATGCCACACAGTGCTGAAGCTGCTGAAGATGGCGACAGGAATGAGAGCCCTGTTGATACGTGTGGTCCAAGCCCTGCCTCAGGTGGGCACACACACACACACACACACACTGCCTCCTGCATTTTTCCCCGAGACTCACACCTGGCTGACTTCAGAGAGAGACCATGACCTTGCCCAACAGCCAAGGTGGTGCCAATCTCCCCTTCTTCTCTGCTGGCCTTGTAGGCAGCTCCAATAGATGACCTGTCTGCTTACAGACTCAGACTGAGACAACGTGCACGCACGCACACACACACAATGTTATTACACACAGGCTTTGTCTTGTTTTCACTTTCAGCACCATGGAGAGTACCCACTCCCACCGAGACCACACAGTGTACAGAACAGTAGGGCTGTGCCTAAACCAGGTCTGGCAGGGTACATTTGGTGGTGAACTGTCCAAGAGTCAGACAGTTTAGGCCATCCCAGTGCAATTTGAAAAGTTCAACTCTGTAGAAAAATTCCCCAGAATGCATCTTTGCTTGCTGTTCTACTGGACTGGAAGTGGCTTCAAAGCTTCTGAAAGTGGCTGGTCTGATAAATTAAGACAAAATAGGAGACACAAACAAAGGTAGAGTTTTATGTATATTGTGTTATATTTTAAATGATGCTATTTTGACTGATATGTCGTTATGCCATGTCCCAGTGTTTATTTATCAGTAACTCGAACCAAAATCCACTTGCATTCCACTTTTTTTTCACTGTATCATTAATTTCACTGCAGAAAAATGTACTTGTTTAATTTACTCTTTTGCTTGAGTTAAATGAGAAAAAATTGATGCCACTGTACATCTGTGTGTGTGTGCTTTGACAACAGGTGGTTAGCTTTTGGCGCAGACAGTGGGCTCATGGGGAGGAGAGGTGACACACAAAGGTCCCCATCGAACCATTGATGCTAGGGTTGTGTGGTGGCACTCATCTCATTGGTTTAATTTGTACAAAAACCTACTATATGGCATAAAAACAAAGTTGCTCCAACCAGGTGTTAATGTTCTACTACAACATACCGTATGAATTATTTGTCAACTCCCTCAGCAAGAAAGGAATAAGGTGTTCCCACAATGTTAAAATACACTCTAAGAAAGGCAGTTTTCTAGACAGACAGTTGGTGACGTTAAAGACAGAACAAACAGCTCCTCATTTATGGACATGCAGGGCTGGCCAGGTCACGTCACCACAGTCTGACCCATTGACCATCAAAAGTAAGACGAAGCAAACAGAGGGAAACAGGTATGTGGAGAAAGGAGGCAGGCAGAGAGGGAGAACAGACTTGTCTTCTTTTCTATTGATCCCCCTTATTAACAACACTCGGAGCCCTTTGCCTCTCATCCCAAGGGCAACTAGGAGGTAATTAAAACTGGGCTAATTAAACAATTCCAGGAGGTCTCTGACTGTGCACGGTGTGTGCACATTGGAGGGCACTGAAAGAGTGAGAGTTAAAGTGTTGGCACCTGATGATGAGATTTAACCTGGGGTGATATTAATTATATTTTGTTATGAAATGAAACTGGCAAGCCAACTTCTTCACATTCACATATTATATGATCCACCATAAAGAACATAATACAACCATGTCATTCGAAATACAGAGTAAGACAAAAGTCATTTTTACCCATAAGCATCCTCCATCATCCCTCCTTGCCTCAACTGATGCAAGATGGTTGCATGCTGTTCACTGACACTAATAGCTATATCATGTTGGCACTAAAGACAAGTGTTGTTTTATATTCTGTGGAAAGCTGAGAGCAGCATCCAGGCCAGCTTCGGCATCAGAGTTGCCCCTGTGAACACCTGTATTGGGGCTGTAGAAATAAATGTGATGTTGGTGTCATTCAAATTAAATCAAATGAAATTGTTGAAGACAACAAAAAAAATAGACCAAACAAATAGTAAAGCTTGGGTTCATTTTGGTCATGTAGAGGGTAAGTTGTTGTTATATATATTTGCATAGAATACACCATTAAACCTCTTTAGTAAACTGGTCTTCAAAAGTGCATTCATCCTTAATGCTGGGATCCCACACTGACTCAGGCCATTAAGTGAAGCATGAGATTGTTGCCTCCAGGCAGTGATGGCCTCACGAATCTCGCAGGAGACAGACTCTCAACCCCGCAACAGCTCACATCGTAGCACCAGATGAAAGCTGCCGCACGATATCCATTATTTCCAACCAAAGGGCCTCATCAGACTGTCCTCTCATGGGTTTGGGCATTGATTAAGTTCGTATTAATGGTACATTCTTTGATGTTTTCAGAATGTGCCTTATGGTGCAAGTGATATGTTCTTTCACCTACTGCAGGTCTTGGTATTATGTAGATTTGAATCAATGGATGAAATGGTAGACCAAGCAGGGTGAATCAGATCGTCTATTTGGTGAGATGTTTCTAATCGTCAGTAAAATGTGACAGTTGAACATACTTGAATTTCCTTAATGTAGTTTTCAAATAACTACTTGAGTGAGTTTTAATGATGGAGCAAGACACTGAACAAAGATCCCTACAACATTTTTTCTTGTGTTGTCCAACTTATTCAGTTCAATCGAACCACCTAAATTCAATCGTGAGTCACAATTGTTTAACTTGGTTCTGCTTTATTGTGAGAGTTTTTTCAAAACTCCAACTACCTCTCAAGTGAGAGCCAAACACACAAGTATCCTTAAACATTATATCTTTCATAAAACTTGCCTTGCAATTTTAAACAAGATCTGTATAATAATTGATGCATTATTCCTAGAGGAACTTAAAGTACAAGCAAACCAAAATATGTTTTCCAGAAGAAGGTAGAATAATCCAAACCTCTCCTTAGAACACATGATACATTTATAATAACTACTTGTCAGTGCATGTCCCTTATTCGTGAGTGAGCAGTGTTGTTAGTAGAGCGAAGACGAAGAATAGAGAGTTCCATCTCAAAGAATACTAGATTTGTAAATACCATGCAAGGTCATCATTGCTACTTGTAAGAATAGAGTCGGAGCCAGGGGGTGGAACTGTTTAGTCCCCAAACTTAAAAAATCTACAACAAAGTCGCGTTCCATGCTGGACTGTAAAGTCCTGGGAGGAAGCTACGCCATAGTTTGCATGATGATAAGGGAGCAGCAGGACTGAAATACAGAAAACTGTGCACCAGTTTGCACACCATTTCTGTCCTATTGTACTATGTTCAGTAGCAGTGCGGCAAAGAACCCAACCATAACTCCAATAAAAAGAGAATGCCCGTATCAGGAATTTGAATTTATAAGCCAACTGTATATAAAACTGGATGCTGTATAGGAGCACTTTGCTCAGATGCCAGAATGCTGTGATGACAGTTTACAAATATATGCATGGTAAGAGGTTTTCCTGGTTCATCTGCCCTGTCTGTGTGTCTGCAAGCAAGCTATCTGGGTGTGTGTGCTGTGGTGGTAACTTTGGGCCTGTCGTCATGCTGCTGTTTTTCATCTACGCTGCCTTAGGGATAGAGCTTTTGGAGAACTTTAAAGTGCAATGCTAGTCCAGTTGTGATGCTGTATGATTATCTCACATAAAACCTCACATAAGCGAGGTCGTATGTTACACAAGACAGTATTTGGTGTTTTTATCAGAAATCTTTACAGAGAATCCATATATTCATTCAACTGTGTTTGATTATTTAGAGTGTGTTTACTCATCCAGTGCAATTGGAGAGATGACAAAATGGTATGTTCGCTTATAACTTCTGTCAGCCTGTGGGCTTTCAAAGGAATCCGTCTTCAGAAGAATCTTTCAAAGATTTTAGTTTGGAGACAGATTTTCCTTGACATGGACGGTAACCCTTTTGATCTCAATGCTTAATCTTAAAACCTTTGAGAAAACTGTGTAGGTTATCCTATTTCTGGCATGAACCAACATGCACATGTATATGGTAATGTATATGCTTTCCTTTCGCTGGTTCAATTAATCCTCATCATATATTTTATATGTAGAAGGTAGGTAAAAGGAACAACCATAGCTAGTCAAAAAAGTTATCTTGTCCATACATCATCACTATACAGTAGTGGGTGCAATAACAATTAAAAATCAATGATATGCTCATCAAGTTCGTCCCAATAGGTGAATAAAATCTGCTTTTGTGCACTTCTACACATACACTCAGCCTATGGACAAAAGTATTTGAGACTTGTGTTAACTATGAAAATCTCCTTATTCCTCCCAGATTCTGTATTTCTTTGCTCAGTCCTCTCCTCCTGCAGTCAGTCAGCCATTAGGAATCAACCCACTCCAGTGTTCTGATACATGAGTGTTGTCCCAAAATATTCACATAGTTGGAAGATATATTTCCAAATTGTCAAGTACTTTGTAAAAGCTGTATAGCAGCTAGTGGCAACATTGCTTCCTATTGAGCTTTGGTAGGAGAACGGATTAGTGGTAAAATGCAAGTGTCGCTTTTTCTTGGAGGCTATTTCAAATAGATTATTTGGGATATAAGCTAAAGACAAATAGAATGTTTGGTCATATATTACTTATTTGATAACAGACTGTGTCTACACCGAGTTGGCTTTGTTTGACAATCATCCAGTGCTTAGAATGCATAGAAATGGTGGTGTGTTTAGCAGTTTTAGAGCCGGTATTGTTGGCGTTGACTGTTCATGGGTCTACAAGTCTTTCTTCTTTTCGTCCTCGCCCTTCTTTCATTTCCTCTTATCCTCTAATTCTTTTTGTTATTCTGTATCTGGATAACTTCTCCCCTCCATCCACTCTACCTCTCATCCTCAGTTTGTACAAGACCACCATGTGAGGGTGAGCTCACGCCTACCTTTTGAGGAACTTTGGCATGGCCTCTCTCTCACTTTGAGCCCAAGCTCCACGGCGACAACTGAATGGTATCATGAAGGTACAGAGTTACATCCAACTGGACAGTCATTCACACTCAGATCTAATACATTTGGAAGTTGTTTCTAAACCTGTTATTAAAGCTCCTATTTTATTTCTATAGCTACATAGCCTGATTTACAGTACACAGAGAATAAACAAACCTGGCTAATAGACTAGAATTTCAAAGAAGAAAGAAATTAGAGCAAGGGCTGAACATTAAAAGAGATGTCCGAGAGGGACGCAGAAACTCTCCTTTATTTCTCCTCACGCATCCCATTCTTCTTTCACGTAGTGATAGGTTGCTGATGAAAGGAAATGCCTGCTCAGCAACCAGGAGCAGGATTTCACTGATGGTAGGCAAAGGATCATTACGCACGCACATGTTGGAAAGCACCACCTAATCACACATTCTCCTGACACCACCAGCAGCTACTTCACCACCCTCCGCACACCTTGGCTGCGAGGGAATAGAGATGCGCGGAGCGTGTCGTGGCGTGGTCCATTAAACACACACTGGATAGGCAGTGTGTGGATGGGTATGGCCATGCCGGAAGCCACAGATGCCACCTCAGAGTAAATCTCGTGATTTTAGCTGTCAAATTACTACCTGGGATGTGAGGAGAGATAGCCTGTTTTGGTTTAGTAAGGAAGCAGGTGAGGCGTAGAGTGGCACTAGTCGAACAGCCAATTATGAAGAGAGAAATAACAGAGGTAGAGGAGAGAAGAGGAAGCACCGCAGTCCGTAAGTAAAGGGCAGGGTGGGAGGAAGGAACAAGCAAAGCATTGACTGTTATTATGCTTTCTCCTCCCCAAAGGGAATTGCTATAAGCAGAAATGAAAAAAAAAAGGGAAGGTAGAGCAGCACCAGAGATGGAGGAGAAACGGAGATTTGAGGGAAGAACAAAAATCCATAAAAGAAATACAGGATGAGGAGAGGGAGTGAAGAAAAGGAGATGTTGTGTGAAGGAGCACAGTGTGGTAAAACGTCAAATTAGATAGAAAAGGATCAGCCCAGGCCTGAGGGTTGAAATTGCTATGTGGTCACAGCCTGGGTGAGATATATGTGTACTTCTCCAGAAAACACTTGTCACTTTGGTCTCCGGTTTCTGACTGAACTCCACTGTGAACAAGTTAACTAGGGGAGTGGAAACCTACCTAGAATAATAATAATTAAAAGCCTCCTGTTGTTTTGCATTGCAGAACAATTAGGGTGATGATTATGTTGTCATGAATACAGAGCCTTATTAACAGGAGCAAAAATCTATTCA